>CM067589.1:330764-354034 GCA_034336665.1 Luscinia megarhynchos | reverse complement strand
GTCGGGTTTGGGTTCAGGTTCGTCGTCCGTCGATGGTGGTCAGGTCGGTCGTCAAAAGGTCGAATTAAAATAGATAAAGGTAAAATTAAGATTAAAGGTAAAGATTAAAGATAAGTGAATTAAAATTAAAGATTAAAGACAAGATCAAAGATTAAGATTAAAGATTAAAGATTAAGATTAAAGTGGTGAGTGGTCAAAGATTAAGATTAAGATTAGAATTAAGGTGATTAAATTAAGGTGGGTCAAGATTAGGGTGAATTAAAGATTAAAGATTAAAGATTAGAGATTAGGGTAAGTTAGAGGTGGGGTGGTGGATTAAGATAGAGATTAAAGGTGGATTAGAGATTGGTGAAGATTAAATTGGATTAAATTAGAGATTAGAACAGATTAAGATTGGATTAGATTAGGGTGAGATTAGAGGTGGAATTAAAGATTAAGTTAGAGATTAAATTGGGAGTAGAGGTGAGATTGAAGATTGCGAGATTAGAAGTTAGGAGTTAGAATTGAGAGGTGGTTAGAGGTGGATTAAGATTAAGGTAGGGTCAAGATTAATTTTTAGAGGTGGGTAAATTAGGAATTAAGACAAGAGATTAGAGATTAAGATTAGAAGATTAGAGGTGGATTAGATTAAGATTAGGGTAAGATTAGAATTGGGTGGTGGTGGTGGTGGTGGTGGGGTAGAGGTGAAATTAAGATTAAGGTGGGTGAAGATTAGGGTGCATTAAATTAGGTGGTGGGTAGATTAGAGATTAAGGGTAGTTAAGTGAATTAGAAATTGAGTTAAGACAAGATTAAGACAAGATTAAAGATTGGGTGGGGAGTGGTGGGAGTGAGGTTGATTAGAATTAGAATTAAAAAAAGATTAAAATTAAGAATTAAACAGATTAAAGATTAGAATTAAGATTAGAGATTAAAGATTAAGATTAAAGGTAAGATTAGAATTGGGTGAAATTAGGAGTGGATTAAGATTAGAAGGTGATTAGAGATTAAAGTGCAAGATTAGAATTAGGAATTGATTACGACAGATTAAGATTAAAGGTGGTGAGACTGAGTTTGGGTGGTGTGAAAGATCAGAGACTACGAGGTAGACTAGGGTCAAGATCAAAGATTAAGACAAGATTAGAGATTAGAGGCGAATTAGAGGTGGGTGAAGATTGAGTAAGATGAAATTAAATTGATCAGATCAGGATTAGAATTAAGTAGATCAATTCAAAGATTAAAGACAAGATTAAAGATTTGAGAATTACGATTAAGATCAGAATTCAGAAATTGGGTCAAATTAGGAGACAGAGTAGGAATTAGGTGGAATTAAAGATTAAGATTAGAAATTGCAGGTGACATTTAGTTCAGGATCAAGTGTGACTAGAGTCAGTAGGAATTGAGTAGAGATGAGAACTGATGAGACGACAGTGACTAGGAATTTTGAGAGGCAGAATTAAGGTGGTGAGGTGATTAGAGATTGAGATTAGCATTAAGATCAAGATTAGAAGATCAAGATTAGTTAGAAACTGAGATTGAGACAAGATTAAAGATGCATGAATTAGAATTAAAGATTAAAGTTGAGACTAAAAGACAAGTTGGTCTAAATTAAGTGAATTGCAGGTGCAGAGACACATGAGTAAGAGTGAGGTGTGCATTTAGTCAGTTAGAACTAGAACTGAATTTGAGAACACAGTGAAAGGTGGAATTAAGATGAAAGTATGAAGTTTAGAAATTAGAAATTGAATTAAGGTAGGAACAAGATTGAAAGATTAGATTTAGGGTTGATTAGGTTAGGTGTTGAAACATTAAGATTAGAAGTTTAAGTCAGGACATCAGGGTTAAGTGAATTAGGTAGTTAGAAATTAACGATTAAAGATTAAGATTTGAAAGATTAAAGATTAAGATTAAAGATTAAAGAGATTAAAGACTAAAATGATTAAAGTGTGAATTAAGACACGTGAAATTAGAAATTGAATTACAGGATCAAGATTAAGATTAAGGTGAAATTAGGTGGAATTAGAGGTGAAATTAGAGATTAAAGATTGCAGAATTAAGATCAAGACAGCGAATTAAGTAGATTAAGATTAAGATTAAATTAGTAGATTAAGATTAGAGACAAGGTAAGATTAAGATTAAGATTAAGATTAGAAAGTTAGAATTAATTAAGTTAAGATTAAGATTAGAATTAGAATTAAGATTAGAATTAAGGTAAAAGTTAAATATAGAATTAAGATTAAGATTAAAGATTAGTGATTATTGAATTAGAATTAAAGATTAGAAATTAAAGATTAGAGATTAAGATTAAGACTAGGATTAAGGTAGGGGTGAAGATTAAGATGGGTGAAGGTAAATTAAGAATTAAATTAGGGTAAGTGAATTAAGAATTAGAGATTAAAGATTAAAGGTGGGTAAAGATTAAGATTGAAATTAAAGTGAAAGATGAAATTAAGATTAAGACAAGAATTAAAGATAAGAATAAATTAATTAAATTAATTAGAAATTAAGATTAAGATTAGGGTGAAAGATTAAGATGAAAGATTAAGATTAAATTAGAGATTAAGATTAAGACAGATTAGGAATTAAGGGTGAATTAAAGTGAGATTAAGATTAAGATTAAGATTAAAGTGAGTAAAGTGGTTAAAATTAGAAATTAGATTAAGGCGAATTAGAATTAAGTAGATTAAGGTGGGAATTAAGATTAAAGATCAAGATTAAAGATTAGAATTAAATTAGATTAGAATTAAATTGAATTAAGATTAAGATTGAAAGATTAGGGTCAAGATTAGAATTAAGGATTAAGATTAGAGTTAAAAGTAGAATTGAGATTAAGGTAGAATTAAGATTAGAAATTGAGAGGTGATTAAGATTAAGTTAAGATTAAGATTAAAGATTAAAATTAGAATTAGAATTAAGACAAGATTAGAATTAAAGACGATTAAAGCAAAGTAGAGATTAAGGTGAATTTAAGAATTAAAGATTAGAATTGAAATTAGATTAGAGGTGAATTAGAAATTAGGAAATTGAATTAATTAAGGTGAAATAGAGTGGAATTAAGATTAAGATTAAAGGTAAGATTAAAGTTAAATTAAGTGAATTAAGGATTAAGATTAAAGATTAAGATTAAGATTAAATTAGATTAGAATTGAATTAGAATTGAATTGAAATTAGAATTAAGATTAAAGATAAGATTAGATTAAGATAGCAAAGTGAATTAAGGATGAATTAGAATTGAATTAAGATTAAGATTGAGCAAGGTGATTAAAGATTGAATTAAGATTAAGAATTAAGATTAAGATTAGAGATTAGAGTAAGTTAAAGTGAATTAAGATTAAGAGTAGGAATTAAATTAAAGTGTGTAAAGATTAAAGTTAGAATTAAGTGAATTAGAGGTGAATTAAGATAGATTGAGATTAAGATTAAAGATTAGAATTAGGAATTAAGGGTGAAGATTAGAATTAAGATTAAGATTAAGATTAAGATTAAGATTAGAGATTGAGTGAATTAATTAGAATTAAGTTAGAATTAAGATTAAAGATTAGAATTAAGATTAGTGGGTAAGATTAAAGATTAAAAGTGGAATTAAGATTAAGATTGAAATTAGAATTAGAATTAGAGATTAAGACAGATTAAAGATTTGAGAATTAAGAATTAAGATTAGGTAAGATTAAGATTAAAGATTAAGACTAAGATTAAAAGTGAATTAAGATTAAAATTAGAATTAAAATTAGATTAGTCCAAAGATTGGATTAGAGATTAAAGATTAGATCAGGTGGGTCAGAGTCAAGATTAAGATTAGGAGTAAAGGTCAGGTTAGTCAGATTAAAGGTCAGTGGGTCAGTCAGGTCAGGTCAGATGGTCAATCAGATCAAAGGTCGAACGTCAGTAAGGTCAGGTCAGATCACAGATTAAAATTAAAATTAGTCAAAGTTGGTCAGATCAGATTAAAGGTGGAATTAAAAGTTAAGTGATCAAAGTCAGCGTCGGGTTCAGTACATTAAAGTGTAAAGTGGGTCGTCGGGATCTAAAGGTAAAGGTCAGGTCAGTCAGGTCCAGTCAGGTCAGGTCGTCATAAGATAAGTCAGATAAGACAAAATGGTCAGGTCAGGTCGATCAGGTCAAGTCAGGTCCTAAAGTTAAAATGGTCAGGTCTACAAGTCAGAGTCAAAGTGATCAGATCAAAATTCAAGGTCGTCAGATCAAAAATCAGAGTCAAAATGTCAGGTCGGATTGAATCAGAGTCAAGTCCGTCGTCAGATAAGATAAAATGGTCCGTCACGTCAGTCAGATCAGGGTCCGTCAGGTCAAGTCAGGTCAGATCAGGTCAGATACAGTCAGGTCCCGTCTCAGTCAAAAGTCGTCAGTCAGGTCAGGTCGTCCCGTCAGGTCCGGTCAGAGTCTAGTCAGGTCCAGATGCAGGTCAGAAGTCCGTCGTCCGTCAGGTCAGGTCAAGTCGTCCAGGTCAGCCGTCAGATAAAGTCAGTCGTCGATAGTGAGTCAGTCAAGTCAGTCAAGTCGATCGAGTCCCGTCCGTCAGGTCACGTCCGTCCGTCGTCAAAGTCCGTCCGTCCGTCCCGTCCGTCAAAGTCCTCGTCCCGTCGGCTGGGTTGGCAACAGGAGATGGTCCTGGAGTGGGATCGGGAGGTTCCTGGGATTTGTTTGGGTTTTGGGTTTCCTCGGGATCCTTTGGGATCTCCTCCTGCCCATATGTTTGGGAATGTTTGGATTCAGTTTTAATTCCGTGGTTTATAAGTTATTAATTCGGGTGGTTTGGCTGGAGAGATTCTAATGAGAGGAAAAGGGGCTGAGGGGAAAATTTTTGGGGAATTTTAGGTCCCTTTAATTTTTAAAGGGATTCAATTCCACTATTTAATTCAAGGAGGAAATGAGAAGTTAAAAATCCAAATTAAATCCGAATTATCTGGCGGGGATGTGGATTAAAAAGAAATAAATTAAATAATGAAATGAAATGAATGGACTGATGAACAAATAAATTAAAAAAAATTAAAACCTAAATAAATAAATAAATACAAATGCATGAATAACCAAATAAATGAACATAAAATATATTTAATTATATGAAAATCAAATAAATAAATAAATAAATGAAAATCCAAACCATAAAGAAATGAAAACAAACAAATGCATGAATAAATAACTGAATTACGAAATTAAATTAATTTAAATTAAAGAAAGCAAATAAATAAATAAATAAATAAATGAAATTTTTAAAATCATTTTTATCCAGATCCTGAATGGAAACCACTGCAGTTCTGATTCCTGCATTCCCGATTTGGAATCCTGGAATTATTCCTTTGCAAAATCCCTCCAGTTGGATCCCGTGTTTCCAAGTGCCGCATCCTGAACATTCCCAGGAATTTTCGGGTGCCGGGAAGGAATTATCCCAAAAATCAACCTGAAGCTCCTCCAAGGGATAAATCCCCAATTTTTTAAATTTTTTTGGGAATTCCTGGAGCAGCCGGGGTGACATTGCCACCGTGTGGGGACAACACTGGCAGCACTTGGGGAGCGGAAAAATCCCAAAAATTCAAATTATTTTTAGCATAAAAATAAATCCCGGGATGATTCTTTGGGAAAATCTAACTCTGGAAAAGTGGGAGTGGGTGGGGGAGGGGCGCGGGGGAGCTCCTGGGGGTGATCAGGGAAATTAATTAATTAATTGAGGGTTAATTGGGATGAATTAGGGTGGGAAAGTGAGAATTCCCTGGGAAGGGGCGAATCCAGAAATGAGATGGGATTTATGGACTTATGGGATTTTTGGGATTTTCCAGGGTTTTATGTCCCTTTGGACAAAACTCCATGGGCCTTTCCCACAGAATTCCCAAATTTTTCTCCAGAAAGATTGATTTCCCACAGAATTCCTGTATTTTCCCCAAAAAGACAAATTTTTCCACAGAACTCCCTCCAAATGATTGTTTTTTCCCACAAGATTCCCATATTTTCCCCCCAAAATAGGATTTTTCCCACAGAATTTCCATATTTTCCCCAAATAAGAGGAATTTTTCCCACAGAATTCCCATATTTTCCCCAAAAAGAAGGATTTTTCCACAAGATTTTAATATTTTTTCCCCAAACTGAGGGACTTTTCCACAGAATTCCCAGATTTTTCCCCAAAAGGGAAATTTTTCCACAGGATTCTCATGTTTTCCTCCAAAAAGAGGGGCCTTTCCATAAAAATCCCATATTTTTCCCAAAAAGAATTATTTTTCCACAGAATTCCCATATTTTTCCCCAAAAATTGGATTTTTCCCACAGGATTCCCATATTTTCCTGCAAAAGGAGGAATTTTCCCACAGAATTCCCATGTTTTTTCCCCAAAAAGAGGAATTTTCCCCCAGAATTCCCATATTTTTACCAAAAAAAAAGGGACTTTTCCACATGATTCCCATTTTGTCCCCAAAAATAGAATTTTTCCCTCAGGATTCCCATATTTTCCCCCAAAAATAGGATTTTCCCCACAGAATTTCCATATTTTTCCCCCGGAAAAAGGAATTTTTTTCCCACAGAATTCCCTGGTTTTCCCCCAAAAGGAGAACAGGGAATTCAGGCAAATCCCAGAATTTTGGGATGAATCTCTTCTCCCTGAGCAACCCCACTCCCATTTTTTTACACATTTTTTCCCAAATCCGTCATTTTTTTGGGATCAAAAACTTTCCAACTCTTCCCTCCCTGCTCAACCCAAGGGATCCTTTTAGGGCTGAGTCCCTCCAAATGGGATTTTTCTCTTTCTTTTTTATTCCCAAAAATCCCAATTTTTGGATAACAAAACCCCTCCCCCCCTCCCTTCCCGCCTTTCCCAAATTCCCCAAAATTCCAAATTTGCATTTCTGAGTCCCCGGGGTCACCCTGGGGTCAGCGGGGTCACCGAGGGTCACCGAGCAGCTGCTCCAGCTCTCAATCCCCTAAAAAAAATCCCGGGAATTGGGAGAATCCATTCCCATCCCAAATAAACCTCTCAATCACCAGCAGGCAGGGGAAATAATTGAAAAAAAATTTTAAAAAAACCTTAAAAACCAGAATTTTCCCCACTCTTTTAGGGTTTGGTTACTCCAAACTCAATGTGGTTTCTAAATTTTTTTTAGAGGGTGAAATTTATATTTTAAATTTTTATTTTTTTAGCACAAATCTTTCTATTTTGCCCCAATTTTTTTTTTTTTGTTTGTTTGTTTTGTTTCCAGGATCTCTGGGAATTCTCTCGTCTCAGCTTTTCCCATTTTTGGTGCTCATTCCCGTTTTTCACATGGATTCTCCTAGGAAAGAAGGATTTGGGATATTTGTGGGGTCAAAGTGAATTTTTGTCCCCGTGCAGCCCCCAAAGGCTCTTCCCCAACGTTGTCCCGAAATCTTTTTGGGATTTATTCCCGGTTTTGGGGTCCTGGCGCCGGGTCCTGCAGGAAAGGAGGGAAAATTCCCTGGGAATTCCCAGCTGGAGCCTGTGGGAGCTGCAGGAGGGGGGAGGGGAGCGGATCCCCCTTTGCCATCCCACAGATCCCATGGACCCCATGGATCCCATCCCATGGATCCCATCCCATTAATCCCATCCCATGGACCCCGTGGATCCCATTCCATCTCATGGATCCCATCCCATCCCATCCCATGGATCCCATCCCATGGATCCCATCCCATGGATCCCCATCCCATGGATCCCATCCTATGGATCCCATTCCATAGATTCCACCCTATGGATCCCATCCCATGGATCCCATCCCATGGATCCCATCCCATTAATCCCATCCCATGGACCCCGTGGATCCCATTCCATCCCATGGATCCCATCCCATAGATTCCACCCTATGGATCCCAACCCATGGATCCCATCCCATGGATCCCATCCCATGGATCCCATCCCATGGATCCCATCCCATGGATCCCACCCCATGGATCCCACCCCATGGATCCCATCCCATGGATCCCATCCCATAGATCTCATCCCATGGATCCCATCCCATCCCATGGATCCCATCCTATAGATTCCACCCTATGGATCCCAACCCATGGATCCCATCCCATGGATCCCATCCCATCCCATGGATCCCATCCTATAGATTCCACCCTATAGATCTCATCCCATGGATCCCATCCCATTCCATGGATCCCATGGATCTTATGGATCCCATCCCATTAATCCCATCCTATGAATCCCATCCCATGGATCACATCCTATAGATTCCACCCTATGGATCCCATCCCATGGATCCCATCCCATGGATCCCATCCCATCCCATGGATCCCATCCCATCCCATGGATCCCATCCTATAGATTCCACCCTATGGATCTCATCCCATGGATCCCATCCCATTAATCCCTTCCCATGGATCCCATGGATCTTATGGATCCCATCCCATTAATCCCATCCTATAGATCCCATGGATCCCATCCCATTAATTCCATCCCATTAATTCCATCCCATGGACCCCATGGATCCCATCCTATAGATTCCACCCTATAGATCTCATCCCATAGATCCCATCCCATGGACCCCATGGATCCCATCCCATCCCATAGATCCCATCCTATAGATTCCATCCTATAGATCCCATCCTATGAATCCCATCCCATGAATCCCATCCCATGGATCCCATGGATCCTACGGATCCCATCCCATCCCAATCCATTTTTCCCATTTTCCTCATTTTTCCCATTTTCCCCATTTTCCCACTTTCCCATTTTTCCCATTATTTTCCCATCATTTTCCCATTTTCTCATCCCATCCCATTCCATGGATCCCATGGATCCTATGGATCCCATCCCATGGATCCCATCCCATTTTTCCAATTTTTCCCATTTTCTCATTTTTCCCATTTCCCCAATTTTCCCATCATTTTCCCATCATTTTCCCATCATTTTCCCATTTTCCCATCCCATCCCAAATCCCTCAGAATTCCCAGATTTTCCTCCTCCTCGTGTTCCTCCACGTCCCTTCCAGCAAATCCCACCCCTGGAATGATTTTATGGGAATTGTCCCATTTGGGAATTCTCCCCCTTTTCCATCCCACTCTCAAACCCCCAAATTTGGGGGAATCTCCATCAATTTCCTTTCCTGCCATCCAAATGTCCGAGGGAGGAATTTTCTGGGGAAAGATTATCCTGGGAATACTCCGGGGGTTTTAATAAATTTTTTTTTTAACAAAATACAATATATATATATATATATCTCACAAAAAAAAGTCTCTATAAAATAAATTATATAAAAAAATAAATATATGAGAAAGCAAAATTTAATTAAAATAAATATTAGAATAAATTAATTAATATATAAATATACAAAAATTAATTTATAGATATATCAATGTATAAATGAATATGCAAATACGGAAGTGCACAAATACCCAGGTGCACACACCAATAAATATCCAATTAAATGAATTAATAAATACAAATATTTGGATATTCCAATATTCCGCTATCCAGATATTGGGATATCCTGATATACAGACATTTGGATATTCAGATATTCCAGTATTTAGATATTCGGACATTTGGATATTCCAATACTCAGATATTCCAACATCCAACTATTGGGATATCAGGATATTTGGACAACACAATATTCTGATTTTGGGATATTTGGATATTTCAATATTCCAATATTCTTACATTCAGATATTCCAACATTCCCACATTTAAATATTGGCATATTCACATATTGGGATATTGGAATATCTGGACAATCCAATATTCCAGTATTGGGATATTTACATATTCTGATATTCTGATATCGGGATATTTGGATATTCTGATATTCCAATATTACAATATCCTAAAATTCCAATATTTCTATATTCTCATATTCAGATGTTGGGAAATCTGAATATTGGAATATCAGAATATTTGGATAATACAATATTCTGATATTCCAATATTCAACTATTTGGATATTGGGATATCGGGATATTTGGACAATCCAATATTCTGATTTTGGGATATTTGTATATTCCAATATTCTGATATTCTTATATTCAGATATTCCAATATTTAGATATTGGCATAATCAGATACTGGGATGTTGGAATATTTGGACAATCCAATATTCCAGTATTGGGATATTTGAATTTCCACATATTCTGATATTGGAATATTGGGATATTTCAATATTCCGATATACTGATATTCCCATATTCCGATATTCCAATATTCCCATACTTAGATACTGGGAAATCTGGATATTAGAATATCAGGATATTCGGGCAATACAATATTCTGATTTCGGGATATTTGTATATTCCAATATTCCAATTTTCTGATATTCAGATATCCCAATATTCCCACATTTAGATATTGGCATATTCCAATATTGGGATATTCAGATATTCAAATATTTGCACATTTGGATATTCCAATATTCCATTATTCAGATATTTGGACATATTGATATCCCAATATTCCCATATTCAGATATTGGCATATTCTGATATTGGGATATTTGGATATTGGAATATCAGGATATTTTGATAATCAAATATTCTGATATTGGGAAATTTGGATATTTCAATATCCCAATATTCCAATATTCTGATATTTGGATATTCAGATATTGGAATATCGGGATATTTGGATAATCCAATATTCCAATATTGCCATATTTGGATATGCATTTATTCCAATATTGAGATATTCCAATATTCAGTTATTTTGATATTCCAATATCCTGGTATTGGGATACTTGGATAATCCAATATTCTGATATTGGGATATTTGGGTATTTAAATATTGGGATATTGAGATATTCAGATATTGGAATATCAGAAAATTTGGATAATCCAATATTCTGATATTGGGATATTTGGGTATTCCAATATTGGGATATTGAGATATTCAGATATTGGAATATCAGAAAATTTGGATAATCCAATATTCTGATATTGGGATATTTGGGTATTCCAATATTGGGATATTGAGATATTCAGATATTGGAATATCAGGAAATTTGGATAATCCAATATTCTGATATTGGGATATTCGGGTATTTCAATATTGTGATATTAAGATATTCAGATATTGGAATATCAGGAAATTTGGATAATCCAATATTCTGATATTGGGATATTCGGGCAATCCAATATTCCAATATTGGGATATTTGGATATTCACATATTCAGATATTTGGGTATTGGGATATTGGAATATTGGGATTTTGGAATATTGGGATATTGAGATTTTGGGATATTCTGATATTCCAACACAGACACTTCCAGGTTTTCTGGCCGAGCTCATTCCCCAAAAAATCCTCCCCAGGAATCTCTTGGTGGGACCCTGGAACATCCCAACCCTTGGTTGTTCCCGTCTCCGGGCCTAAAAAAATCCCAAAAAGAGACAAAACCCCAAAAATCCCCAAAATCCCCCAAATCCTCAGCCAAGAGAGAGCTGGACACGAGGAGAGGGCACCTGTGGCTGGAATTTGGGATTAAAATGAGTTAATTTGGGTATTAAAATGAGTTAATTTGATATCAAAGTAATTTAATTTGGGATTTAAATAAATTTATTTGGGATTTAAATGAGTTTTTTAGGGATTTAAATGATTTTTTTAGGGATTTAAATGAGGTTTTTGGGGGATTAAAATGAGGGTTTTTGGGGATTAAAATGAGGGTTTTTGGGATTAAAATAGGTTTATTCGGGATAAAAATTAGTTTATTCGGGATAAAAATGAGTTTATTAGTGATAAAAATGAGTTTATTCGGGATAAAAATGAGTTTATTCGGGAAGCACCTCCCGCCCATGCCCTGCCCACCGCTGCATAAATAAAACATATACATTAAAAATACATTTATTTCTAAATATAAAATATTTCCGTGTCCCAAACCGTGTCCCTACACACAAACCCACGCGGAATTTCTCCCTTTTCCCAAAAAAAAAAAATTAAAAAAAAAAAAAATTCCCGATCCTGGAAGAATTTCCCAGATTTCCTGGGAAATGACGTCCCCACATCCCCCAGCCCCCTCCCCTCCTGCCCGGAGCTCCCCAAAATCCCAAAATCCCCCAAAACTTTGAGGAAGATTCCTTGGGATTTGGGATTTTGGGGATTCCCGAAATTCCCGTTCCCAAATTTCCCACCGGGAGGGGGAAAATTCCCGAATTTTCCTCCCCTCCTCCCTCGCGAGCTCAGCCCAAAGGTAAAATGGCTCTGGCTCGGTGTGGAAAAGGAAATTTAACCCCAGGATTCCCAGGGAAAATGGAATTTTCGGGAATTTTGTGGCCCCCAAATCCCCACCAAGACTCTGCCAGAACAAAAAGGGATTTGGGGTTTTTTCTTGTTTTTTTTTCTCATAGGAAATTCCAGGTTTGGGTTGGAAAATTGGGATTTTTGGGGGGTGCGGGGGGAGCACCCATGGGTGCTGGGGAAAGGGGGGATCCCACAAGGATCCGGCTGAGGGATCAGGGGAAAAGCGATTTGCAGAATCGGAGTTTTTCGAATTATTTTTAATTTTTTTTTTAATTTTTTAAATTTTTTTTTCTTTTTTTTTTCTTTTTTTTTTTTACACGCTCGCTCAGGAATGCGCTTCCTCCTCCTCCTCCTCTTTTCCTCCTCCTCCTCCTTTGGGATCGTTGCTAAATCGGGATCGATCCTACCCGGAGTCGAGCATCAAATTTCGCCAAAATTAAAATCCAAATTTAAAAAAAAAATTAAAAAAAAAATAGAAGAACCAACCCAACTAAGCGGGAGACAAAAAAGGGGTTGGGGAGGGAGCGGAGCCGCCACTTCCCTGCCCCCAGGAAGGTTTCCCAGGGAACAAAATTTCCCCAAAATTCGCCTCCTGAGCTGAGCTCAAGCCCCGCGACAATGGAGCCCAGCGCTGCCTGAGAGCTCGGAAATTCCATTTTTCTCCATTTTTTCCTTTTTTTGGAAAGAGGAATCTGCAGCCCGGGTTTTTCTTTGTGGGTTTTTTTTTATTTTGGTGGTTTTTTTGGGAATTTTTTTGGAAAATATCGCGGCAGAGTTGCTAAACACCGAAGAAAACTGGGATTTAAAGTTGGAAATAAAGTTTAGCAGCTCCAAGGCGGGCGAGAGAATTTCCTTTTCCCCTCCCTCTATTATTTCCTTTTTTATTTTTCTTTTCCCTTCCCTATTTTTATTTTTTTCTTTTGTTTCCCCCTTTTTGGCATTTTTTCCATTTTTTGTTTTCCTTTTTTCTTTGCTTTTTTTAAATTTTGGGGTTTTTCTCTTCCTCTTTTTTCTTTCCTTTTTTTATTTTATTTTTTTCTCTTCCTCTTTTTTCCTTCCCTTTTAACTTCCTTTTTTCTTCCCTTTTTTCTTCCCTTTTTTCTTCCCTTTTTCCTTTCCTTTTCCCCCCTTATTTTTTCCTCTTCCTTTTTTCTTTTCCTTTTTTTCTTTCATTTTTTACCCTATTTTTTGGGGCCTTTTAAGAAAGAATTCGACCAAAAAAAAAGAGACACGAACTGAATAAAGACGGCGTGCGAGTAAAAAAAAAAAAGGAAAAAAAAAACCCCACAACTCTCTTTTTCCACCACTTTTACTACGAACACCAGCTAATAAATACAATTAATTGGCAATTAATTAAACAAGCTGCAGGATGAATTGTGGCCCAGGCGATGATTTCGAACGAGCCGCCTAGAAGGAGAATTTTTCACGCTTTATTAAAATTATTCCTCCACACACCCATCCCAGAGGAATCCAGATTTGGGAAGGCGCAGCGACCTCTTCAACCAACCCTACGTGGAGCCAAAAAATCATCGAAAAAATCCATTTAAACCGCGGAAACAAAGCGGAGGCGCCCGCGCTGCCGCCGCCTCGGAACCTCGGTGATTTGGGATTTTTTATTTGGGGTTTTTGGAGGGGGGAAAAGCGATTCTGGAGGGGAGGGTTCCCTATTGTGTGTGCGGGGTTTTGGGGGTTTTTTTTGGGTTTTTGGCCTGTGAAATGTTGGAGGTTCGGGGATATCCCAGGGAATATTCGCGAATTATTCCAGCGGTGGGGAGGGAATGTGGGACCCCCCCCCGAGCTTTGTCCGCTCCAGATCTTGATTTACACCAATCCCCCTCCCAAAAAAAAAAAAAAAAGGGATTATTTGGGAGGCGGAGGTGGGTGCGGGGCCGGCCCGGGCGATGAGAAATGTTTGACTTTTTGATTTTTTTCTCTTTTTTTTCCTCGCCGGGGAGGGGGCAGACGAGGAGCCGAGCCCCGCAGCAGGATTTGGTTTTTCGGGAGATCTTGCCAAACCTCGTCCGGAGCTTTTGAAAACGAGAAATCGGCCGCTTTGGCTTTTTTTTTTTTTTTTTTGCTTTTTTTTTTCTCTTTTCCTTGTTGGTTTTTTTTTCCGCCTCCCCTCCCCCTCTGGCCCCTCTCCGGAGGGATGTGTGCGATCAGCGAGTGGAAACAGAAATGTCCTGATTTCCCTGATTTTCCGCGCCCTTCTTTGAAAGGGACAAAGTAACCGCAAAACAAAAAAAAGAAAAAAACAAATCAAAAAACCTCCTCGCAAAAATGTTCCTGACCTGCGAGGGGACTTTGGGCATCGTTCCGGCCGCCGTGGATTACAGCGGGCAAACCCGGCCCGCAGATTTCCACGCTGGCTACCAACAAATCGAAGGCATCAACTTGGGCTACTTACAGATCAACGGCACCCAGATGTTCGCCCTGGCCCAGGTGCTCAGCCAGATGTTCAAGGACATCCCCAGGACCACCATCAGCAAGAAAATGGAAACGCTGAAGATCAAGAGCCGCCGCTGCGACCTGGCCGAGCTGCGGACCCTCAAGGCCATCCGCTCGGTGCCCACGCGGGCCGTCAAGTGCTCGCTCATCTCCAAAGCGGACCTGGAGGCTCTCTGCACCTCCTGCAGGAGCCTCAGCCCCCGGAGGAGGAGGAGGAAGAGCAGGAGAAGGGAGCAGCTGCTGCTGCCGGGCCCCGGGGAGTTCTTCCCCTGCCCGCGGCCCCCGCCCTGCCGAGCCGGCGGCTGCTGCGCCCTCCCCGGCCGGGCCCCGCCGCTCCCCGGGCCCGCCGCAGCTCCAGCCCGCTCGGGGGGGGCTCTTTGCTGCCGTTCTGGCCGGTTCCCCCCGGGATTTGCCGCTGCTGCCGCCGCCGTGCTGGTCGCGGGGGCTCCTCCCGCACGGAGCGGGACAAGCGGCCCCCGGCAAGGGGCGAGCCCGCCGCGAGCCCGAGCGCCAGGGCAGCTCCGCCGGCTACTCCAGCGACTCGGATTCCAGCCTGGAGCTCGCTGCGTCCAGCCCTGCCACCTCCAGCGACTCCTCGGAGGAGGAGGAGGAAGAGGAGGAGGAGGAGGAGGAGGAGGGGGACAGCTCGTGCAGCAGCGAGGAGGGCAGCTCCTCGGAGTCGGAGAGCAGCGGGGACTCGGTGCAGAGCACTCGGTACCGGCAGGCGGCCCTGCCCCGCTTCCAGCCCGCCCGGGAGCCGCTGGGCGAGGAGCGGCCGGCGGAGCCCCCCCCGAGCAAAGCGCCGCGCCCCGACCCCGAGCTGCTCTTCCTCTCGCAGCAGCTCTGGGCCCGCACGCTGAGAGCCACAACTTTGGAAAGTTTGAGCTCGGCAGCAGCGCCCGGCTTGGAGGCTCGAACGGGGTTGTACGCGAGGCACGAGGCCTCTCCTTCCTCTTCCTCCTCCTCCTTCTCCTCCTCCTCCTCCTCACCCCCTCCCTCCCCGAGCAGCAGCGCCGGGGCGGCCCCGCCACAAAAAGAGCGCGGCTTTGGGGACGCCGGAGGGAAGGATTTGCACAAAGATGCCTGGAACAATAACAGCTCCTCCTCCGAGCAGCCGAGCGGAGCCCCCGCGGGCTCAGCGCCTTCCCCGGACCCTCCCCGGGAGCTGCGGGGGAGCCCCGCGCCCGCCGCCCCCGGGGAGCCGCGACCGGAGCATTTCGATCGCCTGATCCGCCGCTCCAAGCTGTGGTGCTACGCCAAAGGTTTCAACCTGGACGGGAAAGATTTGCGGAATTCCAGGAGGAGCCCGGAGCCCTGGAGGGGAGCGGAGCTGCGGTTCCAAGCCGAGGGTCGCCAGGACAGCAGCGCCAAACGCCGGCGCCTCTCCAGGGTCACCGAGAGGCAGCGCGGCTCCTCCAAAGCCAGACCTCCAAAAAACGCCAGGAGGAATTGCAAGAAGGGAAACGCTGCCTGTAAAACCAGCCCGGCTCGGAATTCCTTCAGCCTGATGGGCAACTTCCCCTGCACGCCCTCGCTGGTGGTGGGCGAGGATGGCGACCTGCGCCCGGCCTCGTCGCTGGGCGGGCAAAAGTCCTGGGCCCTGTCCAAGACTCACCCGCTGTGGCGCTGGCACTTGGGGGGCAGCGCCAGGCCCGCGCCCCCCAAATTCCGCGGCTGCGCCAGCCTGGAGCATCCCTGAGGGGCGGGAGACGGACAGGAGAGGGACAGGAGTGGGACAATAACGGGACAGAAGAGGGACAATAACGGGACAATAACGGGACAATAACGGGACAATAGTGGGACAATAGTGGGACAATAACGAGACAATAGCGGGACAATGACGGGACAGGAGCGAGACCGGAGCGGGACAGGAGAGGGACAATAACGGGACAATAGCGGGACAATAACGGGACAACAGCGGGACAATAGCGGGACAATAACGGGACAATAACGGGACAATAGCGGGACAGGAGCGAGACCGGAGCGGGACATTCCGGGAGGAGCCCGGGGTGGGGAGAAGCGAACCCCGATACTGATGGGGAAGGGACACGCAGGAGCCGCGCGGGTTTGGGGCTGTTTGGGCAGATTTGGGGCGATTTTGGGGCCCATTTGGTGCTGATTTGGGGCCGATTTGGGGCCGATTTGGGGCCGGTTTGCCGATTTCATGCAGATTTTGGGATTGTTTGGGTCTATTTGGTGCTGATTTTTGGGGCCGATTTGGTGCTGATTTTGGGGTTGTTTGGGGTGATTTGGGGTCTATTTGGGGTGATTTTGGGGTTGTTTGGGTCTATTTGGTGCTGATTTGGGGCCGATTTGCGCTGATTTCGTGCTGATTTTTAGGGTTATTTGGGACTGATTTGGGGCTGATTTGGGGCCCGTCTGGTGCTGATTTTGGGGTCAATTTGTGGCTGATTTTGGGGCCGATTTGGGCTAATTTTGGGGCTGATTCAGGGCCGATGTGGGACTCACTTGGGGCCGATTTGGTGCTGATTTTGGGGCAAATTTGGAGCTGATTTTGGGCCGATTTTGATGTCGATTTGGTTTGATTTGGGGTGATTTTGGGGCCAATTTGAGGCTTATTTAGGGCCGATGTGGGACTCATTTGGGGCCCATTTGGTGCTGATTTTGGGAACAATTTGGTGCCGATTTTGGGGCCGATTTTGGGCTGATTTTAGGGCCGATTTTAGGGCCCATTTGGGGTGATTTTGGGGCTGATTAGGGGCTGGTTTTGGGCCTATTTTGAGGTCGATTTGGGTTCGATTTGGGGTGAATTTGGGGCTGATTTGGTGCTGATTTTGGTACTGATTTGTTGCCGATTTGGGGCCGATTTTGAGGTCGATTTGGGTTTATTCGGGCTGGTTTTGGGGACAGTTTGGGACTGATTTTTAGGGCCGATTTGAAGATGTTTGGGGCCAATTTGGGAACGATTTGGTCCTAATTTAGGTTTATTTGAGCTGTTTTGGGGTCGGTTTTGGCCCATTTTGGGACTGATTTTGGGACTAATTTATTGCTGAATTGGTGCCAATTTTGGGCCCGATTTTGGGCCGATTTTGGGCCGATTTTGGGCTGATTTTGGGCCGATTTTGGGGTCACGTGTGCTCCGGGATTTGGGTTTGGGAGGAGTTTTAGGCTGAGGTTAAAACTCGAGATGGAACCCAAAGAATTCCCCAAAAGTTCCGCGCTGAGCTGGAAACGAGGGGGGTGATTCCCAGGAAAGGGATTTAGGGATGAAGTGTCTGCTGGGAGAACTGGGAATGAACTGGGAATGGACTGGGAATGAACTGGGAGAGCTGGGAATGAACTGGGAAGGGGCTCCACGCTGCCCTGACCCCCGACCCCTACTCCAAAAAAACAACGCCCCCCAAAAAAACCCCAAACGAGGAAAATCCAGACCTAATTTCTCATTTTTTTTCCTCCATAAAAAATTAGATTAAACCAATTAAAAATCCCACACAGGGAAGGAAATGGGGCAGGGAGGAAATGCCAACTTTAAAAAAAATCGGGAATTCTGAGAGTTGGGGAAGTGGGAGGGTTGGAGAGGAAGTGACTTGAAGCTGAAAATTCAATAAATATTTTAAAAATTGGTGCAAAAAGGGAAAAACCGAGGAATTTGTGGGATAATTACAAGGCAAATTAATAATTTGTGGGATAATCATGCTGGAAAAGCTTTGGAGCCAGGAAAATCGGGAATGTCCCTCCCTCCACCCAGGGAATCAAACCCCACCCGAACTTTTCCAAACTTTTGGGAGGATGAAACAAAACAAAAAAAAAAATTAAAAAAAAATCGAAGCTGATTTGGGGTTTTTTTGGGGTGTTTGGGTTTTTTGTTTTTTTTTTTTCCTCAGAAGTAAAAATTCCCAGCTCTCCCTGAGGATCCCACTTGGGAATTTCTGGTTTTTTTTCCCCTCCAAAATTTAGCCTGAAAAATCAAATAAAAATAAATTCAAAATCAAAAATCGCTGTGAGGGAAAAGGAAAGGATTGAAAGGAAAATCTGAAAATTCCCAAAAAGTTAGGAAAATTCGGGCGGGAAAAGGGATTTTAATACAGGAATATTTGGGATCTGCTGGGCGCTGTTTTTTCAGGAAGTGGCAAAAAAAAAAAGTGAATAATTTGAGGTTTTAGAGGGTTTTGGGGGTTAAATCGCTTTTTTTTGGGTTTTTTTGCTCCTCCCCCGCTGAACAAAACAGTGGGAAATTCCCTCGAGAAAATTTTGGGATTTTAGAGCTGCTATTCCCAAAAAAATAAACCCAAACAAGCCCAAAATGCTGGAAAAGTGGATTTTAGGGAGTTTGGCCCTCTCAGAAATCCTAAAAAACGAGTTTTTTTCATGGAATTCTCATGGAATTCCGGGTGAGGTTAAAAATGTATTTTTTAGGGGAAAAAAATGGAATTTTGAATAATTTACGGGTGGGGTCGGAAAAAAAAAATCCCGGGATGCACGCTGGGAATGAATATTTATATTTATATTGATGGTATTGTATAAAAATCATATAAATATATTGAAATCGTAGAAATATATTAAAAATCCTATCTGTGAATATAAATATATAAATATAAATATTTAAATCCAGCAATCTCCAGACCCCGCAGCTCCCCCCCAGAAAAAACTCAGGAATGTTTTTCCAAGGGATAAAATCACCTCGGGAATTGCAGGTTTTTATCCTGGTGTAAATATGAATAAAAATTCTCTTTTTCTATAAAAAATTCACATTTTAGGCAGAGATTTTTTTTTCATTTATTCGCTCGTGTGTGGGGTTGGGATGTAAATATTTGTAAATATTTGTAAATCTTCTGTAAATCTCAATAAATTCTCTGTAAATGTTTTGTAAATATTGGGGGGCTTGGGAAAAAAAATTCAAAATACCTCAAAATTTTCATTAAAAAAAGCTCCTGGAGAAGCAGAACCACCCCAAAAATAATCATTAAAATAAGAATTATCACCCTGATGTTAATTATGATAATTCCTGCTTTGGTTTTGAGGCGTTTGAGGGAATTGAAGTGACCAAAGAATAAAGAAAATAAACTTTAAATAAGAAATAGAACGAGGGGGGTGGAGCTGCAGTGGAAATGAGTGGAATAAAAGAAATATAAATTTAAAAATAAAATAGAAAATATCATTTTTTGGGATGGAATCTCTTGGGTTGGGGTGAAGATCAGCAAATCTGAGACGGGCTTGGGCCAGGATCCCAATGGGATCAGCTGGGGATGGAAATTTGGGATGAGGTGGGAATGGGAATTGGGGATGAGCGGGGGGATGGGAATTGGGGATGAGCAGGGGGGATGGGAATTGGGGATAAACTGGGGATCGGAATTTGGGATGAGTGGGGGGATGGGAATTTGGGATGAGTTGGGGAATGGGAATTTGGGATGAACTGGGAATGGGAATTGGGGATAAATTGGGGATGGGAATTTGGGATGAGTGGGGAATGGGAATTTGGGATGAGCTGGGAATAGGAATTTGGCATGAGGTGGGAATCGGAATTTGGGATGAGCTGGGAATGGGAATTTGGGATGAGTGGGGAAATGGGAATTTGGGATGAACTGGGAATGGGAATTTGGGATGAGCTGGGAACGGGAATTTGGGATGAGGTGGGAATGGGAATTTGGGATGAATGGGTGGATGGGAATTTCGGATAAACTGGGGAATGGAAATTTGGGATGAGTTAGGAATGGGAATTCGGGATGAGCTGGGGATGGGAATTGGGGATAAACTGGGGATGGGAATTTGGGATGAGGTGGGAATTGGAATTGGGGATAAATTGGGGAATGGGATTTTGGGATGAGCTGGGGAATGGGAATCTGGGATGAGGCGGGAATGGGAATTTGGAATGAACTGTGAATGGGAATTCGGGATGAGCTGGGGATGGGAATTTGGGATGAGTGGGTGGATGGGAATTTGGGATGAGGTGGGAATGGAAATTTGGGATGAGCTGGGGATGGGAATTGGGGATGAGTTGAGGAATGGGAGTTCAAGATGAGCTGGGGATGGGAATTTGGGATGAGCAGGGGAATGGGAATTTGGGATGAGGTGGGAATGGGAATTGGGGATAAACTGGGGATGGGAATTTGGGATGAGTGGGGAATGGGAATTTGGGATGAGCTGGGAATGGGAATTTGGGATGAGTTGGGGATGGGAATTGGGGATAAACTGGGGATGGGAATTTGGGATGAGTGGGGAATGGGAATTTGGGATGAGCTGGGAATGGGAATTTGGGATGAGGCGGGAATGGGAATTTGGAATGAACTGTGAATGGGAATTTGGGATGAGCTGGGAATGGGAATTTGGGATGAGTTGGGGATGGGAATTTGGGATGAGCTGCAGGGCCAGGATCCCTCTGGGGTGCAGAGGGGAATGGGAATCCGGCTGGGATGAGCTGGGGAATGATCATTCCTATGGGATGAGCTGCAGGATCCCATTGGGATGAGCTCCAGGATGGGAATCCCAATGGGACACAACTCCCACCGCCAGCTCGGCCGTGATTTTGGGGGAAAAAATGTCATTTTTAGGTTTTTCTCAGCAGAGGTCCCCAGTTGCCTTCCTTCCTTCCTGAATTCCTTCCTGAATTCCTGAATTCCTAAATTCCTGAATTCCTTCCAGAATTCCTTCCCGAATTCCAGCATTCCCACGAGGGTTTCTCCCCTAATCTCAATAAAAGAAGAATTCCTGGCTGAGAATGTGACACTTCACATCTTTTATTTGGGAAGGAAATAAATTTTTTAATTTCAATATTTGGGGGAGAGACCCGACAACTCAGCCAGGGAGGGACCAAAGGGGGGAAACACGCCCACCCCAACACCGTGACCCGATGGCAGAAAAGGAGAAAACCCCGAAAAAAAAACCCCAAAAGCTTCACAAACCCCTTCAAGCCGAGCGCAGGTGCCGAAATCTCAGTTTCAGTTTCAGGTCCCGTCGCTGTTTTGGTGTCACCAGGACAGGGCGGGGTGGAGGAAGGAAAGAATTTGTCTAAATTAGGAAATCACCAAAAAACTCATCAGAGCCACAACTGCTCCACACCCTGCTGGGGACGGGTTGTTTTAATTTATGCATTAATTAAATTAATGTGCAGCGTAATTAAAGGTGATTTTAGCACATTTGGGTGCTGGGAATCCACAGAGTTCCAAATTCTTTGGACCCTGATTTTGGGCAGTTTTATCCAAATTTCCCATTGATGATGGATGATGGATGGATGATGGATGGATGGTGGATGGATGGATGGAGGATGGATGATGGATGGATGGATGATGGATGGATGATGGATGGATGATGGATGGATGGATGATGGATGGATGGATGGATGGATGGATGGATGATGGATGGATGGATGGATGGATGGATGATGGATGGATGGATGGATGGATGGATGATGGATGATGGATGATGGATGGATGGATGGATGGATGGATGATGGATGGATGGATGGATGGATGGATGGATGATGGATGGATGGATGATGGATGGATGATGGATGGATGGATGGATGATGGATGGATGGATGGATGGATGGATGGATGGATGATGGATGGATGGATGATGGATGGATGATGGATGGATGGATGGATGATGGATGATGGATGGATGGATGGATGTTGGATGGATGGATGATGGATGATGGATGATGGATGGATGGATGGATGTTGGATGGATGGATGGATGATGGATGATGGATGGATGGATGGATGGATGGATGGATGGATGGATGGATGGATGGATGGATGGATGATGGATGATGGATGGATGATGGATGATGGATGGATGGGTGGATGGATGGATGATGGATGGATGGATGGATGGATGGATGGATGATGGATGGATGATGGATGATGGATGGATGGAGGGATGATGGATGGATGGATGGATGGATGGATGGATGGATGGATGGATGATGGATGGATGGATGATGGATGGATTGATGGATGTTGGATGGATGGATGGATGATGGATGGATGGATGGATGGATGGATGGATGGATGTATGTATGGATGGATGGATGATGGATGGATGAGGATTTGGATGGATGGATGGATGGATGGATGGAATGGATGATGGATGGATGAGGGATGATGGATGGAGGGATGATGGATGGATGATGGATGGATGGATGGATGGATGGATGGATGGATGGATGGATGGATGATGGATGGATGGATGATGGATGGATGATGGATGGATGGATGGATGGATGGATGGATGGATGGATGGATGTAAGATGGATGGATGATGGATGGATGGATGATGGATGATGGATGGAAGGATGGATGGATGGAATGGATGGATGGATAGATGGATGGATGATGGATAGATAGATGGATGGAATGGATGGATAGATGGATAGATGGATGATGGATGGAATGGATAGATGGATAGATAGATGGAATGGATAGATGGATGGATAGATGGATGATGGATAGATGGATAGATGAATGGATAGATAGATGGAATGGATAGATGGAATGATAGATGGATAGATGGATGGAATGGATGGAATGAATGGATAGATAGATAGATAAGATGGATAGATGATAGATGGAATGGATAGATGGAATGGAATAGAATGGAATGAATAGATATGAATGGAATAAGATAGATAATAGATAGATAGATAGATAGATGAATGGAATAGATAGATAGATGAATAGATAGAATAGATGGAATAGATAG
>CM067589.1:303144-314864 GCA_034336665.1 Luscinia megarhynchos | reverse complement strand
CCAGCCCTGACCATCCCATAATTCCTCAGTGACTGAGTTTTCCTCAGATTTTTGGGATTTTTGGGACTCCCAAAACTTCCAGCAGAAGCTTTTCCCCCCCCCCAAAAAAAAAATTTTTATTTAAGTTGGATTTATTTTACCTGTTTGAGTTTGGAGCCTTTTTTAAAAACTAAAAAAATTTTTTAAAAAATTTAAAAAATTTAAAAAAAAATAGAAAAAATCAGAGGGGGAATTTTTTCCTGCTCCAGATTTTGGGACACCCCAAAAACAACCCCAAAACCTCTCAGCCTGGATTTGGGGTGGCACCAAACCCAACCACGACCCTACAACTAAAAATTTAAATCCAAAAATGGAAAAAATAAAGTGAGAGGAGGAAGGAAGGAGCAGAGAGAGATAAAAAGATAAAAACTCATTTTTTGACTCTCTGAGTCACAACTTTCGGTTTTACTCCTCAACCACAGCCCAAAAACCGGCCCTAAAAAAAATCCCAAAAGTAAAACTTCACCCCGGGGTTTAAATTGAATTTTTAGGGTTTTATTTTTCCCTAAAACCGACCCTAAAAAAATTTCCAAAAGCAAAACTTCACTCCGGGGTTTAAATCCATTTTTAGGGCTCAATTTTTCCCCTAAAACTGACCCTAAAAAAAAAATTTAAAAAGCAAAACTTTGTACTTGAGGGTTTAAATCTATTTTTAGGGCTTTTTTTGAGGTGTTTTTTTCCCTTAAAACTGCCCCTAAAAAATCCCAAAAGTAAAACTTTGCCTTGGGGTTTAAATTAATTTTTAGGGGTTTATTTTTTTCTTTAAACTGGCCCTAAAATAAAATGCCAAAAGCAAAATTTCACCCCAGGGTTTAAATCCATTTTTAGGGTTTTATTTTCCCCCAAAACCGACCCTAAAAAAATTCCCAAAAGCAAAATTTCACCCTGGGGATTAAATCCATTTTTAGGGCTTTATTATTTTCTTAAAACTGGCCCTAAAAAAATTCCCAAAAGTGAAATTTCACCCCGAGGTTTAAATCCAGTTTTTAGGGCTTTTTTTGGGCATTTTTTCCCTCTAAAACCGGCCCTAAAAAAATCCCAAAAATCAAAATTCACCCTGGGGATTAAATCAAATTTTTAGTTGTTTTTTTTTTTTTCCTAAAACTGGCCCTAAAAAAATCTCAAAAGTAAAACTTTGCATCGGGGTTCAAATTGATTTTTAGGGATTTTTTTTTTTTGAGGTATTTTACAACTAAAACCAGCCCTAAAAAAAAAAAATAATCCCAAAAGCAAAATTTCACCCTGGGGTATAAATCCATTTTTTAGAGCTTTATTTTCCCCTAAAACCAGCTCTAAAAAATTCCCAAAAATAAAACTTTACCCCTGGGGTTTAAAACCATTTTTTAGGATTTTTTTTGACTAATTTTTCCCCTAGAAAAGCCCCAAAAGCAAAACTTTTACCCAGAGTTTAAATTTATTTTTAGGGCTTTATTTTTCCCCTAAAACCGACCTTAAAAAAATCCCAAAAGCAGAATTTCATCCTGGGGATTAAATTCATTTTTAGGGTTTTTTTTTCTCCTAAAACTGACCCTAAAAAAAAAAATCCCAAAAATAAAACTTTGTCCTTGAGGGTTTAAATCCAGTTTTTAGGATTTTTGGGGGTTTTTTTCCCCCTAAAATTTGTCCTAAAAAAATCCCAAAAGCAAAATTCCACCCGGGGGTTTAAATCCATTTTTAGGGTTTTATTTTTAACATTAAAACCGACCCTAAAAAAAAAAAAAATCCCAAAATCAAAATTTCACCCTGGGGAATTAAATCGATTTTTTTTAGGGCTTTTTTTTGGGTGTTTTTGCATTTGCATTTTCTCAAGGAAATTTAAATTTTATGGCCGAAGATTCAATTTTATGGCCAAAGATTCAATTTTATGGAATTAATTTCAATTTTATGGATTAAATTAAAATTTTATGGATTTAATTTTGATTTTACCTATCAAATTTGAATTTTTCTTCATGAAATTTGAATTTTTCTTCATTAATTTCCACTTTTCTCCATGAATTTTTTTTTAATTAATTCCCAATTTTCTCCATGAAATTTGAATTTTTCTTGATTAATTTCCAATTTTCTCCATGGAATTTCAATTTGATTGATTAATTTTCATTTTAATCGATGAAATGTGAATTTTACTGATTAAATTTCAATTTAATCCAATAAATTTCAATTTTATTGATTTCATTTCAATTCTTACACGGTAAATTTGATTAAATTTGAATTTTCTCCATGAAATTTGAATTTTTCTTCATTAATTCCTGATTTTCTCCATGAAATTTCCATTTTATTGATTAATTCTCAATTTTAGTGATGAAATTTGAGTTTTATTGATTACATTTCATTTTTATCAGCTAAATTGCAATTTTATTGATGGACTTTGAATTTTATTGATGAAATTTGAATTTTATTGCTCAGATTTCAGTTTTATTGATGAACTTTGAATTTTACAGATGAACTTTGAATTTTATTGATGAAATTTGAATTTTATTGATAAAATTTGAATATTATTGATGAAATTTTAATTTTATTGATGAAATTTGAATTTTATTGATGAAATTCAAATTTTATTGATGAAATTTGAATTTTATTGCTGAAATTTGAATTTTATTGATGAAATTTAAATTTTATAATGAAATTTCAATTTTATTGATAAAATTTGAATTTTACTGATGAAATGTCAATTTTATTGATGAAATTTCAATTTTATTGATGAAATTCAAAATTTTATTGAGGAAATTTTAATTTTATTGCTCAAACTTGAATTTTATCGACGAAATTTGAATTTCATTGATCAAATCAGAATTTTATTGATGAAATTTGAATTTTCTTGCTCAAATTTCAATTCTATTGATGAAATTTCAATTTTATCAATGAAAATGGAATTTTATTATGAAATTTGAATTTTATAGACGAAATTTGAATTTTATAGATGAAATTTGAATTTTATTGCTCAAATTTAAATTTTATTGCTCAAATTTGAATTTTATCGATGAAATTTGAATTTCATTGATCAAATTTGAATTTTATTGACCAAATTTGAATTTAATTGATCAAATTTAAATTTTATTGCTCAAATTTGAATTTCATTGTTCAAATTTAAATTTCACTGCTCAAATTTAAATTTCATTGCTCAAATTTGATTTTTTTTGCTAAAATATGAATTTTATTGATAAAATTTATATTTTACTGACGCAATTCTAATTTTATGGCTGCCATGTGATTAATTTGGGTTTTTTTCTCCCTCTCAGAGGTGCGAGCTGTGTCCCCACAAGGACGGAGCCCTGAAGCGCACGGACAACGGGGGTGAGGCTCTTCCCAACGGGAAAATTCCCAAATTTTCCTCCTTTTTCCCCCAAAATTTCATTTCCTGGAGCCTCAAAATGAGCCCAAAATGGAGAATTTTGGGGTCAATTCCCCAATCAGGGGGATTCCGGAGGTTTTTTCCATTTGGGATTTTCCATTTGGGATTTTTGTTGTTCCTGGGGAATTCCATGGATCAGAGCTCCTGAAAATCAATGGGGTTTGCTCTGGGTCCTTTTTTGGGATGGAGGATTTTTTGGGATAGAAGTTTTTGGGATCAAGGTTTTTTAGGGGGGAAAGTTTTGGGTTGAAGAATTTTTGGGATGGAGGATTTTTTAGGATGGAGGTTTTTTTGGAATGGAGGATTTTTGGGGTGGAGGTTTTTGGGATGAAGGTTTTTTTTGTGATTTTTTTTTTGGGATAGAGATTATTTTTGGGGTGGAGGTTTTTGGGATGAAGGGTTTTTTGGGATGGAGTTTTTTGGAATGGAGATTTTTGGGATGGAGGTTTTTTGGGATGGAGGTTTTTGGGATGGAGGTTTTTTGGGATGGAGGTTTTTTGGGATGGAAGGTTTTTGGGATGGAGGTTTTTTGGGATGGAGGATTTTTGGGATGGGTTTTTTGGGGAATTATGGTTTTTGGGATGGATGATTTTTTGGGTTGAAGATTTTTTGGAATGGAAGGTTTTTTGGGATGGATGATTTTTGGAATGGAGACTGTTTTTGTAATTTAGTTTTTTATAGGGATGAAGATTTTTGGGAGGGAGGTTTTTTGGGATGGAGTTCCCTATGGGAATTAAGGGGTTTTTTGGCATGAAGGATTTTTTGGAATGAAAGGCATTTTGGGAATGGAGACTTTTAAGGGATGGAGATTTTTTAGGGACAGAGATTTTTTTGGGGAATAGAAGTTTTTCCACCATGGAAATTCCTTTTTTCACCAACAAAAACATCAATTTTTTTGAACGGGACTTTTTTAGGACTGGAATTTTTTTTCATCTGGAGTTCTTTTTGTTCGGTTTTTTTATTTTTTTATTCCTGGACTAAATTCCCATTTTTCCATTCCTTTTCCAGGCTGGGCCCACGTGGTGTGTGCCCTGTACATCCCCGAGGTGCAGTTTGCCAACGTGCTCACCATGGAGCCCATCGTGCTCCAGTACGTCCCCCACGACCGCTTCAACAAGGTAAAATTCCCAAAATTTCGGGAATTCGGGAATTTGAGATTTCAGGAATTCGGGAATTCGGGGTCATCCCATCCCCTCACGACTTCTTCCTGCTTTATCCTGATCCCTGCTGCTCAGATCTCATTAAAAACTGAAGAAATTTCTGGAATTGCATGGAAAATTTTGGTCTTCTATCTGTCTTCCCCAAATCGAGAAAATTTGAGGAATTTGGTGATGGAACAACTCGGATCCATGGAATTCCGTGTTGGATCATCCATTTTTGGATGGGTTTGGGGAAAAAAGGGAAATTTCAGGAATTTCATGGTGGAACGACTGGAGCCAGCTGGATCCAGGGAATTTTGTATTTGAGCCTCCATTTTTGGATGGGTTTTGGAAAAAAAGGGGAGTTTGAGGAATTTCATGGTGGAATGAGTGGAACCAGCTGGATTCATGGAATTCCATGTTGGTTCCAATGGGACAGTTGGGTTTTGGGGGAGAAAATGGGAATTCAGGGAATTTTGTGGTGGAATGACTGGAACCAGCTGGATCCATGGAATTCCATGTTGTATCCAATGGGACAATTCGGTTTTGGGGGAGAAAATGGGAATTTAGGGAATTTCATGGTGGAACAACTATAGCCAGCTGGATCCATGGAATTCCATGTTGGATCCTCCACTTTTGGATGGGTTTTGTGGGAGAAAATGGGAATTTGAGGAATTTCGTGGTGGAATGAGTGGAACCAGCTGGATTCATGGAATTCCATGTTGGTTCCAATGGGACAGCTGAGTTTTGGGGGAGAAAATGGGAATTTGGGGAATTGCGTGGTGGAATGACTGGAACCAGCTGGATCCATGGAATTCCATGTTGGATCCAATGGGAAAGTTGGGTTTTAGGGGAGAAAATGGGAATTTGGAGAATTTCATGGTGGAACAACTGGAACCAGCAGGATCCATGGAATTCCATGTTGAATCCAATGGGACAATTGGAATTTTGAGGAAAAAATGAGAAGTTTTTTGTATCCTAGTGAGGAATATCCCAAAATTTTCATAAAAAAATCCCTCAAAATCTCCTCAATATCCCAAAACGAGACAAGAGGACATAAGTTAAGGCCGGGGGAAATTCACTGAGTTTTAAAATCCGTCCCAACCCAACGCAAATCCCAAGAGATCTGGGAGTTCCTGGAGACTTTTCCTATGGAAAAAAATGTCTTTTCCCAATTTTTTTCCCTCATCCCAGACGTGTTACATCTGCGAGGAGCAGGGCCGGGAGAGCAAAGCGGCCTCAGGGGGCCTGCATGGCCTGCAACCGCCACGGCTGCCGCCAGGCCTTCCACGTCACCTGGTGAGGAAATTCCCGGGATTTTTCAGGGCTTGGGGTGTTCCCAAAGTTTGGGAATTCCCCTCGGAGCCTGTGGAATTTGGGGTCTCGTTCCCCATGGGTTGTGGGGTTTGGGGTGATCCCCCCCGAGATGGAGGTGCCTCTTCCTCCTCCAGGCCCTGGGATGTTTTTCCAGGTTTTTCCACATTTTTCCAGGTTTTTCTGGGGTGTTCCCAAAGTTTGGGAATTCCCTCAGAGCCTGTGAAATTTGGGGTCTCCTTCCTCATGGGTTGTGGGGTTTGGGGTTTTCTCCCCCGGGATGGAGGTGCCTCTTCCACCTCCAGACCCCAGCAGGTTTTTCCAGGTTTTTTTCAGGTTTTTCCAGGTTTTTCAGGTTTTTCCAGGTTTTTCTGGGGTGTTCCCAAAGTTTAGGAATTTCCCTCGGGGTCTGTGGAATTTGGGGTCTCAATCCCCATGGTTTGTGGGGTTTGGGGTGATTCCCCCCTTGGGCTGGATTTCCCGTGATTATTCCTGTGATTTCCCTGTGATTATTCCTGTGATTATTCCTGTGATTTCGCTGTGATTATTCCTGTGACATCCCTGTGATTTCTCCATGACTTCCCTGTGATTTCTCCATGATTTCCCTGTGATTATTCCTGTGATTATTCCTGTAATTTCCCTGTGATTTTCTCTGTGATTTCCCTGTGATTTCCCCTTTGATTTTCCTGTGATTTCCCTGTGATTTTCTCTGTGATTTCTTTGTCATTTCCTTGTGATTTTCTGTGATTGCCCCTTCGATTTCCCTTTGATTTCCCTTTGATTTCCCTGTGACTTCCCTGTGATTTCCCTGATTTTCCCCTGTGATTTCCCTGTGATTTCCCTTTGATTTCCCTTTGATTTCCCTTTGATTTCTCTGTGATTTTCCCAGTGATTTCCCTGTGATTCCCCCTGTGATTATCCCTGTGATTCCCCCATGATTTCCCTGATTTTCCCATTTCCCAGTGCCCAGATGGCCGGGCTGCTCTGTGAGGAGGAGGTGCTGGAAGTTGACAACGTCAAATACTGCGGCTACTGCAAATATCACTTCAGCAAAATGGTGAGAATTCCTAATTGTCTGGGGAATTCTTAATTGTCCAGGGTGGATTCTAAATTGTCCAGGGAATTCTTAATTTTCCCAGGAAATTTATTTTATTTAGGGAATTTTCATTTCTTTGGGGGGATTTTTATTTCTTTAGGGTATTTTATTTATTTCAGGAATTTCATTTATTTAGGGATGGGGACTGTGATGGGGACAGGGACAGGAGAGCCTTGGGGTCACTGGGGGATAATGGGGGACACTGGGGACACTGGTGACCCTCTTTCCTCCCTTTTCCCTCTTTTTTCCCCTTTTCCCTCTTTTTTCCCTTTTTCCCTCTTTCCTTTCCCCTTTTCCCTTTTTTTTCCCTCTTTTTCATATTTTTCTGCCTTTTTCCCTTTTTCCCCTTTCCCCTCCTTTTTTCCCTTCCCTTCCCTTCGTTTTTTTCCTCCATGTCTCCCCATTTCCCCTTGGGTTTTTTTCTCCCATTTCCCTCATTTTCCCCCTCTTTCTTTTTACTCCTTTTCCCTCGTTTCTTTCCCTTGTTTCTTTCCCTCCATTCCCCCCCCACCTTTCTCCTTGAATTTTTTTTCCCCATTTCCCTCATTTTTTCCCTCTTTTCTTTCTCCTTTCCCCCTGTTTTTTTCCTTCTTTTCCCCATTTATTTCCCTTTGTTTCTTTCCCTTTTCCCTCATTTTTCCTCATTTTTTTCCCTTATCTTTCCTCATTTTCCCCTTATTTCTTTCCCTTTTCCCTCATTTTTTCCCTCATTTCCACCCCTTATTTTCCCTCATTTTTCCCCTTGGTTCTTTCCCTTTTCCCTCATATTTTTCCCTTATTTTCCTCTCTTTTTTTCCCCTTGGTTTTTTTCCCTTTTCACTCATTTTCCCCCTCATTTTCCCCTTGTTTTTTCCCTTTTCCCTCATTTTTTTTCCTTATTTTCCCTCATTTTTCCCCCTTTTCCCCCTTTCCCCCCATTTTCCCCCACTCCCACCCCAATTCTCTCAGAAGACCTCTCGCCATTCGGGGAGCAGCTCCTTCCTCCCGGGCAGGAGGAGCCGCTCGGCGTCCCCCACCCAGGAGAAGCACCTGTCCCACCACGAGCGGCCAAAAAAGGTGAGTGTGCTGGTTTGAACAGGTGTCTGCCAAGAAAGGCAGGAGCTTCTCTTTGAAATGCAGAATGTAAACCCCCTCCCTCCAAATTATCATAATTTTGAAATTAAGGGGCTCTCAGGCAAAGATATGGGAATTAGGAATAACAGTTCTATACTAGGAAAAATTAAAATAGAAATGCAGTATTGCAGTATTACAAAGAAAAATCCCTGGTTCTTAACACCTGGCCCATTAACAGGAGATATCTCCTGGAGGGAGGATGGGCTGTGGGAAAGATAAAGATGATTGCCCCACCTGGTTTTGAGATGGCCCATTAGCAGATAATATGTGCCAGGAGATCAGGGTCGCTGCCCCATCTGGTTTAACAGATGGTGATGGAATCCACACTGCTGGTGCATCTTGTATTGCAATCCAACACAAATAGAAATGCAGTATTGCAAAGAACAATCCCAAAGCACTGCCAGAGTCAGAATCCAAGCTGACACCCGTCAGTCAGGCAGGGTGTTGGCAGCAGTCCCATTCCAATGGTGGCTGCATCCTCCTGCAGTGGCAGATGTGGTTCAGCTGGAGCAGTGCTCCTGTAGAAAGGTGCAGTTTTCCTCTAAAGGTCCAGGGATGATGTGGAAAGGTCTGGTTTTCCTCTGGAATCCAGTGGAAAGATGGAAACTTGCTGTTCCAAATCTCAGTTTTTATCTGGGTAGGAAATGTTTGGATCCTCCCCCTGGGTGGAGCATCTCCCAGTGGGATGATGGAATTTTATCAGTCATGCACTGGGACTCAGTGGCCATGAACAGGAGATATCTCCTGGAGGGAGGATGGGCTGTGGGAAGATAAAGATGATTGCCCCAGCTGGTTTTTAACAGTTGGCCCATTAACAGGAGATATCCCCACAGAGATAAAGATCACTGCCCACCTGGTTTAACACCTGGCCCATTAACAGGAGATATCTCCTGGAGGGAGGGTGGAATGTGGAAATTGTAAAGTTGAGTGCCACACCTGGTTTTTAATAGATGACCCATTAACAGGAGATATCCCCACAGACATAAGAATCACTGCTTCACCTGGTTTAACACCTGGCCCATTAACAGGAGATATCTCCTGGAGGAAGGGTGAATCATTGGAAAGTTAAAGATGATTGCCCCAGCTGGTTTTTTACATATGACCCATTAACAGGAGATATCCCCACAGAGATAAGGAATCTCTGCCCCACCCGGCTGCAACAGATGTGACAGAATTCACATTTCTGGCCACATCAGCCCAACACAGGGAGAAATCCCCAAAATCCCTCAAAACTCCCCAAAATTCCACAGATTTCCTCAATCCAGGGCATAAAGGTGCCTTTAAACCTCAAAAACCAGGAGTTTTTCCGATCAAATTTGAAGTTTTAATGGATTTAAAAAATCCAGATTTTTTGGCCATTTTCAGGATGGAAATGAATTATTGGGAATTTGGGAATGTTTTGGATCAGATTATCCGGGAAAGGGGGTTGAATTCACTTTTGGAAAAACTTTTTTCTGGATAAAGGAATTATTTAGGAATGGGAATTTTTAGTTCTGCTGCTCCTAAAAACCAGCTCTGGCATCCCAGAAATCCAATTTTCTTTGGGATTTCTAGGAATGTGGGAGGCAGAGCGTGAGTGTGGTTTTATTCCCATACATAGTCCCAAAATTCAGGATTTTGGGGGTTTTATTGGGATTTGGGATCTGAGGGAAGTGGAAGAGGAATTAAGGAATGGGGATTTATTTGAATTTGTTTATGGGATAGCAGGAATGGAAATTTATTTAGATTTATTTATGGGATCTGTGCTGGAAAACAGCAGGAATTGGGATTTATTTGGATTTATTTATGGGATCTGCCACTGGAAAATTGCAGGAATAGAAATTTATTTGGATTTATTTATGGGATCTGCACTGGAAAATGGCAGGAATTGGGATTTATTTGGATTTATTTATGGGAGAGTGGGAATGGGGATTTATTTGGATTTATTTAGGGGATCTGCCATTGGAAAATTGCAGGAATTGGGATTTATTTGGATTTATTTATGGAATCTGCTGCTGGAAAACAATGGGAATGGGGATTTACTTGGATTTATTTATAGGATAGCAGGAATTGGGATTTATTTAGATTTATTTATGTGATCTGCCACTGGAAAACAATGGGAATGGGAATTTATTTGGATTTATTTATGGGATCTGCCACTGGGAAACAGTGAGAATGAGGATTTATTTACGGAATCTGCCACTGGAAAACAGTGAGAATGGGGATTAATTTATGGGATCTGCACTGGAAAACAGCAGGAATGGGGATTTATTTGGATTTATTTAAAGGATCTGCCTCTGGAAAACAGTGGGAATAGGAATTTATTTGGATTTATTTAAAAGATCTGCCACTGGAAAACTGTGGGAATAGGGATTTGTTTATGGGATCTGAGCTGAAAAACAGCAGGAATGGGGATTTATTTGGATTTATTTATGGAATCTGCACTGGAAAACAGCAGGAATAGGAATTTATTTGGATTTATTTAAAGGATCTGCCACTGGAAACAATGGGAATAGGAATTTATTTGGATTTATTTATGGGATCTGACACTGGAAAACAGTGAGAATGGGGATTTATTTAAAGGATCTGCACTGAAAAATAGCAAGAAAGGGGATTTATTTGGATTTATTTATGGAATCTTCACTGGAAAACAGTGGGAATAGGAATTTATTTGGATTTATTCAAAGGATCTGCCACTGGAAAACAGTGGGAATAGGAATTTTTTTATGGGATCTGGGCTGAAAAACAGCAGGAATGGGGATTTATTGGGATTTATTTATGGGATCTGCACTGAAAAACAGCAGGAATTGGGATTTATTGGGATTTATTTATGTGATCTGCCACTGGAAAACAATGAGAATAAGAGTTTATCGGGATTTATTTATGGGATAGCAGGAATGGGGATTTATTTGGATTTATTTACGGAATCTGCCACTGGAAAACAGTGAGAATGGGGATTAATTTATGGGATCTGCACTGGAAAATAGCAAGAATGGGGATTTATTTATGGGATCTGCACTGAAAAATAGCAAGAAAGGGGATTTATTTGGATTTATTTATGGAATCTTCACTGGAAAACAATGGGAATAGGAATTTACTTGGATTTATTTAGAGGATAGCAGGAATGGGAATTTACTTGGATATATTTATGGAATCTCCCTCTGGAAAACAATGAGAATGGGAATGAATTTATGGGATCTGCACTGGAAAACTGCAGGAATGGGGATCTTTTTTTTTTTTATTATTTTTGGGATCTGGCGCTGCTCTTCCCAGCCCTGGGAATTGCAGCATTCCAGAGGTTCCTGTTTTTTTTCCAGAGCCGCAAGGACAAGGAGAGGCCGAAGCAGAAGCACAAGAAGAGGCCGGAGTCCCCCAGCAGCCTCCCCCCAGCACCCCCAGCCCCCGTGGCAGAGAAGGTACCGGGAGCAGGGAGGGGAAACCCACCCAAAAAATGGGAAAGGGAGGGAAAAAACACCCAAAAATGGGGAAGGGTGGGAAAATCCAGCCAGGAAATGGGGAAGGGTGGGAAAATCCAGCCAGGAAATCCACCCAAAAAAATGGGGAAAGGGAGGGAAAAAACACCAAAAAATGGGGAAGGGTGGAAAAATCCAGCCAGGAAATGGGGAAGGGTGGGAAAATCCATCCAAAAATGGGAAAGAGCAGGAAAAACCACCCAAAAAATGGGAAAGGG
>CM067589.1:251808-300471 GCA_034336665.1 Luscinia megarhynchos | reverse complement strand
AGGGCTCCGGTGGCCACCACGAGGCCACCAAGGACAGCGCGGAGGTGGCCCGGGCCGAGGCCAAGGGCAGGAAATCCTCGAGCCACGGCAGCGGCCACAAGGGGAAAAAAACCGGGAGCGGGAAAAGCTCCGGAGGATTCGGAACGGCCGCGGCCGGAGGAACCTTCCAGGCTGCGGGTGAGGGGAGGAGGAGGAGGGAGAGGGAGGAGAGGGAGAGGGATGGAAAAGAGGGAGAGGGAGGGAGGAGAGATGGAGGAGGAGGAGAGGGAGAAAGGAGAGGAGGGATGGAGGAGGAGGAGGGAGAGGGAGGATGGAGGAGGAAGAGGGAGAGGGAGAGGGAGGAAGGAGAGGAAGGGATGGAGGAGGAAGAGGGAGAGGGAGGAAAGAGAAGGGGGATGGAGGAGGAAGAGGAGGAGGAGGAGAGGGAGGAGGAATGGGAAAAGATGGAGAGAGGAAAGGGATGGAGGAAGAAGAGGGGAAGGATGAAGGAGGAGGAAGAGGGGAAGGATGAAGGAGGAGGAAGAAGAGAGGGATGAAGGAGGAGGAAGAGGAGATGGATAAAGGAAGAACAAGAGGAGAGGGATGAAAGGAGAAGAGAGGGATGAAGGGGAAAAGGAGAGGAGAGGGATGGAGGAGGAGGAAGAGGAGAGGGAGGAGGCAGAGGAAGGAGGAGGAAGAGGAGAGCAGGAGAATGAGGGGGAGGAAGGAGGAGGAAGAGGAGAGGGAGGAAGGAGGAGAAAGGAGAAAGAGGATGAGGGGAAGAGTGAAGGAGAAAAGGAGAGGGATGAAGGAGAAAGGGGGGAGGGGTGAAGGAGGAGGAGGAAGAGAGGGATGGAGGAAGAGGAGAGGGATGAAGGAGGAAAAGGGGATTCATGGAGCCCCAGCGCCCTTCCTGCCCTGGGGCCCGGCCTGGGCACTGCCCACTGACCCCTGAGTGCCCACTGACCCCTGGGTGCCCACTGACCCCTGGGTGCCCACTGACCCCTGGTGCCCACTGAGTGCCCACTGACCCCTGGGTGCCCACTGACCCCTCAATGCCCACTGACCCCTGGGTGCCCACTGACCCCTGGGTGCCCACTGACCCCTGGGTGCCCACTGACCCCTGGATCCCCCCTGCCCCCCGGATCCCCCTGACCCCCGGGTGCCCCCCGGATCCCCCCTGACCCCCCGGTGCCCCCGGATCCCCCTGACCCCCGGGTGCCCCCGGATCCTCTCTGACCCCCGGGTGCCCCCGGATCCCCCACTGACCCCGTGTCCCCCGGATCCCCCTGACCCCCGGGTGCCCCCCGGATCCCCACTGACCCCGGGTGCCCCCGGATCCCCACTGACCCCGTGTCCCCCCCGCTGCCCCCAGGCTCCTCCTGCGCCTCCCCGCCTCCCAGGACTTCGCCTCCCTTCCCCAAGCTGGAGCAGGAGGAGGAGAAATTCCGCAAGGCCGCCAGCTCCAGCTCCAGCTCCCACTGCTCCCCGCTCTACGAGGGCCCCAAGGCCGATGTCTTCGAGCAGAAAGTCATTTTCTCCGGCTTCGGCTCCATCATGCGCTTCTCCACCTCCTCCGTGGGCCAGCAGCGCGCCCGCGACGCCTCCCCCGTGGACTACAAAGCCGCCGGTGTCCCCTCGGGTGGCACAGCCGGCCCTGGAGGCGCCACCAGCGCCGGCCACAAGCGCTTGCCATCGCTCAGCGCCGAGGAGGGCGAGCTGCTCAAGGAGAAGAAGCACAAGGGCAGCAAGAAGAACAAGCACGGCCCCGGCCGGCCCAAGGCGGGCAAGGGCAAGGAGGTTTTGGGAGCCCAGCTGGCTGGGTCCACCTCCACCTCCTCCTCGCCCTTCTCCGGGGGATCCCTGGTCAGCTCCAGCGTCGGCGGCTCCTCCCGCGGCTTCGGCCCCTCCTCCAGCCTGCCCGGCCTCAGCGTGGAGTCGCCGCTGCTGGGCTCGGGTCAGTCCCCGCCTCGGGGATCCGGGGGTGCTCGGCTCTCTTCTCTGGGATCTCCCAGCCTTTCCCAGCCTTTCCCAGCCTTTCCCAGCCTTTTCCACAATTCCCCATCCTCTCTCGACCTTTCCCATCCTTCCCAACCTTTCCCAGCCTTTCCCATCCTTTCCCATCCCTTCCCATCCTTCCCCAGTCTTTCCCAGCCTTTCCCAGCCTTTTCCAGCCTTTTCCACAATTCCCCATCCTCTCTCGACCTTTCCCATCCTTTCCCGTCCTTTCCCATCCTTTCCCATCCTTTCCCAGCCTTTCCCAGCTTTTCCAGCCTTTTCCACATTCCCCATCCTCTCCCAACCTGTCCCATCCTTTCCCAACCTTTCCCAACCTTTCCCAACCTTTCCCAACCTTTCCCATCCTTTCCCATCCTTTTTCATAATTTCCCATCCTCTCCCAACCTTTCCCATAATTTCCCATCCCTTCCCATCCTTCCCCAGCCTTTCCCATCCTTTTCCCACCCTTCCCCATAATTTCCCATTCTCTCCCAACATTTCCCAGCCTTTCCCAACCTTTTCCATCCTTTCCCAGCCTTTTCCAGCTTTTTCCAACCTTTCCCATCCTTTTCCAGCCTTTCCCACCCTTTTCCATTCTTTCCCATCCTTTCCCAGCCTTTCCCAGAATTTCCCAGAATTTTCGAGCCTTTCACAGCCTTTTCCATCCTTTCCCAGCTTTTCCCAGCCTTTCCCACCCTTTTCCATCCTTTCTCAACCTTTCCCAGCCTCTCCCAGCCTTTCCCAGAATTTCCCAGCTTTCCCCAGCCTTTTCCATCCTTTTTCAGCCTTTCCCGTCCTCTCCTATCCTTTCCTAACTTTTCCCAGCCTTTCCCACCCTTTTCCAGAACTTCCCATAATTTCCCAGCCTTTCCCACCCTTCCCAATCCTTTCCCATCCTTTCTCAGCCTTTTCCAGAATTTCCCATCCTTTTCCATCCTTTCCCAGCCTCTCCCAGGATCAGAATAATCAGAAATCTCCTCTCCCCGAGGCTAAATAATCAGGAATCTCCTCTCCCAGGATCAGAATAATCAGGGAATCCCCTCACCCCAAGGCAAAATAATCAGGAATCTCCTCCTAGGATCAGGATAATCAGAAATCTCTTTTCCCAGAGACAGAATAACCAGGAATCTCCTCTCCTAGGACCAGAATAATCAGGAATCTCCTCTTCTAGGATCAGAATAACCAGAAATCTCCTCTCATAGGATCCGAATAATCAAGAATCTCCTCTCCCAGGATCAGGATAAGCAGGAATCCCCTCTCCCCGAGGCAAAATAAGCAGGAATCTCCTCTCCCAGGGACAGAATAACCAGGAATCTCCTCTCCTAGGATCAGAATAACCAGGAATCCCTTCTCCCCGAGGCAAAATAAGCAGGAATCTCCTCTCCCAGGGACAGAATAATCAGGAATCTCCTCTCCTAGGACCAGAATAATCAGGAATCTCCTCTCCTAGGATTAGAATAACCAGAAATCTCCTCTCATAGGATCCGAATAATCAAGAATCTCCTCTCCCAGGATCAGGATAGCCAGGAATCCCCTCTCCCCGAGGCAAAATAAGCAGGAATCTCCTCTCCCAGGGACAGAATAATCAGGAATCTCCTCTCCCAGGATCAGAATAACCAGGAATCTCCTCTCCCAGGATCAGAATAACCAGGAATCTCCTCTCCTAGGATCAGGATAATCAGGAATCTCCTCTCCCAGGGGCGGGATAACCAGGAATCCCGTCTCCCCGAGGCAAAATAACCCGGAATCTCCTCTCCCGCAGGGATCTACACCAGCAACAAGGACCCGATCCCGCTGGGCGCGGCGCTGCGCGCGGTCTGCAGCACGCCGCTGCCCTCGGGGCTGCTGCCGCACCAGGGCGGCGCCGCGCTGCCGCAGCTCAGCCGCTCGCCCTTCGCCAGCTCCATCCCCGCCTGCTCCTCCTCGGCCGGCTCCACCACCCAGGTACGGCCCCGAGCGGGTCCCCGCGGGGTCCCGGGGGGTTAATGGGTTGGAGGGAGATGCGCCGCGTGGGAGGTGGAAAGGGGAGGATGTGATGCGTGGGGCAGAGTTAAAGGGATAAAGGGGTTAGACCCGGCTCTGGGGACATGGCAGTGCCAGCTCTGGGGACATGGCAGTGCCAGCTCTGGGGACATTCCAGTGCCAGCTCTGGGGACATTGCAGTGCCAGCTCTGGGGACATGCCAGTGCCAGCCCTGGGGACATTGCAGTGCCAGCTCTGGGGACATGCCAGTGCCAGCTCTGGGGACATGGCAGTGCCAGCTCTGGGGACATTCCAGTGCCAGCCCTGGGGACATTGCAGTGCCAGCTCTGGGGACATGCCAGTGCCAGCTCTGGGGACATGCCAGTGCCAGCCCTGGGGACATTCCAGTGCCAGCTCTGGGGACATGGCAGTGCCAGCCCTGGGGACATGGCAGTGCCAGCACTGGGGACATTCCAGACCCAGCTCTGGGGACATTCCAGATCCTGTTCTGGGGACATGACAGTGCCAGCCCTGGGTACATGCCAGGCTCAGCTCTGGGGACATGGCAGTGCCAGCCCTGGGGACATTCCAGTGTCAGCTCTGGGGACATGACAGTGCCAGCTCTGGGGACATGACAGTGTCAGCTCTGGGGACATGACAGTGCCAGCTCTGGGGACATTCCAGATCCAGCTCTGGGGACATTCCAGATCCTGTTCTGGGGACATTCCAGTGCCAGCTCTGGTGACATGCCAGTGGCAGCTCTGGGGACATTCCAGACCCAGCTCTGGGGACATGCCAGTGCCAGCCCTGGGGACATTCCAGTGCCAGCTCTGGGGACATTCCAGACCCAGCCCTGGGGACATTCCAGACCCGGCTCTGGGGACATTCCAGACCCGGCTCTGGGGACATTCCAGAGCCAGCTCTGGGGACATTCCAGACCCGGCTCTGGGGACATTCCAGTGCCAGCTCTGGGGACATTCCAGACCCGGCTCTGAGGACATTCCAATGCCAGCTCTGGGGAACATGGCAGTGCCAGCTCTGGGGACATTCCAATGCCAGCTCTGGGGACATGCCAGTGCCAGCCCTGGGGACATGGCAGTGCCAGCTCTGGGGACATTGCAGTGCCAGCCCTGGGGACATTCCAGTGCCGGTTCTGGGGACATGCCAGTGCTACCCCTGGTGACATTCCAGACCCAGCCCTGCGGACATTCCAGACCCAGCTCTGGGGACATGACAGACCCAGCTCTGGTGGCATTCCAGTACCAGCTCTGGGGACATTCCAGTGCCAGCTCTGGGGTCATGCCAGACCCAGATCTGGGGACATTCCAGATCCATCTCTGGGGACATTCCAGATCCCTGTTCTGGTGACATTCCAGACCCAGCTCTGGTGACATCCCAGACCCAGCTCTGGTGACATTCCAGGCCTCTCTCCAGACTTCCAGAGCTGTTTTAACCAGTTTATTTCCCTGTTTCTCGTGCAGGTGTTTTCCCTGGCGGGCTCCACCTTCAGCCTCCCTTCCTCGCACATTTTTGGGAGCCCCCTGACCTCGGGGCTGTCCCTGAACCCCCTGCTGAGCCAGCCGGAGAGCAGCCGGGCAGGTACGTGGGCTCCCAGCTGTGTCCTGGGGTGATTCCCAAGGGTTATCCCAGGAACTGCCAGGTGTGTCCTGGGGTGATTCCATGGATTCCCAGGTGTGTCCTGGGGTGATCCCAGGGATTCCCAGGTGTGTCCTGGGGTGATCCCATGGGATTCCCAGGTGTGTCCTGGCTGCCATTCCCAAGGGTTATCCCAGGAATTCCCAGGGTGTGTCCTGGCTGTGATCCCCAAGGGTTATCCCAGGAATTCCCAGGTGTGTCCTGGGGTGATTCTGGGAATTCCCAGGTGTGTCCTGGCTGTGATTCCAGGAATTCCCAGGTGTGTCCTGGCTGTAATCCCCAAGGGTTATCCCACGAATTGCCAGGTGTGTCCTGGGGTGATTCCAGGGATTCCCAGCTGTGTCCTGGGGTGATTCCCAAGGGTTATCCCAGGAATTCCCAGGTGTGTCCTGGCTGTGATTCCAGGAATTGCCAGGTGTGTCCTGGCTGACATTCCCAGGGGTTATCCCAGGAATTCCGAGGGGTGTCCTGGCTGTGATCCCCAAGGGTTATCCCAGGAATTCCCAGGTGTGTCCTGGGGTGATTCTGGGAATTCCCAGGTGTGTCCTGGCTCCATCCCAGGAATTCCCAGGTGTGTCCTGGCTCCATCCCAGGAATTCCCAGGTGTGTCCTGGCTGTGATTCCAGGAATTCCCAGGTGTGTCCTGGGGTGATTCCAGGAATTCCCAGGTGTGTCCTGGCTGACATTCCTGAGGGTTATCCAACTGGCAGGGACACCCCCTGGGGTTACCAGATCCACCCGGGATCACTGGATCCCCCGGGTTACCAGATCTGCCCGGATTACTGGATCCACCCAGGGTTACTGGATCCCCCAGCATTACCAGATCCCCCGGGATTACCAGTCCCCTGGGGTTACCGGATCCCCCAGAATTACCAGATCCTCCGGGGTTACCGGATCTGCCGGGGTTAACGGATCCCCCGGGACCGCAGGCAGCTCCTGGCACGGGATTTGTCCCTCCTGGAGCTCCGGGAATTTGGCACGCCGGCCCCGGGTGACCTTGCCGGGGTGACCGGGGGAGGCTCCTGCGGGGCTGATCGGTGCGGGGCTGATGCGTACGGGGCCGGGGCTGATCGGTGCGAGGGTCGGGCTGATCGGGTGCAGGGTCGGGGACTGATCGGTGCGGCGGGGCTGATCGGTGCGGGCCGGGACTGATCCGTGCGGGCTGGGAGCTGATCGGGGCCGGGGCTGATCGGCGTCGGGACTGCTCAGCGCGGGGACTGATCAGCGGGCGGGCTGATCTGTGCGGGTTGATCCGTGTGGAGCCGGGCTGATCGGGTGCGGGGCTGATCCGTGCGGGGCCGATCGGTGCGGGACTGATCGGGTGCGGGACTGATCGGTGCGGGACTGATCCGGTGCGGGGCCGGGCTGATCCGCTGCCGGGCTGATCCGTGGAGCCGGGCTGATTGCTGCGGGGCTGATCGGTGTCGGGCTGATCCGTGCAGGGGCCGGGCTGATCCGGCGGCGGGCTGATCGGTGACAGGGCTGGGAGCTGATCGGTGTCGGGCTGATCGGTGCAGGGTCAGGGGCTGATCGGTGCGGGACTGATCGGTGCAGGGCCGGAGCTGATCCGCGTGCGGGCTGATCGGTGCAGGGCCGGGAGCTGATCGGCGCGGGTTGATCCGCTGTGGAGCCGGAGCCGACCGGTGCGGGGCCGAGCTGATCCGGGTGGTCGGGCTGATCCGCGGGCCGGGCTGATCCGCGCGGGGCTGATCCTTGCAAGGGCTGATCTGTGCCGGGTTGATCCGTGTGGAGCCGGGGCCGATCGGTGCAGGGCTGACCCTGGTGCAGGGTCTGACCGGGTGCAGCCGGGCTGATCCGCGGCGGGCTGATCCCGCGGCGGGCCGGGCTGATCGCTGCCGGGGCTGATCGCCGCGGGCTGATCGCTGCCGGGGCTGATCGCTGCCGGGCTGATCGCTGCGGGACTGATCGCTGCCGGGCTGCCCGGGGTCTCGGTGCCGCCCGGTCCCATTCTCGAGTGGCCGCCCGGGGTGCCGCTTGGCATCGGTGCTGCTCAGGGCGGTTCGGTGCTGCCCTGGTGCCGCCTCGCGTCGGTGTACCGCCGGTGCTCCCCACACCGGCACACACACACACACCTGGCACACACCTGGCTCACACTGGGCACACACCTGGCACACACACACCTGGCTCACACCTGGCACACACCTGGATCACACCTGGCTCACACTGGGCACACACCTGGCACACACACCTGGCTCACACCTGGCTCACACCTGGCACACACCTGGCACACACCTGGCTCACACCCGGGCTCACACCTGGCACACACCTGGCACACACCTGGCACACACCGGGCACACACCTGGCTCACACCGGGCTCACACCTGGCACACACACCTGGCACACACACCTGGCTCACACCTGGCTCACACCTGGCACACACCTGGCACACACCTGGCACACACCTGGCTCACACCTGGCACACACCTGGCTCACACCTGGCTCACACCTGGCTCACACCTGGCTCACACCTGGCTCCACACACACACACACCTGGCTCACACACACACCTGGCTCACACCTGGCACACACCTGGCTCACACCTGGCACACACACCTGGCTCACACACACACACCTGGCTCACACCTGGCTCACACCTGGCTCACATCTCACACCTGGCACACACCTGGCTCACACACCTGGCTCACTGGCACACACCTGGCTCACACACTACACCTGGCACACACCTGGCTCACACTACTGCCCACACCTGGCCCACACACACCTGGCTCACACACACCTGGCTCACACCTGGCACACATCTGGCACACACCTGGCTCACACCGGGCTCACCTGGCTCACACCTGGCTCACACACCTGGCACACACCTGGCACACACCTGGCTCACACACACACACCTGGCTCACACCTGGCTCACACACCTGGGACACACCTGGCTCACACACCCTCACCTGGCTCACACCTGGCTCACACACACCGGGCCCCGCTGACCTCGGCTCTCTGTCCCTGTCCCCACGCAGAGTCGACCTGGAGGATTGTGCTCGCTGCCGGGGAACGGCCCCGCAGGAGAGCCTGTCCTCCATGTGAGTGCCGGGAGGGGACAGCGGACAGCGACACAGCCTGGGGGACAGAACAGCTCCTGCCCTGCTCCCTGGGATGCGGGATGGGGTGGGATACAGGGACGGGATGGGATGGGATGGGATGGGATGGGATGGGATGGGATGGGATGGGATGGGATGGGATGGGATGGGATGGGATGGGATGGGATGGGATGGGATGGGATGGGATGGGATGGGATGGGATGGGATGGGATGGGATACAGGGATGGGATACAGGGATGGGATACAGGGATGGGATACAGGGATGGATACAGGGATGGGATACAGGGATGGGATACAGGGATGGGATACAGGGATGGGATGGGATACAGGATGGGATACAGGGATGGGATGGGATGGGATGGGGTGGGATGGGATGAGCCACGCTTTGCTTTCCCAGCCCGAGCCAGGATCCAAAGCCCGCTCAGGCTCAGCTGAAGCTGCAGGGGAGGCTGAGCCTGGGGGCTGCGGCTGCTTCGGGCAGAGGAGCCGTGAGAGCCGGAATGGAACAGGGAATGGGACAGGGAATGGGACAGGGAATGGGACAGGGAATGGGACAGGGAATGGAACAGGAATGGGACAGGGAATGGGACAGGGAATGGAACAGGGGAATGGAACAGGGAATGGAGCAGGGAATGGAACGGGGAATGGAACAGGGAATGGAACGGAATGGAACAGGGGAATGGGACAGGGGAATGGAACAGGGAATGGGACGGGGAATGGAACAGGGAATGGAACGGGGTACAGGAATGGAACGGAGCGGGAATGGAACAGGGAATGGAACGGGAATGGAACAGGGAATGGAACAGGAATGGAACAGGAATGGAACGGGAATGGAACAGGGAATGGAACGGGAATGGAACAGGGAATGGAACAGGAATGGAACAGGGAATGGAACAGGGAATGGAACAGGAATGGAACAGGAATGGAATGGAACAGGGAATGGAACGGGAATGGAACAGGGGAATGGAACAGGGAAAGGAACAGGGAATGGAACGGGAATGGAACAGGGAATGGAACGGGAATGGAACAGGAATGGAACGGAATGGAACAGGAATGGAACGGAATGGAACAGGGAATGGGACAGGGAATGGAACAGGGAATGGAACGGGAATGGAACAGGGAATGGAACGGAATGGAACAGGAATGGAACAGGGAATGGAACAGGAATGGAACGGGGAATGGAACAGGGAATGGAACAGGGAATGGAACAGGAATGGAACGGGGAATGGAATGGAATGGAACAGGAATGGAACGGAATGGAACAGGAATGGAACGGGAATGGAACAGGGAATGGAACGGAATGGAATGGAACAGGGAATGGAACAGGGAATGGAACAGGGAATGGAACGGGAATGGAACAGGGAATGGAACGGAATGGAACAGGGAATGGAACGGGGAATGGAACAGGGAATGGAACAGGAATGGAACGGAATGGAACAGGAATGGAATGGAATGGAACAGGAATGGAACAGGAATGGAATGGAATGGAATGGGAATGGGCAGGGAATGGAACAGGAATGGAATGGAATGGAACAGGAATGGAACAGGAATGGAATGGAATGGAAATAGGAATGGAACGGGAATGGAACAGGAATGGAATGGAATGGAAAGGAATGGAATGGAATGGACAGGAATGGAACAGGGAATGGAACCAGAATGGAACAGGGAATGGAACAGGAATGGAACAGGGAATGGAATAGGGAATGGAACAGAATGGAACGGGAATGGAATGGAATGGAACAGGGAATGGAATGGAATGGAACAGGAATGGAATGGGAATGGAACAGGGAATGGAAACAGGGAATGGAACGGGGAATGGAATGGAATGGAAATGGAATGGAAATAGGGAATGGAACAGGAATGGAATGGAATGGGAAATGGAATGGAATGGAATGGAATGGAATGGAATGGAAATGGACAGGAATGGAACAGGAATGGAAATGGGAATGGAATGGAAATGGAATGGAATGGAATGGGAATGGAATAGGAATGGAACAGGGAATGGAACGGGAATGGAATGGAACGGAATGGAATGGAACAGGAATGGAACAGGGAATGGAACGGAATGGAACAGGAATGGAACAGGAATGGAACAGGAATGGAACAGGAATGGAACAGGAATGGAACAGGAATGGAACAGGAATGGAACAGGGAATGGAACAGGGAAATGGAACAGGGAATGGAAATGGAATGGAATAGGGAATGGAACAGGAATGGAACAGGAATGGAATGGAATGGAAAATGGAATGGAATGGAATGGAACAGGAATGGGAACAGGAATGGAACAGGGAATGGGAACAGGGAATGGAACGGGAATGGAATAGGAATGGAAAATGGAATGGGAATGGAATGGAAAATGGAATGGAATAGGGAATGGAGGGAATGGAATGGAATGGAACAGGAATGGAACGGAGATGGAATGGAATAGGGAAGGAATGGAAATGGAATGGAATAGGAATGGAACAGGGAATGGAATGGAATGGGAATGGAATAGGAATGGAATGGAATGGAATGGAATGGGACATGGAATGGAATGGAAATGGAATGGAATGGAATGGAGAAAATGGAATGGAATGGAATGGAATGGAATGGAATGGAATGGAATGGAAGGAATGGAATGGAATGGAATGGAATGGAAATGGAATGGAAATGGGAATGGAATGGAATGGAATGGAATGGAACGGAACAGGGAATGGAACAGGGAATGGAACAGGGAATGGAACAGGGAATGGAACAGGAATGGAACAGGAATGGAATGGGAATGGAACGGGGAATGGAACAGGAATGGAACAGGGAATGGAACGGGAATGGAACAGGAATGGAACAGGGAATGGAGACAGGAATGGAACAGGGAATGGAATGGAATGGAACAGGAATGGGACAGGGAATAGGAATGGAATGGGCAGGGAATGGAACAGGAATAGAACAGGGAATGGAGCAGGAATGGAACAGGGAATGGAACAGGAATAGAACAGGGAATGGAGCAGGAATGGAACAGGGAGCAGAGCAGGGAACGGAGCGGGAATGGAGCTGAGGTGGAGCAGGAACGGAGGAGGGAGGGCAGGGAGTGAGCAGCCTGGACCAGCATCGACGGACCAGACCAGGAAAACTGCAAATCGGAGCACGCAACGGAACGTGGAGCAGCAGTGCGGCAGCGGAGTGCAGGCGGAGCACGGAGCAGCTCCCGGGAGCCGGACTCGGCAGCACGGCTCCCCGGAGCTCGAGCCCACGGGACAGGCGGCAGCCCCCGGGGTGAGCCAGAGCTCGGGCGCTCGGGGCTCAGCCCGGAGCAGCCCGGGGCTCGGGGCAGCTCTGGGGCAGCGGGGCAGCCCGGGGCTCGGCGCCTCAGGGCAGGCGGGGCTCCTGGTGCGCCTGGACTCCCCGGGGCAGCTCCTGGCCTGGCCTCGGGGCCTGGCCTCGGGGCTCTCGGGGCAGCTCCCGGGGCTCTCGAAGCAGCTCCTGGGGCTCTGGGGGTAGCTCTCGGGGCAGCTCCCGGGGTTCCCGGGGCAGCTCCCGGGGCTCTCGGGGTGGATGCCAGCTGGGATTTTGGGATTCTGCCCTCGGGCAGCAACTCAGAGCAGGATGGAGAGAGAGTGGGGCTGAGGTACGAGGAAGAAGTAAGAGAGTGGTGGGAGAAGTAAGAGAGCGATTTTCCCGTTTACAACACAATAAATCTTCTCCTGTGTTGAATATTCTAATCTCCACTAACCAATGCAACACAAGATACAAATCCTGTAGCATTTACACACAGCCTATAAGAATCATCACATTACCATCATGTGTTGTACTTTAAACCCTAAAAATGCCTCTTTGGAGCCCTTCTGCCAATCCAGCAGGGTCGTCTCTGACCTTTGGACCATTATTCTACCAAGAGGGGATTACTTTTGGCCACCCATCCTACTGTCTTCTGGTTATTTAGTAACTAAGCTTTGGTATCTCAAAGATGGCTTTCATTTCAGTCTCGCTTATGGATTCTATATTCTTTTGCTATATTCTATTTCTATATTCTATGGATTATATAAATCTTTTGCTAAGCACTCATATTTGTAAGGTTTTCCTGTTTCATCCTTTCCAACGGGGCAGCAGAGCCCCCAGCGTGTGCTGTGCGGTCTGACTGTGAATCCTGTGATCCCCTTTCCTCTTTCCTCCCTTTTTTTCCCCCATTTTCTCCCTTCTCCCTGTTCCCCCCGCAGTCGTGGAGATGCTGAAGGCGCTGCACTCGCTGCAGAAGGAGAACCAGCGGCTGCAGGAGCAGATCATGACGCTGACGGCCAAGAAGGAGCGGCTGCAGCTGCTCAACGTGCAGCTGTCCGTGCCCTTCCCCGTGGTCACCAGCAGCAACGGGCCCGGCAGCCAGGGACAGTACATGCTGCCCGCCGCCGGTGAGGGGCCGGGAGAGGGAACGGGAATGGGGGAACCGGGAGTGGGGAATTGGGAGTGAGGGGTTGGGAGTGAGGGAATTGGAGTGAGGGAACTGGAGTGAGGGAATTGGGAGTGAGGGATTGGGGTGAGGGAACTGGGGTGAGGGAACTGGGAATGAGGGAATTGGGAGTGAGGGAGTGGGTGAGGGTGGGGGAGTGAGGGGTGGGGGTGAGGTGGGGGTGAGGGAACTGGAGTGAGGGAATTGGGAGTGAGGGAACTGGGGGTGAGGGACCAGGAGTGAGGGAATTGGGAATGAGGGAATTGGGGTGAGGGAACTGGAGTGAGGGAACTGGGGGAGTGAGGGAATCGGGGTGACGGAACTGGGGTGAGGGAACTGGGAATGAGGGAACTGGGGACAGAAACTGGGAATGAAGGACCGGGAGTGAGGGAATTGGGGTGAGGGAACTGGGGTGAGGGAACCAGGGAGTGAGGGAACTGGGAATGAGGGGAGTGGGGGTGAGGGAACCAGGAGTGAGGGAACTGGGGGAATGAGGGAACTGGGGGTGAGGGACCAGGAGTGAGGGGAACTGGGGAGTGAGGGAATTGGGGTGAGGGAACTGGGGGAGTGAGGGGAATTGGGGGTGAGGGAACTGGGAGTGAGGAACTGGGAATGAGGGGAACTGGGAGTGAGAGGGAACTGGGAGTGAGGGAACCAGGTGAGAACTGGGGAGTGAGGGAACTGGGGTGAGGAACTGGAGTGAGGGAACTGGGGAGTGAGGGTAGAGGACCAGGAGTGAGGGATTGAAGGAGCGGGAGTGGGGTGAGGAGAGGAATTGGGGGTGAGGGAACTGGGTGAGGGAACCAGGGTGAGGCAGGGACTGAGGGACAGGAACCGGGGTGAGGGAACCGGGAGTGAGGGAACTGGGGACAGGAACACGGGAGTAAGGGAACTGGGCATGAGCGAACTGGGGAATGAGGGAAACTGGGGATGAGGGAATCGGGGCTGAGGGAACTGGGGTGAGGGAACTGGGGAGTGAGGGGAACTGGGGAATGGGGTGAGGGAACCAGGGGAACTGAGGGAACTGGGGGAAACAGTGGGACTGAGGGAACGGAGGAACTGAGGGAACTGGGGGTAGGGAACTGGGGTGAGGGGATCAGGGGTGGGGAACTGGGAGTGGAACTGGGGGATGAGGGAATCTGGGGTGGAATCGAGGAACTGGGGATGAGGGAACTGCTGAGGGAAACTGGGGGTGAGGGAACTGGGGTGAGGGGAACCGGGGTGAGGAACTGGGGTGAGGGAACAGGGAGGAACTGGGGACAGGAACTGGGGACAGGAACAGGGACAGGAACCGGGGACAGGAACAGGGACAGGAACCAGGACAGGAACCAGGGACAGGAACTAGGGACAGGAACCAGGGACAGGAACCAGGGACAGGAACAGGGACAGGAACTGGGGACAGGAACCAGGGACAGGAACTGGGGACAGGAACCGGGGACAGGAACCGGGGACAGGAACCGGGGACAGGAACAGGGACAGGAACAGGGACAGGAACCAGGGACAGGAACCGGGGACAGGAACCGGGGACAGGAACAGGGACAGGAACCGGGGACAGGAACAGGGACAGGAACCAGGGACAGGAACCAGGGACAGGAACAGGGACAGGAACCGGGGACAGGAACAGGGACAGGAACCAGGGTCAGGAACCGGGGACAGGAACAGGGACAGGAACCAGGGACAGGAACCGGGAACAGGAACCGGGGACAGGAACAGGGTCAGGAACTGGTGACAGGAACCAGGGGCAGGAACCAGGGACAGGAACAGGGACAGGAACCGGGGACAGGAACCGGGGACAGGAACAGGGACAGGAACAGGGACAGGAACAGGGACAGGGACAGGAACAGGGACAGGAACCGGGGACAGGAACCAGGGACAGGAACAGGGACAGGAACCAGGGTGAGGGCACCAGGGTGAGGGAGCCGGGGCTCAGGGCACCCAGGGACGTGTCCCTGTCCCCCTGGCAGTGGCCAAGGGGTCACAGCAGGAGGGATCTCTCCCGTGGCCGCCTCAGGGTCCAGCCCTGACTCTCTGCCCTCGCCCCTCTCCCCTCCCAGCCTGCACCGGCGACTCCCTGAGCATCAGCAAGAGCCCCCCGTGCAAGAACAGCTTCGGCATCGAGAACTCGCTCTCCACGTCCTCCGAGGTACTGCAGCCCCAGCAGGGCCGGGCAGGGCCTGGGGCCGGGGCAGCACAGCAGCCCCAGGGCTCGGTAGCCAGCTCCTAAAGCCTGCTAGCCCAGGCTCAGAGATGAGGGCTGGGTAGAGTAGCTGAGAGCGGGAGCGTGAGGTGAGGTGATCCTGGAGATCCAGCAGGGCTGGACCTGAGGTCTGGGATCCCTCGGAGTTCTGGGACCCCTCAAATTGGAGCCACCGGAGCCACCCACACCCAGAGCCCCCTCCCCATTCCCACCCCCCTCGGGCAGCCGCCCCAGCGCGATGCTCTGTGTCCGTTTCTCCCCCAGGACCCTCACTCGGGCTGTCCCAGCAGGAGCAGCTCCTCCCTGTCCTTCCACAGCACGCCCCCTCCCCTGCCCATGCTGCAGCCCAGTCCCGCCTCGCTGCCCCTGCCCGGGGCGCAGCAGGTGAACGGCCTGGCCAGGGTGGCAGGCGGGGGGCTGGCCGGCGGCTCCGGGGCCGGCCACGGCCTGCCGGCGGTGCCCGTGGTGGACAGCCTGCTGGGCAGCCTGGGAGCCCAGCAGATGCCCCTCAACGGGATCCTGGGGAGCCTGAACGGAGCGCAGCCCGCCCAGCCTCCGCCGCAGGCCAGCGGGCCGCCGGCGCTGCAGCTCTCCAGCAGCCTGAGCAGGTGAGGACGGGCTGCCCTGACCCTCTCCAGCCGCAGTTTAGCTCCGGGGAGGGACGGACGGAGCGGCCCCAGCGCGGCTGCGGCCGCGCTGACCGGCGGGCGCCGCTCCCTCCCGCAGCGTGGCCAGCCTGAGTCCCCTGGCGGAGCAGCAGCGGCACGTCCTGCAGCAGCACGAGCAGCAGCTGCAGCAGCTCCAGCAGCTCCTGACTTCCCAGCCGCTTAACCCGGTAAGGGACGGGGTGCGGGGAGTGCGGGAAGCTCGGGGCGGAGAGCAAAATGGAAAAGGAGAATGGGAAAGGAGAATCAAAAAGGAAAATGGAAAAGGAAAATGAGAAAAGGAAAATCAAAAAGGAAAATCGAAAAGTTAGAAAGGAAAATGGAAAAGGAGAATGGAAAAGGAAAAGGGAAAAGGAAAATCAAAAAGGAAAATCAAAAAGGAAAATCGAAAAGCTAAAAAGGAAAATGGAAAAGGAAAAGGGAAAAGGAAAATGGAAAAGGAGAATGGAAAAGGAAAAGGGAAAAGGAAAATGGAAAAGTAAAATGAGAAAAGGAAAATCAAAAAGGAAAATCGAAAAGTTAAAAAGCAAAATGGAAAAGGAGAATGGAAAATGAAAAGGGAAAAGGAAAATGGAAAAGGAGAATGGAAAAGGAGAATGGAAAAGGGAAAGGGAAAATGGAAAAGGAAAAATCAAAAAGTAAAATAAAAAAGTTAAATCAAAAACTAAAATCAAAAAGTAAAATCGAAAAGGAAAATTTAAAAGGAAAATCAAAAAGGAAAATCGAAAATTAATATTGAAAAGGAAAATCAAAAAGTTAAATCAAAAAGGAAAATTGAAAAGGAAAATCAAAAAGGAAAATCAAAAAGGAAAATCAAAAAGGAAAATCAAAAAGGAAAATCAAAAAGTTAAATCAAAAACGAAAATCAAACAGTAAAATCGAAAAGGAAAATTTAAAAGGAAAATCAAAAAGGAAAATCAAAAATTAATATTGGAAAGGAAAATCAAAAAGTTAAATCAAAAAGGAAAATTGAAAAGGAAAATCAAAAAGGAAAATTGAAAAGGTAAATCAAAAAGCAGAATCGAAAAGGAAAATCAAAGAGGAAAATCAAAAAGTTAAATCAAAAAGTTAAATCAAAAAGGAAAATTGAAAAGGAAAATTGAAAAGGAAAATCAAAAAGGAAAATCAAAAAAGAAAATCAAAAAGGAAAATCAAAAAGGAAAATCAAAAAGGAAAAGCAAAAAGTAAAATCTAAAAGGAAAATCGAAAAAGAAAATGTAAAAGGAAAATCAAAAAGTTAAATCAGAAAGTTAAATCAAAAAGGTAAATGGAAAAGGAAAATCAAAAATTAAATCAAAAAGGAAAATCAAAAAGTAAAATCTAAAAGGAAAATAGAAAAGGAAAATCAAAAAGGAAAATCAAAAAGGAAAATCGAACTTTCTGTCCTGTCCCGGAATCCTCTGAGCCTTTCCCAGCCTGGGTTGGGTGAGGAAATTCAGAGCTGGTTTGGGAATTTGGGATGGGAGTGGCAGAGGAGCAAAGGTCCAGGCAGGGGGTGTGGCGCCTCCCAAGAGGGGAGTTGGGATTTGAGATTGTGTTGTTCCAAAGGAAAGGAGTTAAATCTGAGTCTGCTGCATCCTGTGCGGGGGTGAGGGGCGAGACAATCGGGAGGGGGAAATTGGGAGAGCTGTTCTCTCCTGGAGTCATCCTGGGATGTGAATCCTGCTGGATCCTGGGATGTGAATCCTGCTGGATCCTGGGGTGTGAATCCTGCTGGATCCTGGGGTCTGAATCCTGCTGGATCCCAGAATGTGAATCCTGCTGGATCCTGGGGTGTGAATCCTGCTGGATCCAGGGATGTGAATCCTGCTGGATCCAGGGATGTGAATCCCTGCTGGATCCCAGAATGTGAATCCTGCTGGATCCAGGGATGTGAATCCTGCTGGATCCAGGGATGTGAATCCTGCTGGATATTGGGGTGTGAATCCTGCTGGATCCTGAGATGTGAATCCTGCTGGATCCTGGGGTGTGAATCCTGCTGGATCCTGAGATGTGAATCCTGCTGGATCCTGGGGTGTGAATCCTGCTGGATCCCAGAATGTGAATCCTGCTGGATCCTGGGGTGTGAATCCTGCTGGATCCAGGGATGTGAATCCTGCTGGATCCAGGGATGTGAATCCTGCTGGATCCCAGAATGTGAATCCTGCTGGATCCAGGGATGTGAATCCTGCTGGATCCCGGGGTGTGAATCCTGCTGGATCCCGGGATGTGAATCCTGCTGGATCCTGGGATGTGAATCCTGCTGGATCCTGGGGTGTGAATCCTGCTGGATCCTGGGGTGTGAATCCTGCTGGATCCTGAGATGTGAATCCTGCTGGATCCCAGAATGTGAATCCTGCTGGATCCCGGGGTGTGAATCCTGCTGGATTCCAGGGATGTGAATCCTGCTGGATCCAAGGATGTGAATCCTGCTGGATCCCAGGATGTGAATCCTGCTGGATCCTGAGATGTGAATCCTGCTGGATCCTGGGGTGTGAATCCTGCTGGATCCCAGGATGTGAATCCTGCTGGATCCCGGAATGTGAATCCTGCTGGATCCCGGGATGTGAATCCTGCTGGATCCTGGGATGTGAATCCTGCTGGATCCTGAGATGTGAATCCTGCTGGATCCTGGGATGTGAATCCTGCTGGATCCCGGGATGTGAATCCTGCTGGATCCCTGGGATGTGAATCCTGCTGGATCCAGCGATGTGAATCCTGCTGGATCCCAGAATGTGAATCCTGCTGGATCCAGGGATGTGAATCCTGCTGGATCCCAGGATGTGAATCCTGCTGGATCCTGAGATGTGAATCCTGCTGGATCCTGGGGTGTGAATCCTGCTGGATCCTGGGGATGTGAATCCTGCTGGATCTCAGGCTGTGGATCCTGCTGGATCCCGGGATGTGAATCCTGCTGGATCTCAGGCTGTGGATCCTGCTGGATCCCGGGATGTGAATCCTGCTGGATCCAGCGATGTGAATCCTGCTGGATCCCCAGAATGTGAATCCTGCTGGATCCAGGGATGTGAATCCTGCTGGATCCCAGGGATGTGAATCCTGCTGGATCCTGAGATGTGAATCCTGCTGGATCCTGGGGTGTGAATCCTGCTGGATCCTGGGGTGTGAATCCTGCTGGATCTCAGGCTGTGGATCCTGCTGGATCCAGGTATTTGAATCCTGCTGGAACCCAGGCTGTGAATCCTGCTGGATCCTGGGATGTGAATCCTGCTGGATCCCGGGATGTGAATCCTGCTGGATCCTGGGATGTGAATCCCTGCTGGATCCCCGGGATGTGAATCCCTGCTGGATCCCAGGATGTGAATCCCTGCTGGATCCCAGGATGTGAATCCTGCTGGATCCTGGGGTGTGAATCCTGCTGGATCCTGGGGTGTGAATCCTGCTGGATCCAGGGATGTGAATCCTGCTGGATCCTGGGATGTGAATCCTGCTGGATCCTGGGATGTGAATCCTGCTGGATCTCAGGGTGTGGATCCTGCTGGATCCCAGGCTGTGAATCCTGCTGGATCCCAGGCTGTGAATCCTGCTGGATCCAAGGATGTGAATCTTGCTGGATCCTGGAATGTGAATCCTGCTGGATCCTGGGATGTGAATCCTGCTGGATCCCAGGCTGTGAATCCTGCTGGATCCCAGAATGTGAATCCTGCTGGATCCCAGGATGTGAATCCTGCTGGATCCTGGGATGTGAATCCTGCTGGATCCCGGGATGTGAATCCTGCTGGATCCCAGGCTGTGAAATCCTGCTGGATCCCAGAATGTGAATCCTCCTGATCCTCAGGATGTGAATCCTGCTGGATCCCGGGATGTGAATCCTGCTGGATCCTGGGATGTGAATCCTGCTGGATCCCGGGATGTGAATCCTGCTGGATCCTGGGATGTGAATCCTGCTGGATCCCAGGCTGGTGTGTGCCAGACCTATGGAGAGGCAGAAGGTTCCAGGGCCCCTGCTGGGTGTTAGGCAGAGATAAAACAGATAAAACTCGAATTGTTTCATTCCAGGGGTGTCTGGGCACGCAGGGAGAGCTGGAGGTGCCTCAGCTCCTCAGGGGGCTGAGGATGATGAGGATCTGGGGGGCACAGACAGGCCCAGGCAGCTATGGAGGTGGAGAGGTGGCAAACAAATCCTTGAGGGGGCAAACAGGGTCCTGAGGGGGCAAACAGCTCCCTGAGGGGGCCAAAAAAATCTCTGAGGTGACAAATAGGGCCTTGAGGTGGCAAATAGGGCCCTGAGGTGGCAAAAAAATCCCTGAGGGGGAAACAAATCCCTGACATGGCAAATAGGGCCCTGAGGGGGCAAACAGTCCCTGGGGTTGCAAACAAGTCCCTGGGGTGACAAAAAAATCTCTGAGGGGGCAAACAGGGCCTTGAGGGGGCAAAGAAATCCCTGAGGTGGCAAAAAAATCTCTGAGGGGGTAACAAATCCCTGAGGGGACAAATAAATCTCTGAGGTGGCAAATAGAGCCTTGAAGTGGTAAATAGGGTCCTGAGGTGGCAAACAAATCCCTGAGATGGCAAACAAATCTCAGGGGGGGAAAACAAGTCCCTGAGGTGGCAAATAAATCTCTGAGGGGGCAAACAGGGCCTTGAGATGGCAAAAAAAAATCTCTGAGGGGGAAACAAATCCCTGAGGGGGCAAATAAATCTCTGAGGTGGCAAATAGGGCCTTGAAGTGGCAAACAAATCCCTGAGGGGGCAAAAATGTCCCTAAGGTGGCAAACAAATCCCTGAGATGTTAGAAAAATCTCTGAGGGGGCAAACAGGTCTCTGAGGTGGCAAACAAATGACTCAGGTGGCAAACAGGTCCCTTAGAGGGCAGAAAAATCCCTGAGGTGGCAGATAGGGCTCTGAGGGGGCAAGCAAATCCCTGAGGGGGCAAAATGGTCCCTGAGGGGGCAAATAAATCTCTGGGGTGGCAAATAAATCTCTGAGGGGGCAAACAGATCCCTGAGGGGGCAAAAACATCCCTGAGGTGGCAAATAAATCTCTGAGGGGGCAAACAGGTCCCTGAGGGGGCAAATACAGCCCTGAGGGGGCAAGAAAATCCCTGAGGTGGCAAACAGGTCCCTGAGGGGGCAAACAGGACTCTGAGGGGGCAAATAAATTTCTGAGGTGGCAAATAAATCCCTGAGGTGGCAAACAAATCCTTGAGGGGGCAAATAAATTTCTGAGGTGGCAAATAAATCCCTGAGGTGGCAAACAAATCCTTGAGGTGGCAAACAAATCCTTGAGGGGGCAAATATGGCCCACTGCTCTGGGTGTGGTTCTGGGGCAGGATATTTTTATATCCTGAAAAAGTGAATTTCCCAGGGCAGCTGCTGTCCCCGTGTCACCCACCCAGGACAGCTTGCTGTCCCCGTGTCACCCCCCCGTGGGGACAGGACCATGGCAGCTCTGGCTGTGTGCCCCATGGTTGCCATAGTGATTCCTGCACTTTTCCCAGATTTCAGGGCGGTTTTCCTGGATTTCAGGGTGATTTTCCCGGATTTCAGGGTGGTTTTCCCAGATTTCAGAGCAGTTATCCCGGTTTTCAGGGCGGTTTTCCCAGATTTCAGGGAGGTTTTCCTGGATTTCAGGGCAGTTTTCCCAGATTTCAGGGCAGTTTTCCTGGATTTCAGAGCAGTTTTCCTAGATTCCAGGGCGGTTTTCCCGGATTTCAGGGTGGTTTTCCCAGATTTCAGGGCAGTTTTCCCGGATTTCAGGGCGGTTTTCCCGGATTTCAGGGCGGTTTTCCTGGATTTCAGGGCGGTTTTCCCGGATTTCAGGTCGGTTTTCCCGGATTTCAGGGCGGTTTTCCCTGGATTTCAGAGCAATTTTCCCGGATTTCAGAGCAGTTTTCCTGGATTTCAGGTCGGTTTTCCCGGATTTCAGGTCGGTTTTCCTGGATTTCAGGGCAGTTTCCCAGATTTCAGAGCAGTTTTCCCGGATTTCAGGGCAGTTTTCCCAGATTTCAGGGTGGCTTTCCCCTATTTCAGGGTGTCCCTTGGCATGCAGGTGAGCCCTGAGCCTGCTCCCCACAGGTCAGCACATCTGGGGGCAGCACGATGGGCTGGGGGAAGGATTCAGAGCCAGATTGGGAATTGGGGATGGTGAATTCTACAGATTTGAAATCCCTGTGTTTAAAACCCCTGGTGGCAGCAGCATGGGCTGAGGGGGATTTAGAGCCAGTGTAGGAATTGGGGATGGTGAATTGAACAGGTTTGAAATCGGGAATTGGAGATGGTGAATTCCACATATTTTAAATCCTTGTGTTTGAAACCCCTGGGGCAGCAGGACGGGCTGGAGGGGGATTCAGAGCCAGATCAGGAATTAAGGATGATGAATTCCACAGATTGTGTTTAAAATCCCTGGGGCAGCAGCATGGGCTGAGGGGGATTTAGAGCCAGTGTGGGAATTGGGGATGGTGAATTCCACAGATTTGAAATAGTTTTGATTAAAATCCCTGGTGGCAGCAGGACGGGCTGAGGGCATTCAGAACCAGATCGAGAACTGGGGATGGTGAATTGAACAGGTTTGAAATTGGGGATGGTGAATTGAACAGGTTTGAAGTTGGAAATTGGGGATGGTGAATTCCATGGATTTGAAACACCTGTGTTTAAAACCCCTGGGGCAGCAGGATGGGCTGAGGGGGATTTAGAGCCAGATCAGGAATTGAGGATGGTGAATTGAACAGATTGTATTTAAAATCCCTGGGGCAGCAGCATGGGCTGAGGGGGATTTAGAGCCAGTGTGGGAATTGGGGATGGTGAATTCCACAGATTTGAAATAGTTTTGATTAAAGCCCGTGGTGGCAGCAGGACGGGCTGAGGGCATTCAGAACCAGATCGAGAACTGGGGATGGTGAATTGAACAGGTTTGAAATTGGAAACTGGGGATGGTGAATTCCATGGATTTGAAACACCTGTGTTTAAAATCCCTGGGGCAGCAGGATGGGCTGAGGGGGATTCAGAACCAGTGTGGGAATTGGGGATGGTGAATTCCACGGATTTGAAATTGTTTTGATTAAAACCCCTGGTGGCAGCAGGACGGGCTGGGGGAGGGGATTCAGAGCCAGATCAGGAATTGGGGATGGTGAATTCCACAGATTGTGTTTAAAATCCCTGGTGGCAGCAGGTTGTCTGGGGAGGGATTCAGAGCCAGATGAGGAATTGAGGATGGTGAATTGAACAGATTTGAAATAGTTTTGATTAAAGCCCCTGGCGGCAGCAGGATGGGCTGGGGGGGATTCAGAACCAGATCGAGAACTGGGGATGGTGAATTGAACATGTTTGAAGTTGGAAATTGGGGATGGTGAATTGAACAGGCTTGAAGTTGGAAATTGGGGATGGTGAATTCCATGGATTTGAAACACCTGTGTTTGAAACCCCTGGGGCAGCAGGATGGGCTGAGGGGGATTTAGAGCCAGATCAGGAATTGAGGATGGTGAATTCCACAGATTTGAAATTCTTTTGATTAAAACCCCTGGCAGCAGGACGGGCTGGGGGAGGGGATTCAGAGCCAGATCAGGAACTGGGGATGGTGAATTGAACAGACTGGAACTCGCTGCGTTGATGGATTGGAGCTGTGGGGGATTTGTGTCGCTGCGGGTGCCTGGGGGAGAGTCACTAATCCCCGCGGGGCTTGGGGAGGTCACGGGCTGTTAATGAACCACGGGCTGTTAATGAACCACGGGCTGTTAATGAACACCGGGGCTGCCCCTCCGTGTCCCTGCAGAGAGGGGACTTTGTCCCTGTTCCCAGGAGCATTTCCTGGGACCGCGTGTGCCGTGGCTGGAAAAAAAAAAGCAAAAAAAAACCAAAATCACCCAGTCCAACCTTTGACCAAATTCCCCTGTTAAACCAAATTAAGGTGACACCTTTAGTTGCTTTTAAAACCCTTTGGTCCCTTTCAAAATCTTTCTGTCACTTTTAAAACCTTTCAGTCACTTTTAAAATTTTCAGTCAGTTTTAAAACCCTTCAGTCACTTTTAAAATTTTCAGTCGCTTTAAAAACCCTTTGGTCACTTTTTGAAGCCTCCCAAGGTTGGTGACTCCACCACTCCCTGGCCACCCTGTTCCAGTGCCAATCCCTTTTTCCAGCCGTGGAATTTCCCCCGGAATCCACCGTGATCCTCCCCTGTGTTTGTGAGGAGATTCCCGGTGGATATGGGGGGAAACACCCGGAATTCCCTCCCGGAATTCCCAAAGGCCTCAGCTGGAAAAGGGGCTTATCCAGCGTGGGAAGGAGATTTTTCACCTGGGAATGAATTCTTGAGCTTGAACTCAGGAACGAAAATATTTATGGGGAGCAGAATCCCAAATCCTCTCCTTGTGTTTTCCGACCCACCGCAAACCTGACCCCGCTCGAGGGGTCGCCGGTGTCCCCTCCTGCCTGTCTGTCCCCTCTCTGTCCCCTCCTCGCTGTCCCCTCGCTGTCCCCTCCTCCCTGTCCCCGCTCTGTGTCCGCTCTGCCCCTGCTCCCTGTCCCCTCTCTGAGCGCTGTCCCCTCTCTGTCCCCTCCTCGCTGTCCCCTCGCTGTCCCCGCTGTGCCCCTTCTGTCTCCACTCTAAACGCTGTCCCCCTCTGTTCCCGCTCTGTCCCTCCTCCCTGTCCCCTCCCTGTCCCCTCCTCCCTGTCCCCCGCTCTGTGTCCGCTCTGCCCCTGCTCCCCTGTCCCCTCTCTGAGCGCTGTCCCCTCTCTGTCCCCTGCTCCCTGTCCCTCTCTGAGCTGTCCCTCTGTCCCCCTCTGTCCCCTGCTCCCTGTCCCCGCTCTGAGCGCTGTCCCCGCTCTGTCCCCTGCTCCCTGTCCCCTCCCTGTCCCCGCTCTGTCTCCTCCCTGTCCCCTCCTGCCTGTCTGTCCCTCTCTGTCCCTCCTCGCTGTCCCGTCCCTGTCCCCGCTCTGTCCCCGCTCCCTCTCCCCCTCTCTGAGCGCTGTCCCCGCTCTGTCCCCGCTCTGTCCCCGCTCCCCTGTCCCCGCTCTGTCCCCGCTCTGTCCCCGCTCTGTCCCCTCCCTGTCCCCGCTCTGTCCCCGCTCTGTCTCCTCCCTGTCCCCTCCTGCCTGTCTGTCCCCTCTCTGTCCCCTCCTCGCTGTTCCCTCTCTGTCCCCGCTCCCTCTCCCTCTCTGAGCGCTGTCCCCGCTCCCTGTCTCCGCTCTGTCCCCGCTCTGTCCCCCCGTCCCTCCCTGTCCCCGCTCTGTCCCTCCCCGTCCCCTCCCTGTCCCCGCTCTGTCCCCTCCCTGTCCCCTCTCTGAGCGCTGTCCCCTCCCTTCCCGCAGGAGCAGCAGGCTCTGGTGTTCCAGATGATGCAGCAGATCCAGCAGAAGCGGGAGCTGCAGCGGCTGCAGATGTCGGGCTCGTCGCAGCTGGCCATGAGCGGCCTCCTGGCGGCCACCTCGGCGCCGCTGCACTCCAGCCCGGGCGCGCTGCTGACCTCGGCCGCGCCCAGCGGCGGCTCGCTGCTGGCCTCGCTGTCCCCGCAGCAGCTGACCCCCGGCGGGGCGCTGCTGGCCCCCCAGGCCACCCCCCCGCTGGGCTCGGGCTCGGCCATGGCGCAGCCCAACCCCTTCCTCAGCCTGCAGCCCGACGGAGGCGCCCCCAAAGGAGCGGTGGGTGCGGGGCTGGGCGGGGACAGCGCGGGGACAGGGCGGGGACAGCGCGGGGACAGGGTGGGGACAGCGCGGGGACAGCGTGGGGACAGCGCGGGACGGGGGTGGGGACAGACAGGGGTGGGGGACAGCGTGACAGCGCGGGGACGGGGTGGGACAGTGTGGGACAGCGCGGGGACAGGGCGGGGACGGGCTGGGACAACGTGGGGACAGGGTGGGGACGGGCTGGGACAGCGCGGGGACAGCGTGGGAACAGGGTGGGGACAGGGTGGGGACAGAGTGGGACAGAGTGGGGACGGGCTGGGGACAGACTGGGTAGAGACGGACATGTGGGGACAGACTGGGACAGCGTGGAGACACGGTGGGACAGAGTGGGGATAGGTTGTGACAGAGTGGAGAAAGCCTGGGACAGTGTGGGGACAGGGTGGGACAGCGCGGGACAGGCTGGGACAGTGTGGGACAGAGTGGGGACAGGGTGAGGACGGGCTGGGGACAGACTGGGTAGAGACGGACATGTGGGGACAGACTGGGACAGCGTGGGGACACGGTGGGACAGAGTGGGGATAGGTTGTGACAGAGTGGAGAAAGCCTGGGACAGAGTGGGGACAGGGTGGGACAGAGTGGGGATGGCACGGGGATAGTCTGGGGACAGGCTGGGACAGCCTGGGGACACTCCTGGGGACACTCCTGGGGTTTGGGAGGGATCGCAGCACCCAGCAGAGGGGGGGAGGTTTGGCCTCTCTGAACGGCACCAGGGGCCAGGGGTGACACTTCCATCTCCCCTGTCCCCGTCCCTGTCCCTGTCCCCATTGTCCCGGTCCCCTCAATCCCTGATCCCTGTCCCTGCCATCCCTGTCCCTCAATCCCTGTCCCCCAATCCCTGTCCCCAGTCCCTGCCCTGATCCCTGCCCCTCTCCCCATCCCTGTCCCTGCAGTCCCTGTCCCCCACCCCCCTGCCCCTCTGCCCACCCCCCACTCCGTGTCCCCTCTGACCTGGGCGTGTCCCCGTTTGTCCCCGCAGCCCCTGGGTGACAAGGGCGCTCCCCTGGCGCAGGACAAGGGCTAAGAGACCCCCCGACCCCGAGCCCGCAGCCAACTCCTGCCCCGGGAGCAGCTCCGGGAGCCCCAGCGGCCGTGAGGGGCCACCAGGGGCCACCAGGAGCCACCAGGGGCCACCAGGAGCCACCAGGGGCCGCGGTGGCGTCACCTGTGCCAGAGCCAATTCCAGCGGGTCCTGCCGGGAGCGTGGGGAGCCCCCGAGGCACCAGAGACCCCCCAGACCCTTGGGGGAGGACGTGGTGGCACCTGGCAGTGCCCAAGAGCCAGCACTGGGTGTGGCACTTCTGGAGAAGGGACATGGTGGCACCTGGAGGTGCCCAAGGACGTGACCCTGGATGTGGCACTGCTGGAGAAGGACGTGGTGGCACTTGGAAGTAACCCTGGATGTGGCACTTCTGGAGAAGTGGTGGCACCTGGCAGTGCCCAAGGACGTGACCCTGGATGTGGCACTGCCAGGGGAGGATGTGGTGGCACCTGGCAGTGTCCCAAGAGCCAGCACCGGGTGTGGCATTGCTGGAGAAGGGACATGGTGGCACCTGTGGCACTTCTGGAGAAAGGACATGGTGGCACCTGGCAGTGTCCCAAAAGCCAGCACTGAGTGTGGCACTTCTGGAGAAAAGGGACATGGTGGCACCTGGCAGTGTCCCAAAAGCCAGCACTGAGTGTGGCACTTCTGGAGAAGGGACGTGGTGGCACCTGGAGGTGTCCAAGGACATGACCCTGGATGTGGCACTGCTGGGGAAGGGTGTGGTGGCACTTGGCAGTGACCCTGGATGTGGCACTGCAGGGAAACGATGTGGTGGCACCTGTAGGTGACCCTGGATGTGACACTGCTGGAGAAGGGACATGGTGGCACCTGGCAGTGCCCAAGGATGTAACCCTGGATGTGGCACTGCTGGAGAAGGATGTGGTGACACCTGGAAGTGTCCAAGGATGTAACCCTGGATGTGGCACTGCTGGGGTGGCACCTGGCAGTGACCCTTGATGTGGCACTTCTGAAGGGACCTGGTGGCACTTGCCAGTGTCCCAGGATGTGGCACTGCTGGAGACAGGACGTGGTGGCACCTGGCAGTGACCCTGGATGTGACACTGCTGGAGAAGGGACATGGTGGCACCTGAAAGTGACCAAGGACGTGACCCTGGATGTGGCACTGCTGGAGAAGGGACATGGTGGCACCATGCAGTGACCCTTGATGTGGCACTTCTGAAGGGACATGGTGGCACTTGCCAGTGTCCCAGGATGTGGCACTTCTGGAGACAGGACGTGGTGGCACCTGGCGGTGACCCTGGATGTGGCACTTCTGGAGAGTGGTGGCACCTGGCAGTGCCTGAGGACACGTCCCTGGATGTGGCACTTCTGAAGTGACACGGTGACACCTGGCACTGCCCCGGGGTGTGGCCCTGCAGGTGGCACTGCCAGGGAAGGGCGTGGTGGCCGTGCCCAGGTGGGGACATCAGGAACAATTCCCAGCTGTGCTCTGTGCTCTGCTCCTGCTGCGTCCCATCCTGCCAGGACACGGCGGACGAGGACAGAGGTGGCACCAGCTGGGGGACACTGTCACCTGTGCCAGCTGGAGGGACACTGTCATCTGTGCCAGCTGGGGGGACATTGTCACCTGTGCCAGCTGGAGGGATGTTGTCACCTGTGCCAGCTGGAGGATGTTGTCACCTGTGCCAGCTGGAGGGACATGGTCACCTGTGCAAGCTGGGGGGAATGTTGTCACCTGTGCCAGCTGGGGAGACATTGTCACCTGTGCCAGCTGGAGGATGTTGTCACCTTTGGAATGCAGATTCCTGCTCTGGAATTCCCAAAGCCGAGGTCTCAGCTGCAGAAGGGCACAGCTGGCATTGTCCCCGCTCAGAAGGAGCTCCTGGGCATGCCTGGAGTGACTTTGGGGATGGAAATGGTTTTTGGGAGCAGAATCCCAAATCCCCTCCCGGCGTTTCCCGCCCGCCACGGATCATTCCCACAGAACCACGATCTTCCACTGGGGCTGGGAAAGGATCTGCAAGGAACAGGACAGTGAGAACAGCCCTGGCAGAATTCCAGATCCTCCATCCTTGGAGATGGATTCCATCTTCATCTGGAATGTCCAACAGGAATCGGATTCTGCTGAGCTGGGATGGATGATGGATGGATGGATGATGGATGGATGGATGGATGATGGATGGATGGATGGATGGATGGATGGATGGATGGATGGATGGATGGATGGATGGATGGATGGATGGATGGATGATGGATGGATGGATGGATGGATGGATGGATGGATGGATGGATGCATGATGGATGGATGATGGATGGATGGATGGATGGATGGATGATGGATGGATGGATGATGGATGGATGGATGGATGGATGGATGGATGGATGGATGGATGGATGGATGGATGGTTGGATGGATGATGGATGGATGGATGGAGGGATGGATGGAGATGGATGGATGGATGGATGATGGATGGATGGATGGATGGATGGATGGATGATGGATGGATGGATGGATGCATGATGGATGGATGATGGATGGATGGATGATGGATGGATGGATGGATGGATGGATGGATGGATGGATGGATGATGGATGGATGGATGGATGATGGATGGATGGATGGATGGATGGATGGATGGATGGATGGATGGATGATGGATGGATGGATGGATGGATGATGGATGGATGGATGATGGATGGATGATGGATGGATGGATGATGGATGGATGGATGGATGGATGGATGGATGGATGGATGGATGATGGATGGATGGATGGATGGATGGATGGATGGATGATGGATGGATGGATGATGGATGGATGGGTGGATGGATGGATGATGGATTGATGGATGGATGGATGGATGGACGATGGATGGATGGATGGATGACTTGATGGATGGATGGACAAATGGAGGATTGATGGATGGTGTATGGATGGATGGATGGATGGATGATGGATCTATGTATGGATGATGGATGGATTATGGATGGATGGATGACGGATTATGGATGGATGGATGATGGATGGATGATGGATGATGGATGGATGGATGGATGGATGGATGGATGGATGGATGGATGGATGGATGGATGGATGGATGGATGGATGATGGATGATGGATGGATATGGATGGATGGATGGATGGATGGATGGATGGATGGATGGATGGATGATGGATGGATGGATGATGGATGGATGATGGATGGATGATGGATGGATGGATGGATGGATGGATGGATGGATGGATGGATGGATGATGGATGGATGGATGGATGGATGGATGATGGATGGATGGATGGATAAGATGGATGGATGGATGGATGGATGGATGGATGGATGGATGGATGGATGGATATGATGGATGGAGGATGGATGATGGATGGATAGGATGGATAGATGGATGGATGGATGGATGGATGGATGGATGGATGGATGGATAGATGGATGGATGATGGATGGATAGATGGATGGATGGATAGATGGATGGATGGATGGATGATGGATGGATGGATGGATGATGGATGGATGGATGGATGGATGGATGGATGGATGGATGGATGATGGATGGATGGATGGATGGATGGATGGATGGATGGATGGATGATGGATGGATGGATGGATGAGATGGATGGATGGATGGATGGATGGATGATGGATGGATGATGGATGGATGGATGGATGGATGGATGGATGGATGGATGGATGGATGGATGGATAGATGGATGGATGATGGATGGATGGATGGAATGGATGGATGATGGATGGATGGATGGATGGAATGGATGGATGGATGGATGGATGGATGGATGGATGGATGGATGGATGGAATGATGGATGGAATGGAATGGATGATGGATGGATAGATGGATGGATGATGGATGATGGAATGGAATGATGGAATGGATGGATGATGGAATGGAATGATGGATGATGGATGGATGGATGCATGGATGATGAATGGAAGGATGGATGGGAAGGATTCCAGGAAGGATTCCAGGAAAATTCCAGGAAAGGAAGAACCAACACAGCACAGCAAGACAACTCTGAGATGGAACACCAACCCCAAACTCACCAAGGTCCCTCCTTCCCTCATCCCTGGGTGAATCCTGAGCTCCTGGGAAAGCTGCAGCTGACAAAACTCCTTTGGGAGAGCCCCAAATCCCGAATTTTGGATTTTTGTGCCACGTCCAGCACATCCCCACTGCCCCCTGCTTTGCACTATTCCATTATCAGCAGTGGGGCTGTGCTGACCGTGCCCAGGCCAAATCCTCCCCTGAATTCCTTCTTTTTAATTCTCATTTTATTTTATTATTTTTCCCAAGATTCACACCACTAGTTGTCTAAAAAAAAAAAAAAAAACTGAGAAAAAAAAAGAAACAAAAAACCCTTTTCTGCTCCTGGCCTGGAGCTCTGGACTGGGCAGAGCCTCTGGCTGCTCAGAAATAGAAATATATATTAAATATATAATGGGATTTATCTATCAAAAGGTTTTAACCAGCTTAGGAAGCTGTTGGGGAGCCCCATCCTTGGGGTCCCTGTCCCCAAACCCGCTCCAGCACAATTCTGTTCTTGCACTTTGAAATTCCTTTGAATTTTTTTCTCCTTTTTCTCCCCCCACCCCGAGCTGAGTCGTTCCCTTCCCTCGGCACCCCCGGAGATGCCACCCAAAATCCTCCTGGCACAGGGACACCCTGGGATCCCAAATCCTTTTTATCTCAAATCCCAAATTCCTGGATTGCTCCAGGATCCCAAATTCCTGGATTGCTCCAGGATCCCAAATCCCTGGATTGCTCCAGGATCCCAAATCCTTTTAATCTCAAATCCCAAATTCCTGGATTGATCCTGGATTCCAAATTCTTTTTGTCTCAAATCCCAAATCCCTGGATTGCTCCAGGATCCCAAATCCTTTTAATCTCAAATAACAAATTCCTGGATTGCTCCAGGATCTTAAATCCCTGGATTGATCTTGGATTCCAAATTCTTTTTATCTTAAATCCCAAATCCCTGGATTGTTCCAGGATCTTAAATCCTTTTTATTTCAAATCCCAAATCTCTGCTTTGCTCCGGGATCTTAAATCTTTTTTATCCCAAATCCCAAATTCCTGGATTGATCCGGATCCCAAATCCCTGGATTGCTCCAGGATCCCAAATCCCAGGATTGATCCTGGATTCCAAATCCTTTTAATCTCAAATCCCAAATTCCTGGATTGTTCCAGGATCTTAAATCCCTGCATTGCTCCAGGATCCCAAATTCCTCGATTGATCCAGGATCCCAAATCCCAGGATTGCTCCAGAATCTTAAATCCTTTTTATTTCAAATCCCAAATCCCTGCTTTGCTCCAGGATCCCAAATCCTTTTAATCTCAAATCCCAAATTCCTGGATTGATCCAGGATCCCAAATCCCAGGATTGATCCTGGATTCCAAATCCTTTTAATCTCAAATCCCAAATTCCTGGATTGTTCCAGGATCCCAAATCCCTGCATTGCTCTGGGATCCCAAATCCTTTTAATCTCAAATCCCAAATCCCTGCCCGCAGCCTCCAGCCCCATTTGTGACCCCAAAGACCCCAAATGTCCCAATTCTTCCAAAATCCAACCCTGGGGAATCTGGAAGAGAGGTCTGGGAATTCTGGGAATACTGGGAATGCTGGGAATGCTGGGAATGCTGCTGGGACCCATTCTGCACGCAGGGAATCGATCCCCCAGCACACCCAAAATTGGGATTGCCCAGTTTGGGGTCGGTGGAGGCGCCTGGGGGTGAATCCAGAGGATGGGAATGCTGGAATTGGCTCCTCTGGAATGTTTGGGACTCCAGGCTGGGGAAGAGGAAGGAAATCCGGGAATTTGGGGGTTTAGGCAGGATCCAACCAGGGGAGCTGGGCTGGGCCAGGCCCTGCTTGGGGCCACCACGGGTTGGACCCAGCGCTGGATTCCTGTGACTCTCCTGGAATTCCCAGAGCTCGATCCCTCCAGGAATTCCCAGTGTTGGATCCCTGTGACTCTCCTGGAATTCCCAGAGTTGGATCCCTCCAGGAATTCCCAGAGCTGGATCCCTCTGGATCTCTGGGAATTCCCAGTGTTGGATCCCTCCAGGAATTCCCAGTGTTGGATCCCTGTGACTCTCCTGGAATTCCCAGAGCTGGATCCCTCCAGGAATTCCCAGAGCTGGAACCCTCCAGGAATTCCCAGAGTTGGATCCTTCTGGCTCTCCTGGAATTCCCAGAGTTGGATCCCTCTGGATCTCTGGGAATTCCCAGTGTTGGATCCCTTGAGCTCTCCGGGAATTCCCAGTGTTGGATCGTTCCAGCTCTCTGGGAATTCCCAGAGCTGGATCCCTCTGATTCTCCTGGAATTCCCAGAGTTGGATCCCTTCAGGAATTCCCAGGGCTGGATCTCTCTGGATCTCTGGGAATTCCCAGAGTTGGATCCTTCTGGAAATTCCCAGTGTTGGATCCTTCTGGCTCTCCAGGAATTCCCAGTGTTGGATCCAGATCTGGATCCCTGTGACTCTCCTGGAATTCCCAGAGCTGGATCCCTCCAGGAATTCCCAGAGCTGGATCCCTTGAGCTCTCCGGGAATTCCCAGAGCTGTATCCCTCTGACTCTCCTGGAATTCCCAGTTTTGGATCCCTCTGGAAATTCCCAGAGCTGGATCCCTCTGGTTCTCTGGGAATTCCCAGTGTTGGATCCAGAGTTGGATCCCTGTGACTCTCCTGGAATTCCCAGAGTTGGATCCCTCTGGCTCTCCAGGAATTCCCAGAGCTGGATCTCTCTGGTTCTCCTGGAATTCCCAGAGCTGGATCCCTCTGGTTCTCCTGGAATTCCCAGAGCTGGATCTCTCTGGTTCTCCTGGAATTCCCAGAGCTGGATCCCTCTGGTTCTCCTGGAATTCCCAGTGTTGGATCCCTCTAGGAATTCCCAGAGGTGGATCCAGAGCTGGATCCCTCTGGCTCTTCTGGAATTCCAGGAGCTGGATCCCTCCAGGAATTCCAAGAGCTGGATCCCCCTGGGAATTCCCAGAGCTGGATCCCCCTGGGATTCCCAGAGCTGGATCCCCCTGGGAATTCCCAGAGCTGGATCCCTCCAGGAATTCCCAGAGCTGGATCCCTCTGGCTCTCCTGGAATTCTCAGAGCTGGATCCCTCCAGGAATTCCCAGAGCTGGATCCAGAGCTGGCTCCCTCTGGCTCTTCTGGAATTCCAGGAGCTGGATCCCTCTGGGAATTCCCAGAGCTGGATCCCTCCAGGAATTCCCAGAGCTGGATCTCTCTGGCTCTCTGGAAATTCCCAGAGTTGGATCCCTCCAGGAATTCCCGCCGCTGGATCCAGAGCTGGCTCCCTCCATCTCCCCGGGAATTCCGGGACGAAGGGATCAGACAAAGCACTTCCCCCTCTCCCTGTGCCCGACCTTCCAAAGGCTCCCAAACCCTGGAATTGTCACCTCCAGCGTCCCAGAGCCAGGAGGGGCAGCTGGGAATCTCCAGGAGAATCCCTGTGGGAAAAAAACAAAACAAAAAAACCCGGGAGAGCAGGGGGAAGGAAAAAAGGAAAAGCTAAAGATGATCCGAGTTTCAGTTGCACTGGGGTTTCTTTGCCCATTTTGATGCTCTCGTTTAGGATCGTTGCATGTGTCCTTTTATTTTTATTTTTAATTTCGTTTTTAGGAGGTTTTTTTTTTTTAAATATTAAATGAAAGAGAAAAATGTGTATATTTTTGGCAGTTTAAGGTAATGTAGCTAAGATATATTTTTTTCACGCTGCTTGATTGGTCTTTATTATAATAAATAATATTAATATTAATTGTGAGGAGGTTTTTAATAAAGGGGGGGGGGAGATTTAAATGGGAATGGGAATTCCGAGGTGCTGGGAATGTGGAATCCCAAGGCAGGATGCAGGAGCGAGGTCCTGGAGCTGGGAATGAGCGGGAAAAGGAGGAATTTTCCCCAAAAAAAACCAAAAAAAACCCAATGATGGCCCCCATTAAATCCCAAATCCTCTTGTGCTTGTGAGCGGCTCCTGAATCCTCTTTTTTTCCAAGGATTTATTCCTTGGAAGCCCCAAATCCACGGGCTCGTGCTGCCCCTGCTTGGGCCCCTTTCCTGCCCAAAATCGGCGTCTGGCTGTTGGAAAAGCCACTCCCACTGCAGGATTCCGGCAATTCCCATTCCAGGAATTCCCACAGAAAGAGCAGTTCCCACTCCAGGATTCCGGGAATTCCCATTCCAGGAATTCCCACAGAAAGAGCAGTTCCCACTCCAGGATTCCGGGAATTCCCATTCCAGGAATTCCCACAGAAAGAGCAGTTCCCACTCCAGGATTCCGGGAATTCCCATTCCAGGAATTCCCACAAAAAGAGCAGTTCCCACTCCAGGATTCCGGGAATTCCCATTCCAGGAATTCCCACAAAAAGAGCAGTTCCCACTCCAGGATTCCGGGAATTCCCATTCCAGGAATTCCCACTGAAAAAGCCGTTCTGGTGCCAGGATTCCAAGGTGTCAGGATTCCAAGGGATTCCAGGAATTCCCACTGGAAAAAGCTGCTCCCACTCCAGAATTCTGGGAATTCCCACTGGAAAAGCCATTCCCACTCCAGAATTCCCGGAATTCCCACTTCAGGATTCCCTGAATTCCCACTGGAAAAGCCATTCCTAGTCCAGGATTCCAGGAATTTCTATGCCAGAATTCCCTGAATTCCCACTGGAAAAAGCTGCTCCCACTCCAGAATCCCGGGAATTCCCACTGGAAAATCCATTCCACTCCAGAATTCTGGGAATTCCAACTGGAAAAGCCATTCCCACTCCAGAATTCCGGGAATTCCCACTGAAAAGCTGTTCCCACTCCAGGATTCTGGGAATTCCCACTGAAAAGCCATTCCTACTCCAGGATTCTGGGAATTCCCATGCCAGGATTCCCGGAATTCCCACTGGAAAAGCCATTCCCACTCCAGAATTCCAGGAATTCCCACTCCAGGATTCTGGAAATTCACACTGGAAAAGCCATTCCCACTCCAGAATCCCGGGAATTCCCATGCCAGAATTCCAGGAATTCCCACTGGAAAAGCCATTCCACTCCAGGATTCCAGCAATTTCCATGCCAGGATTCCCGGAATTCCCACTGGAAAAGCCATTCCACTCCAGAATTCCGGGAATTCCCATGCCAGGATTCCCGGAATTCCCACTCCAGGATTCTGGGAATTCCCACCCCAGGGCAGCTGCAGGGCCCGGGGGGCTCCGGGGGAAACTGAGGCACGGGGGAGGGGGGATGGGGGATCCCGAGCCAGGTCCTGCAGGGAACGGGACTGGCACCGGGACTGGGATAAACTGGGATATGGGGCTGGGACTGGGAACTGGGACTGGGAACTGGGAACTGGGACTGGGAACTGGGAACTGGGAATTGGGAATTTGGACTGGGAACTGGGACTGGGAACTGGAACTGGGACTGGGATTGGGACCTGGGAACTGGGAATTGGGAATTGGGAATTGGGAACTGGGAACTGGGAATTTGGCACTGGGAATTTGGACTGGGAACTGGGAATTGGGAACTGGGAACTGGGAACTGGGAACTGGGAACTGGGAATTGGGAATTTGGACTGGGAACTGGGACTGGGATTGGGACCTGGGAACTGGGCACTGGGAACTGGGACTGGGCACTGGGAACTGGGCACTGGGAACTGGGAATTGGGAACTGGCACTGGGAACTGGGACTGGGAACTGGAACTGGGATTGGGATTGGGATTGGGAACTGGGAACTGGGAACTGGGCACTGGGCACTGGGAACTGGGACTGGGCACTGGGAACTGGCACTGGGAATTGGGACTGGGATTGAGCACCGGAACCCGGGACTGGGCTCTGGAACTGGGATTGGGCACTGGGACCACACCAGCATCTGGGAGCGACACCAGGACTGGGAGCTGGGAACTGGGAACTGGGATTGGGATGGGCACCGGGAATGGGCCCTGGGATCGGGGGTGGACACCGGGACTGCGCCACAGGATCCGGGAGCGACACCAGAACCGGGAGCTGGGACGGGACCGGGCACCAGAACCGTCTGCTGGGATCGGGCACCGAGACTGGGGAGCTAGGATCGGGAACCGATCAGGGGACAGGGCACTGGGAACTGGGACTGGGAACTGGGAACTGGGACGAGCACTGGGAACTGGGAACTGGGACAGGCACTGGGAACTGGCACTGGGAACTGGGACAGGCACTGGGACTCAAGATTGGCACTGGGAACTGGCACTGGGAACTGGGACAGGCACTGGGAACTGGCACTGGGAACTGGGACAGGCACTGGGAACTGGGATCGACACTGGGAACTGGCACTGGGAACTGAGACCGGCACTGGGAACTGGCACTGGGAACTGAGACAGGCACTGGGAACCAGGACAGGCACTGGGAACTGGAACTGGGACTCAGGATTGGCACTGGGAACTGGCACTGGGAACCAGAACCAGCACTGAGAACCGGGATCGGGATCTGGGATCGGCACTGGGAACTGGGATCGACACTGGGAACTGGGACAGACACTGGGAACTGGGACCGGCACTGGGAACTGGGACAGGCACTGGGAACTGGCACTGGGAACCCGGGAACCGAGCCCAGTACCAGCCCCAGTACCAGCCCCGGTACCAGCCCGGCCGGCCCGGTGCGCGTGGGGAAGCTCCCGCCGAGCCCGCCCGCCCCTGGCTCTTCCGGCGGCGCCGGGAGGGAGGAGCCACGCGGGAAGGTCAGGGTCACTGACGGCACCGGAACGGCACCGGAACGGCACCGGGAACAGCACCGGAACGGCACCGTAGCGGTACCGGAGCGGCACCGGAACAGTACCAGGAACAGCACCGGGTAACACTACCGGGATCGGGACCGAGAACAGCACCGGAGCGGTACCGGGAACAGCATCGGGAGCGGTACCGAGAACAGCACCGAGAGCGGTACCGGGAACAGCATCGGGAGCGCAGTACCAGGCAGACAGCACCGGAGCGTACGGGAGTACACCAGGCATAGGAACAGCACCGAGAGCGGCACCGGGAACAGCACCGGAACAGCACCAGAGCGGTACCGGGATCAGCACCGGAGCGGTACCGGGAACAGCACCGGAACAGCACCAGAGCGGTACCGAGAACAGCACCGGAGCGGTACCGAGAACAGCACCGTAGCGGCACCGGGAACAGCACCGGGACAGCACCAGAACGGTACCGGGAACAGCACCGAGAGCGGCACCGGAGCGGTACCGAGAACAGCACCGGAGCGGTACCGAGAACAGCACCGGAGCGGTACCGGGACCATGCTGCGTCTTCCGGCGCTGGTGCGGCTCGGGGGCGGCCGCCGGTACCGGGTCCGGTCGCTCTGCTCCGCGCCCCCCCCGCAGCCGGTGATCGCCGCCAAGGAGCCGTTCCCGGTGGAGCTGCAGGCGGGGAAGAGCTACGGGTGGTGCTCGTGCGGGCACAGCAAGCGCCAGGTGCGGCCGGGGAACCGGGAGAACCGGGGGGTACTGGGAGAATCGGGGAAACTGGGGGAACCGGGGGGGAACCGGGGGGGATGGGATGGGATTTATGTGATTTAGCGGGATTTATGGGATGGGATGGGACGGGATGTTATCCATGGGATGGGATGGGATGGGATGGGATGGGATGGGATGGGATGGGATGGGATGTTATCCATGGATGGGATGGGATCCAAGGGATGGGATGGGATTTACGTGGATTTATGGGATTTACGGGATTTATGGGATGGGGGTAGGATGGAATGGGATTTACGGATAGGATTTATGGGACGGGATGGGATTCGATGGGATCCATGGGATGGGATGGGATTTATGGGATTTAGTGGGATGGATGGGATGGGATGGGATGGGATGGGATGGGATGGGATGGGATGGGATGGGATGGGATGGGATGGGATGGGATGGGATTTATGTGATTTACGGGATTTATGGGATTTACGTGATTTATGAGATTTATGAGATTTATGGGATGGGATGAGACGCCCTCGGTGGCCCCAGAAGAACAACCGGGCGCCCACCCGCCCCTCGCAGCCCTTCTGTGACGGCGCGCACAAGAAGGAGGCGCCGGGCTCGGCCCCGCTGCGCTTCAGCCCCGCCCGGGACGGGCCCGCGCTGCTCTGCGGCTGCAAGCGCACCGGGAGCCCCCCGTACTGCGACGGGAGCCACAAACGGCCCGAGGTGCGGCGGGCAGCGCCGCCCGCCCGCGCCTGAGCCGCCCGGGGCACCGGGAGCTCCGGAGCGGCTCCGGGAGAACCGGGAGCACCGGGAGAACCGGGAGCGGCACCGGGAGCACCGGGAGCGGCACCGGGAGCACCGGGAGCAGCTCTGGGAGCTCCGGGAGCGGCACCGGGAGAACCGGGAGCGGCACCGGGAGAACCGGGAGCAGCTCTGGGAGCTCCGGGAGCAGCACCGGGAGCGGCACCAGGGAGGCACCGGGGAGCACCTCCGGGAGAACCGGGAGCAGCTCTGGGAGCTCCCGGGAGCACCGGGAGCAGCTCTGGGAGCTCCGGGAGCACCGGGAGAAGCTCCGGGAGCACCGGGAGCACCGTCGGGAGAACGGGAAGCAGCACCGGGAGCACCGGGAGCAGCACCGGAGCACCGGGAGCACCTCCGGGAGAACCGGGAGCAGCTCTGGGAGCTCCAGGAGCACCGAGCAGCTCCCGGGGAGCACCGGCAGCACCGGGAGCGGCACCGGGAGCAGCTCCGGGATCCCCATCCCGGTCTCGGGGCGGAGCCGAGGCTCCAAACCCCGGTGAAACCCGAATCCCGGGAGCCGCTGTGGGGCGGGGACTGGGGCCCCAAATCGGCCTCTGGCCAATGGGACTGGCCCGGGGGGTTTGGGGTCGGCCAGAGGAGTTTGGGGTTGGACAGAGGGGTTTGGGGTTGGACAGAGGGGTTTGGGGTTGGACAGAGGAGTTTGGGGTTGGACAGAGGGGTTTGGGGTTGGACAGAGGGGTTTGGGGTCGGCCAGAGGGGTTTGGGGTTGGCAGGAGGTGTGAGCACTCCTGGGACTGGGGAGCCTGTGGGGTTTGGGATGGAGGGACCCTGTGGGGTCTGTGGAATTTCTCGGGAGGCTGTATGTGGGGTTTGGGCTCTGTGGGATGCATCCTGAAGGCTCTGTGGGGGTTTGGGCTCTGTGGGGTTTTATGCCCTGTAGGGGTTTCTCAGGAGGTTCTGTGGGATTTTGGCTCTGTGGGGTTTGGGCTCTGTGAGATTTCTCAGAAAATTCTGTGGGGTTTGGACTCTGTGGGGGTTTGGGCTCTGTGGGGTTTTGCAGGAAGTTCTGCAGGGGGTTTTGGGCTCTGTGATCTGGGGCCCTGTGGGGTTTGGGGCTCTGTGGGGTTTGGGCTCCTGTGGCGCTTCAGGGAGGCTCTATGGGGATTTGGGGCTCTGGTCGGGTTTCTCAGGAGGCTCTGTAGAGTTTGGAGCTCTGTGGGGTTTGGGCTCTGGGGGTTTGGGCTCTGGGGGGTTTGGGCTCTCTGTAGAGTTTGGGCTCTGTGGGGTTTGGGCTCTGGGGGTTTGGGCTCTGGGGGTTTTAGGCTCTGTGGGGTTTGGGGCTCTGTGGGGTTTTGCAGGAAGTTCTGTGGGTTTGGGCTCTGTGGGATTTTGGCTCTGTGGGTTTTGGGCTCTGTGGGGTTTGGGCTCTGTGGGGTTTCTCAGGACACTCTGGGCAGCTGCCCTTCTGCCTTTGTTCATTTCCAAAGCCAGACCTGAGGTTTCCAAAGGTTGAACTGAGGACAAGACCCAGAGATTGGGATTGTTCCCAGAGATTGGGATTGTTCCCAGAGATTGGGATTGTTCCAGGACATTAAATGTGATCCGAACACACGGAGTGGTCTGGGGTGTACTGAGAGGGAAACCCGACACCAAAACACCTAAACCCAAACCCAAACCTAAACCTAAAACCAAACCCAAACCTAAACCTAAACCCAAACCTGAACCCAAACACAAACCTAAACCCAAACCCAAACCTAAATCTAAACTCCAAACCCCAAACCCAAACTCTAAACCCAAACCTAAACCTAAATCTAAACCCAAACTCCCTAAACCCAAACTCCAAACCCAAACTCTAAACCTAAACCCAAACCTGAACCCAAACACAAACCTAAACACAAAACCCAAACCTAAACACTAAACCTAAAACTCTAAACTCTCAAACCCAAACCTAAAACCCAAACCTAAACCTAAACCCAAACCCAAACACAAACCTAAACCCAAACCTAAACCCAAACCTAAACCTAAACCCAAACACAAACCTAAACCCAAACACAAACCCAAACCTAAACCCAAACCTAAACCTAAACCCAAACACAAACTCTAAACCCAAACACAAACCTAAACCCAAACCCAACACAAAGAAAAAAAACCAAACCTAAACACAAACCCAAACCCCAAACCTAAACCCAAAAACAAACCCAAACACGAACACAAACCCAAACCCAAACCCAAACCCAAACTGAAACCTAAACCCAAACCTAAATCCAAACCCAAACCCAAACCTAAACCCAAACTGAAACCCAAACTAAAACCCAAAGCCAAACCCAAACAAACCCAAACACAAACCAGAACCCAAACCCAAACCCAAACCCAAACAAACACAAACAAACCCAAACCCAAACCCAAAACCCAAACAAACTCAACAAACCCAAACCCAAACCCAAACAAACCAAAACTCCAAACCCTAAACACAAACCTAAACTCTAAACCCAAACCCAAACTCCAAACCCAAACCTAAAACACAAACTCTAAACCTAAAACTCAAAACCCCAAACCCAAACAGAAATTCAAACCCAAAACCCAAACCCAAACCTAAACCCAAACAAACCCAAACCCAAACCCAAACCCCTAAACAAATCCAAACTCTAAAGCCCAAACCCTAAAACCCAAACCCAAACTCCAAACTCCAAACCCAAACCTAAACACAAACTCAAACCCAAACCTAAACCCAAATCCAAACCCCAAACCTAAACCCAAACACGAACACAAACCTAAACCCAAACCCAAACCCAAACAAATCCAAACCTAAAGCCAAACCTGAACCCAAACTGAAACCCAAACTTAAACCCAAATACAAACCCAAACAAACCCAAACCCAAACCCAAACATGAACACAAAACCAAACAGAAACCCAAGCCCAAACCCAAATCACGCCCCAGCCCAGCCTGGCCGTGTTTACAAGGAGAAAACGGGGTCAGGGGGACACAAACAGAGACCCCAAACCCCCCAGAGGACCCCCAAAACCCCCCAGAACCCCCAGAACCCCCCAGCCTGGAGCAGGGGACAGGGGACAGAGGTGGCAGAGGTGACAGAGGCCAGCCCCCTCGTGGCCAAAGGAACTGAAATCCGATTTTTTTCGCATTTTCTTTTATTACAAACGCACTGTGAGGGCAGGAGGAGAGGGTGGGAAGGACAGGACACAAAAAAAAAATAAAAAACCAGCTCTGGGGAAGGTGGGGAGCAGGGAGCAGCTCCATCCCAACCGTTTGGGTGCCCCCCAAATTTCCCTGGAGCTGGCAGGACCTCGAGGGAGAGAAAATCTTCTGGGGAATTTTGTGCTGCCACCACCAAGCTGGAGGAAAACGCCCCAAAAAAACGAATTTATTGTGCAGAAGGGCAGAGTCTGTGCGAGGCTTAGCCCAAAACTGCGGCCAGAAGCCGCAGGGAAAACAAAGAAATCCCCCAAAATTCGCCTGGGGTGAGATCCAGGAACTGCTGGAGCTGGTGGGGAGGGAAAACCCCGAAGAAAAGAGCAAAAAAGGCACAAAAATGGAAAAATAAAACCCAGCAGCAGAGCCTGGCGAGGGCTGAGGGGCAGATCGGGGTTTGGGGGTTTTGGTTTCTGTGCTCGACCCCTCAGCTCTGCAGCCACGGCCACGTGGGTGGGGGAGGGAGGAGGGGGAAAACCTCGGGAAAACTGGGAATGGGGATGGGAATGAATGGGAATGGGAATGGGGATGGGAATAGGGAATGGGAATATGGGATGAGAATGGGAATAATGGGAATGGGAATGGGAATGGGGAAATTTGGGAATGGGATGGGAATGGGAATGGGAATGGGAATGTGGGAATTGGGAATGGGGGAATGGGAATGGGAATAATGGGAATAATGGGAATGGGAATGGGAATGGGAATGGGAATGGGAATAATGGGAATGAAATGGGAATAATGGGAATAATGGGAATGGGAATGGGAATAATGGGGAATAGGAATGGGAATAATGGGAAATAATGGGAATGGGAATGGGAATGGGAATGGGAATGGGAATGGGGAATGGGAATGGGAATAATGGGAATAATGGGAATAATGGGAATAATGGGAATAATGGGAATAATGGGAATAATGGGAATGGGAATGGGAATAATGGGAATGGGAATAATGGGAATAGAATGGGAATGGGAATGGGAATGGGAATGGGGAATGGAATGGGGAATGGGAATGGGAATGGGGATATGGGAATGGGGAAGGGAATTAGGGGAATAATGGGAATAATGGGAATAATGGGAATAATGGGAATGGGAATGGGGATGGGGAATGGGATGGGAAAGTGGGAATAATGGGAATGGGAATGGAATGGGAATGGGAAATTTGGGAATGGGGAATGGGGATGGGAATGGGATGGGAGATGGGAATGGGAATGGGGAATGGGAATGGGAATGGGAATGGGAATGGAATGGGAATGGGGATGGGAATGGGGAATGGGTTGGGAATGGGGGTGGGATGGGGGGCAATGCAGCTTCCAAACCCAAACCTCAAACCCAACCCCCCAAAAAACCCCAAATAAAACAACACACACACACAAAAAAAAACCCCAAAACAAACAACAACAACAACAAAAAACCCAAACAAAAAGAAACAAAACTGAAACGAACGAAAAAACAGATTTAAAAATATCCACCGCCATTTCTGTGTCTTCTTTGCACTTTTAAATTAGAAAATAAGTCCGTAGAACTCTGCTCTCTGTCTCCCTATGTACACAAAGATATTTATAGAGCTCTGCAAGGAACGTCTCCGTCGGAATCCCCCTTTGGGAATCCCCGCAGGGGTTTTGGGAATCCCTAATCCCTGACCCAGGGGTTTTAGGAATTCCTGGAGGGTCTGCAGGAATCCCAGGAGGAATTTCAGGAAGCCCTGGAGGATCCATAAAATCCCTGGAGGATTTTTTTAGGAATCCCTGGAGGATCCCTGGAGGATTTTTTTAGGAACTCCTCATGAATCTCCAGCATCCCTAGAGGGTCTGCAGGACCTCCAGGAGGATTTTTAGCAATCCCAGGAGGATTTTTAGCAATCCCAGGATGATTTTTAGCAGCCCCTGCAGAGTTTTTTGGAGCCCCTGAAGGGGTTGTAGAAGTCCCAGGAGGATTTTTCAGAGTCCCAGGATGACTTTTTTGAGTCCCATGAGGATTTTTTTGAGTCCCAGGATGATTTTTCAGAGTCCCTCGAGGGTTTTTCGGAGTCCCAGGAGGATTTTTCAGAGTCCTATGAGGATGTTTTTGAGTCCCAGGATGATTTTTCAGAGTCCCCCGAGGGTTTTTCGGAGCCCCAGGATGATTTTTCGGAGTCCCAGGATGATTTTTCAGAGTCCCTGGATGATTTTTCGGAGCCCCAGGAGGATTTTTCGGAGTCCCAGGATGATTTTTCAGAGTCCCAGGATGATTTTTCGGAGTCCCAGGACGATTTTTCGGAGTCCCAGGATGATTTTTTTGAGTCCCATGATGATTTTTCGGAGTCCCAGGACGAGTTTTCAGAGTCCCCCGAGGATTTTTCGGAGTCCCAGGATGATTTTTCAGAGTCCCAGGACGCCAGAGTCCCCGAGGATTTTTCAGAGCAGGATGATTTTTCAGAGTCCCAGGAGGGTTTCCAGCCGTCCCGCGAGGGTTTCTAGCTCAGGGCCGAGCCCGCTGCCGTTCAGGGCGGCTCTTGCGGCCGCGGGCGCGGTGGCAGCGGGTGACAGCCGGGTGGCATGGTGACAACTGGGCGGCAGCAGGTGACAACTAGGGCGGCAGCGGGTGACAGTTCGAGGCGAGCCGTTAGGGCGGCCCGCGATGCCAGCCCGGGGGCGATGCCAGCCTCGGGGGGGCTCTTACGCTTTGTCGCCGTCTCGACTCGCACTCGAGGCGCCTGGTGTTGGTGCCCTCGAGGGCTGGCGCTGGGCCGGCACAGCCGAGCCGCTGGCAGGCGGGCTGGACGCGGTACTTGAGCTGCCAGGGGACCGCCTGGGGACACGGGCACGGCTGGCACCGTGCGGGGACACGGGGACACCGGCGGTGCCGCACAAATCCCACAGGCACCGGGGGACACGCGGGGACACCGGCAGTGCCACCCCACAACCCCCGTGGGGACACGCGGGGACATCGGCAGTGCTCACATAAAACCCCTGGGACACGCTGGGGACACTGGCAGTGCCAGCACCGAGGGGACACCGGCAGTGCCACCCCTAAAACCCCTGGGGACACGCTGGGACACCGGCAGTGCCAGCACCAAGCGGGGACACGGGCAGTGCCACCCCCCAAATCCCACGAGACACCGCAGAGGGACACCGGGCGGTGCCACCACCCATCGTAACACCCCGACAAACTGGGGACACTGCACTGCCACCTCCCCTAAACCCTGGGGACACTGTGGGGACACTGCACTGTTACCCTCAAACCCCTTGCAGACACCGTGGGGACACTGGCACTGCCATCTCAACTCCTGGGGACACTGGCACTGCCACCTCTCCCAACCCCTAGGGACACCATGGGGACACTGCCACTGCCACACCCCTTTCCTAGGGACACCATGGGGACACTGGCACTCGTCCAAGCATACTCACCCTCTCATCCACTGGGGAACACTGGCACTGCTCACCCCAAACCCTTAGGGGACACTGTCGACTGCCACCACCTCCTCCCCATCCACCAGGGACACTGGCACCCCATATCAGGACACCATGGGGACACTGGCACTGCCACCGCAAACCCTTTGGGGACACCATGGGGACACCAGCACTGCCACCACCCCTCATCCACTGGGGGGACACTGGCATTGCCATCTTCCCCCAACCCTCGGGACACTGGCACTGCCAATCCTCAAACCCTCCTGGGACACCATGGGGACACTGGCACTGCCACCACTCCTAGTCCCCAAAATCCCACGGAGCAACGCCTCTCGTCAGGGAAAATCCCCCCACTCTGATTTGCTATGGGAAAAAGCTCCCCAGGACCGGATTTTCTCCCATTTTCCCCAGCACAGATTTTTCCCAGTTTCTCCCAGTATAGATTTCCCCCTGTTTCTCCCAGCACAGATTTTCCCAGTTTCTCCCAGTATAGATTTCAGAGTCTCCCAGTACAGATTTTTCCCAGTTTCTCCCCAGTATGATTTTCCCAGAATTCCTAGTAGCAGATTTTCTCCCAGTATTCCCAGAGATTCCCCCAGTATTCCCAGCCTAAATTCTCCCAGTATTCCCAGCAGAGATTTTCCCATTTTCCCAGTATAGATATTCCCAGATTTATCCTCCCAAAGGGCAGATTTTCCCAGTATTCCCAGCACAGATTCTCCTGCAGTTTTCCCAGTATAGATATTCCCAGTTCCCCCAGGACAGATTTTTTTCCCCCCCTAGTACAGATTTTCCCCAGTATTCCCAGCACAGACTTTTCCCCAGTATTCCCAGCACAGATCTCCTCCCAGTTTTCCCAGCACAGATTCTCCCAGTATTTCCAGCACAGATTCTCCCAGCTTTTCCCAGTATAGATATTCCCAGTTCCCCAGGATAGATTTTCCCATTTTTTTTTCCCCTAGTACAGATTCCTCCCAGTATTCTCAGCACAGATTTTTCCAGTATTCCCAGCCAGATTCCTCTCCCAGTATTCCGTGCACAGATTCCTCCCAGTATTCCCAGCACAGATTCCTCCCAGTATTCCCAGCTGAGATTCTCCTCCCAGTATTCCCAGCACAGATTTTTCTCCCAGTATTCCCAGCCAGATTCCCTCCCAGTTTTCCCAGCACAGATTCTCCCAGTTTTCCCAGTATAGATATTCCTATTTCCCATGTGACAGATTTTCTCCCTACTTCTCCCTTGTACAAGACATTCCGCAGCATTCCCAGCACAGACATTCCCAGTATTCCCAGCACAGACTCTTTCCCAGTATTCCCAGCACAGAATTCTCCCAGTTTTCCCAGTATAGATATTTCCAGTTCCCCCAGGATAGATTTTCCATTTTTTCCCCTAGTACAGATTCTCCCAGTATTCTCTGCAGCACAGATTCTCCCAGTTTTCCCAGTATAGATATTCTCCATTTCCCCACGCATACAGATTTTTCTTTTTTTCCCTAGTACAGACATTCCCAGTATTCCCAACAGACTTTCCCAGCCCAGACATTCCCAGCATTCCCAGCACAGACATTCCCAGTATTCCCAGCAATCAGACTTTCTCCCAGCATTCCCAGCACAGACATTCCCAGCATTCCTGGCACAGACATTCCCAGTATTCCCAGCACAGACATTCCCCAGCATTCCCAGCACAGATTCTCCCAGTATTCCTGCACACAGACATCTCAGTATTCCCAGCACAGACATTCCCAGCATTCCCAGCACAGATTCTCCCAGTATTCCCAGCACAGACATTCCCAGTATTCCCAGCACAGCATTCTCTCCCAGCATTCCTCCTAGCACAAACTTTTCCCAGCATTCCTAGCACAGACATTCCCAGCATTCCCAGCACAGACATTCCCAGTATTCCCAGCACAGACATTCCCAGCATTCCCAGCACAGATTCTCCCCAGTATTCCCAGCACAGTCATTCCCAGTATTCCCAGCACAGACATTCCCAGCATTCCCAGCACAGATTCTCCCAGTATTCCCAGCACAGACATTCCCAGTATTCCCAGCACAGACTTTCCCAGCATTCCCAGCACAAACTTTCCCAGTATTCCTCAGCACAGACATTCCCAGCGCTCCCAGCAGCACAGATTCTCCCAGTATTCCCAGCACAGACTTTCCCAGCATTCCCAGCACAGACATTCCCAGCATTCCCAGCACAGACTTTCCCAGTATTCCCAGCACAGACATTCCCAGCACTCCGGCACAGACATTCCCAGTATTCCCCAGCACAAACTTTCCCAGCATTCCGTGCTACAACTTTCTCCTAGCATTCCCAGCACAGACATTCCCAGTATTCCCCAGCACAGACTTTCCCAGCATTCCCAGCACAGACTTTCCCAGTATCTCCTAGCACAAACTTTCTCCCAGTATTCCCAGCACAGTCATTCCCAGTATTCCCAGCACAGACTCCTCCCAGCATTCCCAGCACTCCCAGCCGGTGTTTTTCTGCTCATTTCGGGTCAGCTTCACCCTCCGGCCAGGGTAGATGTATGGCTATGTCCATCAGGGTGTAATATTCCTGTGGGCTGGCTCGCTCCCTGACAGTGCACCTCCACCTATGCGTAGGGACGGGCCGTGGCATCGGGCAGGATCGGACAGGTCCGGGGAAAGGGATGGATGGAGGCAGGTCCAGGGAAAGAAAGGATCCATCCCAACCATTCCCCGGCCATTCCCATTCCCATTCCCATTCCTCTATCTTATCATTCCCATTCCCATTCTATTCCCATTCTGCAATTCCCATTCTGCAATTCCCATTCTGCAATTCCCATTCCTATTCCCGCTCCTCTGTTCTATCATCTCTCAAACATTCTATACATCCCCATTCCCATTCTCATTCCCATTCTATTCCCATTCCTATCCCTCTATTCCCCATTCCCATTCCCATTCCTCGCTCCCACTCCCATTCCCATCCCTATCCCCATCCCCATTCCCATTCCTATTCCCATTCCCATCCCCATCCCAATTCCCCACTCCCATTGCCATTGCTATTGCCATTCTAGTCCCATTCTATTCCTATTCCCATTATTTCCATTCCCATCTCCATTCCCATTCCCATCCCCATTCCACATTCCCATTCCTCCTGCTCCCATCTCCATTCCCATTCCCATCCCTTCCCCATTCCCATTCCCATTCCCAGACATCTCTTTCCCATTCCCTCTATCCCTTTATTCCTGCATTCCCATTCCCATCCAATACGTGTAACTGAATCCAAAGTAATACTTGATAA
>CM067589.1:87500-251708 GCA_034336665.1 Luscinia megarhynchos | reverse complement strand
CCGCAAGGGGTTACGCATTATTTTAAACCAAATTAAGGTGACACTCTTTTGCTGCTTTAAAACCCTTTGGTCCCTTTCTCAAAAATCTTTTCTGTCACTTTTAAAACCTTTCAGTCACTTTTAAAATTCTTCTTTTCAGTCAGTTTTAAAACCTTCAGTCACTTTTAAAATTCAGTCGCTTTAAAAAACCCTTTGGTCACTTTTGAAGCCTCCTGTTGGTGACTCCATTCACTCCCTGGCCACCCTGTTCCAGTGCCAACTTTTTCCAGCCGTGGAATTTCCGAACTAATCGCGGATCCCCTCCCTGTGTTTGTGAGGAGATTCCGTGGATAAGTGGAAAACACCCGGAATTCTCTCCTCGAATTCCTTCAGCTGCCCTCAGCTGGAAAAAAGGGCTTTATCCAGCGTGGGGAAATAGATTTTTCACTCAAGGAATGAATTCCTTGAGCTTCTTGAACTCAGGAACGTAAAAAAATATTTATGGGGAGCAGAATCCCAAATCCCTTTCCCTTGTGTTTTCCTCACTCCATCAAGTAGCCCTGACCCCGCTGAGGGGTCGCCGGTGTCCCTCCTGCCTGTCTGTCCTCTCTCTCTCTGTCCCTCCTCGCTGTCCTCTCGCTGTCCCTCCTCCCTGTCCCCTCGGGCCCAGGTCCTCTGCCCCTGCTCCCCCTGTCCCTCTCTGAGCTTGTCCCTCTCTCTCTGTCCCTCCTCGCTGTCCCCTGCTGTCCCCACAGCCCCTTCTGTCTCCACTCTAAACGCTGTCCCCCTCTGTGCCCCGCCTGTCCCTCCTCCCTGTCCTCCCTGTCCCTCCTCCCCTGGTCCCCGCTTGTGTCCGCTTCTGCCCCTGCTCCCCTGTCCCTCTCTGAGCTGTCCCTCTCTGTCCCCTGCTCCCTGTCCCTCTCTCTGAGCTGTCCTCTCTGTCCCCCTCTGTCCCCTGCCCCTGTCCCCGCTTCCTGAGCGCTGTCCCCGCTCTGTCCCCTGCTCCCTGTCCCCTCCCCTGTCCCTCGCTCTGTCTCCCTCCCTGTCCCCTCCTCCTGCCTGTCTGTCCCTCTCTGTCCCTCCCCGCTGTCCCGTCCCTGTCCCCGGGCTTCTGTCCCTGCCTTCCTCTCCCCTCCCCTGAGCTGTCCCGCTCTGTCCCTCGCTCTGTCCCCCGGCCCCTGTCCCTGCCTCTGTCCCCGCTCTGTCCCTCGCCTGTCCCCTCCCTGTCCCCTCGCTTTCCCTGTCCCTCGCCTGCCCTCCCCTGTCCCTCCTGCCTGTCTGTCCCCTCTCTGTCCCTCCTCGTTGTTCCCTCTCTCTGTCCCCGCCCTCTCCCTTCTGAGCTGTCCCTGCTCCCCAGCCTCCGCTCTGTCTCGCCTCTGTCCCCCCGTTCTCCCTCACTGTCTCCCCTCGGCTCTCCCTGTCTCGCCTCTGTCTTCGGCTCCCCTGTCCCTCTTCGAGCTGTCCCTCCCTTCCAGGAGCAGCAGGCTCTGGTGTCTCCAGATGATGCAGCAGATCCAGCAGAAGCGGGAGGCCGTGGCTGCAGATGCCGGGCTCGTCGCAGCTGGCTAAGCGAGCGGCTCCCTCCCCGGCGGCCACCTCGGCGCCGCTGCACCCAGCCCGCTGCTGACCTCGGCCGCGCCCAGCGGCGCCTCGGCTGTTGCCTGCTGTCCTCGCAGCAGCCAGCCGGGACCCTGGAGTGGGCGCTGCTGGCCCCCAGGCCACCCCGCTGGGCCTGGCTCGGCCATGGCGCAGCTCCAACCCTCAGCCTGCAGCCTGACGGAGGCGCCCCCAAAGCGAGCGGTGGTGGGTGTGGCCAAGTGGGACAGCGGGGACAGGGCGGGGACAGCGGGGACAGGGGTGGGACAGCGCGGGGACAGCGTGGGACAGCGCGGGGACGGGGTGGGACAGGGTGGACAGGGTGGGGACAGCGTGGGACAGCGCGGGGACGGGGTGGGGACAGTGTGGGACAGCAAGGGCGGTATGGGACGGGCTGGGACAACGTGTGGGACAGGGTGGGACGGCTGGGACAGCAAGTGGGACAGCGGGAACAGGGTGCACAGAGTGGGCTGAGGGACAGAGTGGGGACGGCTGGGGACAGACTGTAGAGGACGGACATGTGGGACAGACTGGGACAGTGGAGACACGGTGGGACAGAGTGGGATAGGTTGTGACAGAGTGGAGAAAGCCTGGGACAGAGGGGACAGGGTGGGACAGCTGGGACAGGCTGGGACAGTGTGGGACAGAGTGGGGACAGGGTGAGGACGGGCTGGGGGACAGACTGCAGAGACGGACATGTGGGGACAGATCAACACAGCGTGGGGACACGGTGGGACAGAGGGTTGTGACAGAGTGGAGAAAGCCTGGGACAGAGTGGGACAGGGTGGGACAGAGTGGGGATGGCACGGGATAGTCTGGGGACAGGCTGGGACAGCCTGGGGACACTCCTGGGGACACTCCTGGGACACTCTGGGTTTGGGAGGGATCGCAGCACCCAGCAGAGGGGAGTATTTCTCTGAACGGCACCAGGGGCTGGTGACACTTCCATCTCCCCCCTGTCCCTCGTCCCTGTCCCTGTCCCTGTCCCCATTGTCCCGTGCCTCAATCCCTGATCCTGTCCCTGCCATCCCTGTCCCCCAATCCCTGTCCCCAATCCCTGTCCCCAGTCCCTGCCCTGGATCCCTTTCTGCCCCTCCCCATCCCTGTCCCTGTGTCCCTGTCCCCCACCCCTGCCCCTCTGCTCAATTTCCACTGCGGTCCCTCTGACTCCATGCAGTCCCCGCTTGTCCCCAAGAGCCCTGGGTGACATATGCCTCCCCTGGCGCAGAGGACATACAGAGACCCTCACCCCGGTGCCCGCGAGCCAACTCCTGCCCCCGAGCAGCCCGAGCCCCAGCGCCGTGAGGGGCCACCAGGCCACCAGGAGCCACCAGGGGCCACCAGAGCCACCAGGGGTCATGGTGGCCACCTGCTTCAGAGCCACCCCAGCGGGTCCTGCCGAGCTGGGAGCCCCCGAGGCACCAGAGACCCCCCAGACCCCTTGGGAGGACGTGGTGGCACCTGGCAGTGCCCAAGAGCCAGCACTGGGTGTGGCACTCTGGGAAGGGGACATGGTGGCACCTGGCAGTGCCCAAGGACGTGACCCTGGATGTGGCACTGCTGGAGAAGGGACGTGGGTGGCACTTGGAAGTAACTCCTGGATGTGGCAGCACCCTGGAGCAGTAGCGGCACCTGGCAGTGCCCAAGGACGCGGACTCCTGGATGTGGCACTGCCAGGAGATGTGTGTGGTGGCACCTTGGCAGTGTCCCAAGAGCCAGCACCGGGTGTGTGTGCATTGCTGGAGAAGGGACATGGTGGCACCTGTGGCACTTCTGGAGAAAGGACATGGTGGCACCTGGCAGGTGTCCCAAAAGCCAGCACCTCAGAGTGTGGCACTGGAGCAGTGACATGGTGGCACCTCGCAGTGTCCCAAAAGCCAGCACTGGGAGTGTGGCATCTTCTGGAGAAGGGACATGGTGGCACCTGGAGGTGTCCAAGGACAAGAGACCCCTGGATGTGGCACTGCTGGGGAAGGGTGTGTGGTGGAGCACTTGGCAGTGACCCCTGGATGTGGCACTGCAGTGGAAATCGCATGTGGTGGCACCCGTAGGTGACCCTGGATGTGACACTGCTGAGAAGGGACACATAGGGCACCTGGCAGTGCCTCCAAGGATGTAACCCTGGATGTGGCACTGCTGGAGAAGGATGTGGTGGACACCTGGAAGTGTCCAAGGATGTAACCTCCTGGATGTGGCACTGCTGGGGTGGCACCTGGCAGTGACCCTTGATGTGGCACTTCTTGGAGGACCTCGTGGCACTTGCCAGTGTCCCAGGATGTGGCACTCGCTGGAGACACAGGATCGCGTGGCACCTGGCAGTGACCCTGGATGTGACACTGCTGGAGAAGGGACATGGTGGCACCTGAAAGTGACCAAGGATCGACCCCGGGATGTGGCACTGCTGGGAGAAGGGACATGGTGGCACCATGCAAGTGACCCTTGATGTGGCACTCCCTGAAGGGACATGGTGGCACTTGCCAGTGTCCCAGGATGTGGCACCTCTGGAGACAGGACGCAGGCACCTGGCAGTGACGGGATGTGCACCTCTGGAGAGTGGTGGCACCTGGCAGTGCCTGAGGACACGCTGGATGTGGCACTTCTGAAGTGACACGCGACACCTGGCACTGCGTCGGGTGTGGCCCTGCATGTGCACCGCCAGGCAAGGGCTGCAGGCCGCGGCTCAGGTGGGGGACATCCGGAACACTCCCAGCTGTGCTCTGTGCTCCTGCTCTCTGCTGTGTCCCATCCTGCAAGGACACGGCGGATCGAGGACAGAGGGTGGCACTCAGCTGTAGGGACACTGTCACCTGTGCCAGCTGGAGGGACACTGCTCATCTCGTGCCAGCTGGGGGACATTGGTCACTGTGCCAGCTGGAGGGATGTTGTCACCTGTGCCAGCTGGAAGGATGTTGTCACCTGTGCCAGCTGGAGGACATGGTCACCTGTGCAAGCTGGGGAATGTTGTCACCTGTGCCAGCTGGGGAGACATTGTCACCTGTGCCAGCTGGAGGATGTTGTCACCTTTGGAATCGGCAGATTCCTGCTCTGGAATTCTGTGCCCCAGGTCTCAGCTGCAGAAGGGCACAGCTGGCATTGTCCCCGGCCAGAAGGGAGCTCCTGCATGCCTGAGAGATCGCTAGATGGAAATGGCTTTTGGGAGCAGAATCCCAACGCGCCTCACCACTGGATCATCCTTCACAGAACCACGACCTCCACCGCTGCGATCTGCAAGGAACCGACAGCGAGAACAGCGCAGGACTCCAGATCCCCATCTGAGATGGATCCCATCCTCCATCCGGAAACGGTCCAACATGAACCCGGATTCCCGGCCGAGCCGACGTGACGGATCGGACGATGGATTTCGATTTGACGGACGGACGGATTTGACGGACGGACGGATTTGACGGACGGACGGACGGACGGACGGACGGACGGACGGATTGACGGACGGACGACGGACGGACTTTGACGGACGGACGGATTTGACGGACGGACGGACGCGACGATGACGATTTGACTGACGGACTTTGACGGACGGACGGATTTGACGGACGTGACGGACGGACGGACGGATTTGACGACTGACGGACGGATTTGACGGACGGATTTGACGGACGGACGACGACGATTGACGGACGGACGGATCGACGACGGATTTGACGATCTGACGGACGGATCGACGACGGATCGACGGACGGATCGGACGACTTGACGACGACGGACGGATCGATTTGACGACGACGACTTGACGGACGGACGGATCGGACGGATCGACTTGACTTGACGGATCGATTTGACTTGACGGACGATTTTTGACGGATCTGACTTTGACGGACGGACGGACGACGGACGGACGGATTCGACGGACGACTGACTTTGACGGATCGACGGACGTCTGACGGATTTGACTTGACGACTTGACTGACCTGACGGATCGGACGGACTGACGACGGACTTGATCGATCTGACGGACGACGATCTGATCGGACTGGACGACGACTTGACGGACTGACGATTTGACGGACGGACGACGACGGACGGACGACTTGACGGACTGACTGACGGACGACTTGACGGATGACGATCTTGACGGACTGACGACGGGATCGATCTGACGACTGACTTTGACTGGACGGATCTGGACGGACGACGGACGGATCTGACGACGGACGGACGGACGGGATCGACGACGGACGGATCTGACGGGATCTGATCTGATCGGACGGACGACTTGACGTGACGGACGACTTGACTCTGACGACTTGACTGGGACGACGGATCTGATCGACTTGACCTGATCTGGACTGACGACTGACGACTTGACTTGACGGATCGGACCTGACGGACTTGACGATCTGACGATCTGACCTGACGATCGGACGATCGACTGACGACTTTGACCTGACTGACGGATCTGACTCGACGGGATCTGATCTGACGGACTGACTCTGACTGACGACTTGACGACTCTGACGATCTGACTTGACGGACGGGACTGACTTGACGGATCTGACGACTGACTGACTCGATTTGACGATCTGGACGCTGACTGACGGACGATCTGACTGATCTGACTGACGGATCTGACTGGGACTGACTACTGACGGACTACTGACTGGACGACTTGACTGACTTGATCTGGACTGGACCTGACTCGACTTGGACTTGACGGACGGATTTGACTGACTTTGACGATCTGACGACTTGATCGATCTGACTTGCGCGATCTGACGATCTGGATCTGACTTGGATCTGACGGATCTGGACGATTTGACTGACTTGGGACTTGCACGGACGGATTTGACGACTTAGATCTGACGACTGACCTGACTTTGGACGGATCGATCGATTTCGACGGGACGGACGATCGTGACTTGACGACGGGATTTGACTGGATCGGATTTGACGACGACGGATCTGGGATCGACGTGACGATTTGATCTGACGGGATCTGGACGATTTCGGATTCTGACGATCTGGATCTGACGATTTCTGACGGGATTTGACGGATCGGACGGACGGATTTGACGATCTGACGCGATTTGACGACGACGACGGATTTGACGGATTGACGATTTGGATTTGACGACGATTTGGATCGGACTTTGACGATTTGATTTCGACGATTTGATTTGACGGACGGATGTGACGACGGATTTGACGATTTGATTTGATGATTTGACGACGGATTTGACGATTTGACGGATGTGACGATGATGGACGGATGGATGACGGATGACGGATGGATGGATGACGATGGATGATGGATGGACGATGATGATGACGGATGGATGATGGATGATGGATGGATGATGGATGGATGATGGATGATGGATGGATGGATCGCGATGGATGGATGATGGGATGATGGATGGATGGAAGGATTCCAGGAAGGATTCCAGGAAGGATTCCAGGAAGGACGGACAGCCAGCACAGCCAGGACAGCTCTGGGGATGGGAACACCAACCCCAAACTCACCTCAAGGTCCCTCTCCTTCCCTCTCATCCCTGGGTGTGAACTCTGAGCTCCTGGGAAAGCTGCAGTCTGACAAACTCCTTGGAGAGCCTCAATCTCCGAATTCTGGACCTTTAGGGCCATCGCCCAGCACATCCCCACTGCCCCCTGCTTTGGCACTATCTCCATCAGCAAAGGGTGGGCCTGTGCTGACCGCGGCTCCAGGCCAATCCTCCCTTGAATTCCTTCTTTTAATTCTCATTTTATTTTATTATTTTTCCCAAGATCCACATCTTCACTAGCTGTGTACTGGAGAAAAAAAGAAACAAAAACCCTTTTCTGCTCCTTCTGGCCTGAGCTCTGACTGGGCAGAGCTCTGGCTGCTCAGAAATAGCAGTATCATGGATCAAATATATAATGGGATTTATCTATCAAAGGTTTTAAACCAGCTTTAGAAGCTGTTGGGAGTTCCCATCCTTGGGGTCCCTTGTCCCAAACCCGCCCAGCACAATTCTGTTCTTGCACTTTGAAATTCCTTTTGAATTTTTTTCTCCTTTTCCTCCCCCCACCCCCGAGCTGAGTCGCTCCCTTCCCCTCGCACCCCCGAGATGCCTCCCAAAACTCCTCCTGGCACAGGGACACCCTGGGATCCCAAATCCTTTTTATCTCAAATCCCAAATTCCTGGATTGCTCCAGGATCCCAAATTCCTGGATTGCTCCAGGATCCCAAATTCCTGGATTGATCCTGGATTCCAAATTATTTTTATCTCAAATCCCAAATCCCTGGATTGCTCCAGGATCCCAAATCCTTTTAATCTCAAATCCCAAATTCCTGGATTGATCCTGGATTCCAAATTCTTTTTGTCTCAAATCCCAAATCCCTGGATTGCTCCAGGATCCCAAATCCTTTTAATCTCAAATCCCAAATTCCTGGATTGATCCAGGATCTTAAATCCCTGGATTGATCTTGGATTCCAAATTCTTTTTATCTCTAATCCCAAATCCCTGGATTGCTCCAGGATCCCAAATCCTTTTAATCTCAAATCCCAAATCCCTGCATTGCTCCACGATCCCAAATTCCTGGATTGTTCCAGGATCTTAAATCCTTTTTATTTCAAATCCCAAATCCCTGCTTTGCTCCGGGATCTTAAATCTTTTTTATCCCAAATCCCAAATTCCTGCATTGCTCCAGGATCCCAAATCCCTGCATTGCTCCAGGATCCCAAATTCCTCGATTGATCCAGGATCCCAAATCCCAGGATTGCTCCAGGATCTTAAATCCTTTTTGTTTCAAATCCCAAAACCCTGCTTTGCTCCAGGATCCCAAATACTTTTAATCTCAAATCCCAAATTCCTGGATTGATCCAGGATCCCAAATCCCAGGATTGATCCTGGATTCCAAATTCTTTTTATCTCAAATCCCAAATCCCTGCATTGCTCTGGGATCCCAAATTCCTGGATTGTTCCAGGATCCCAAATCCCTGGATTGCTCCAGGATCTTAAATCCTTTTAATCTCAAATCCCAAATCCCTGCTTTGCTCTGGGATCCCAAATTCCTGGATTGTTCCAGGATCCCAAATCCTTTTAATGTCAAATCCCAAATTCCTGGATTGTTCCAGGATCTTAAATCCCTTCATTGCTCTGGGATCCCAAATCCTTTTAATCTCAAATCCCAAATTCCTGCCCGCAGCCTCCAGCCCCATTTGTGACCCCAAAGACCCCAAATGTCCCAATTCTTCCAAAATCCAACCCTGGGGAATCTGGAAGAGAGGTCTGGGAATACTGGGAATACTGGGAATGCTGGGAATGCTGCTGGGACCCATCCTGCACTTAGGAATCGATCCCCTCAGCACACCCAAAATTGGGATCACCTAGCTTTGGGGTCGGGTGGAGGCTTTCTGGGGTGAATCCAGAGGATGGGAATGCTGAATTGGCTCTCGAATGTTTGGGACTCCAGGCTGGGGAAGAGGAAGGAACCGGAATTTGGGGGTTTAGCAGGATCCAACCAGGGATGCTTGGCTGGGCCAGGCCCTGCTTGGGGCCACCACGGTTGATCCCAGCTGATCCCCAGTGACTCTCCTGGAATTCCCAGAGCTGATCCCTCCAGGAATTCCCAGTGTTGGATCCCCTAGACTCTCCTGAATTCCCAGAGTTGATCCCCTCCAGGAATTCCCTAGAGCTGATCCCCTGGATCTCTGGGAATTCTCAGTGTTGGATCCCTTGGAGCTCTCCGGGAATTCCCAGTGTTGATCGCTCCCAGCTCTCTGGGAATTCCCAGAGCTGATCCCTCTGATTCTCCTGGAATTCCCTAGAGTTGGATCCCTTCAGGACTCCCAGGGCTGGATCCCTCTGGGATCTCTGGGAATTCCCAGAGCTGATCCCCCTGAAATTCCCAGTGTTGGATCCTTTTCTGGCTCTCCAGGAATTCCCAGTGCTGGATCCAGAGCTGATCCCTGTGACTCTCCTGAATTCTCAGAGTTGATCCTCCCAGGAATTCCCAGAGTTGATCCTTCTGGCTCTCCAGGAATTCCCAGAGTTGGATCCCTGTGACTCTCCCGGAATTCCCAGAGCTGATCCCTCTGGTTCTCTGGGAATTCCCAGTGTTGGATCCAGTGTTGGATCCCTCTGGGTCTCCAGGAATTCCCAGTGTTGGATCGCTCCAGCTCTCTGGGAATTCCCAGAGCTGATCCCTCCTGGAATTCCTCAGAGCTGGATCCCTCTGATTCTCCTGGAATTCCCAGAGTTGGATCCCTCCAGAAATTCCCAGAGCTGGATCCCTCTGGGGATTCCCAGAATTGGATCCAGAGCTGGATCCCTCTGGCTCTTCTGGAATTCCAGGAGCTGGATCCCTCCAGGAATTCCAGGAGCTGGATCCCCCTGGGAATTCCCAGAGCTGGATCCCTCCAGGAATTCCCAGAGCTGGATCCCTCTGGCTCTCTGGAATTCCCAGAGCTGGATCCCTCCAGGAATTCCAAGAGCTGGATCCCCCTGGGAATTCCCAGAGCTGGATCCCCTGGGATTCCCAGAGTTGATCCTGGGAATTCCCCAGAGCTGGATCCCTCCAGGAATTCCCAGAGCTGATCCTCTGGCTCTCTGGAATTCCTCAGAGCTGGATCCCTCCAGGAATCTCTCAGAGCTGATCCAGAGCTGGCTCCCTCTGGCTCTTCTGGAATTCCAGGAGCTGGATCCCTCTGGGGATTCCCAGAGCTGGATCTCTCTGGCTCTCTGGAAATTCCCAGAGTTGGATCCCTCCAGGAATTCCCGCAGCTGGATCCAGAGCTGGCTCCCTCTGGCTCTTCTGGAATTCCCAGAGCTGGATCCCTTGTGCCTTCTTGAATTCCAGGAGCTGGATCCCTCCAGGAATTCCAAGAGCTGGATCCCCCTGGGAATTCCTCGTAGAGTTGGATCCTTCTGGCTCTCCTGGAATTCCCAGAGCTGGATCTCTGGTTCTCCTGGACTCCCAGAGCTGATCCCCTGGCTCTCCTGGAATTCTCTCAGAGCTGATCCCTCCAGGGATTCCCCAAGAGCTGGATCCCCCTGGGAATTCCCAGAGTTGGATCCTTCTGGCTCTCCTGGAATTCCCGTGAGTTGGATCCCTCTTGGCTCCTGGAATTCTCCAGAGCTGGATCTCTCTGGTTCTCCTTGGAATTCCCAGAGCTGGATCCCTCTGGCTCTCCTGGAATTCTCAGAGCTGGATCCCTCCAGAAATTCCCGCCGCTGATCCAGAGCTGGCTCCCTCCATCTCCCCGGAATTCCAGGACGAGGATCAGACACACAAAGCACTTCCCTCTCCCCTGTGCCCCGACCTTCCAAAGGCTCCCAAACCCTGAATTGTCACCTCCAGTCCCAGAGCCAGGAGGGGCAGCTGGGAATCTCCAGGAGAATCCCTGGGAAAACAAAACAAAACAAAAAACCCGAGAGCAGGGGAAGGAAAAAAGGAAAAGCCAAAGATGATCCGAGCTTCAGCTGCACTGGGGGTTTCTTTGCCCATCTTTGATGCTCCTGTTTAGGATCGTTGCATGTGTCCTTTTATTTTTATTTTTAATTTCGTTTCTTTAGGAGGTTTTTTTTAAACATTAAAATGAAAGAGAAAAATGTGTATATTTTTGCAGTTTAAGGTAATGTAGCTAAGATATATTTTTTCTCACTGCTTGATTGGTCTTTATTATAATAAACATACTAATATTAATTGTGAGGAGGTTTTTATTAAAGGGGGGGGGGAGATTTAAAATGGAATGGGAATTCCGAGGTGCTGGGAATGTGGAATCCCAAGGCAGGATGCAGGAGCGAGGTCCTGAGCTGGGAATGAGCGGAAAAAGGAGGAATTTTCCCCAAAAACCCAAAAAACCCAATGATGGCCCCCATTAAATCCCAAACCCTCTTGTGCTTGTGAGCGGCTCCTGAATCCTCTTTTTTTCCAAGGATTTATTCCTTGGAAGCCCCAAATCCACGGGCTCGTGCTGCCCCTGCTTGGGCCCCTTTCCTGCCCAAAATCGGCGTCTGGCTGTTGGAAAAGCCACTCCCACTCCAGGATTCCGGGAATTCCCATTCCAGGAATTCCCACAAAAAGAGCAGCTCCCACTCCAGGATTCCGGGAATTCCCATTCCAGGAATTCCCACAGAAAGAGCAGTTCCCACTCCAGGATTCCGGGAATTCCCATTCCAGGAATTCCCACAAGAAGAGCAGTTCCCACTCCAGGATTCCGGGAATTCCCATTCCAGGAATTCCCACAAAAAGAGCAGTTCCCACTCCAGGATTCCGGGAATTCCCATTCCAGGAATTCCCACAAAAAGAGCAGTTCCCACTCCAGGATTCCGGGAATTCCCATTCCAGGAATTCCCACAGAAAGAGCAGTTCCCACTCCAGGATTCCGGGAATTCCCATTCCAGGAATTCCCACAGAAAGAGCCGTTCTGGTGCCAGGATTCCAAGGTGTCAGGATTCCAAGGGATTCCAGGAATTCCCACTGGAAAAAGCTGCTCCCACTTCAGGATTCCCTGAATTCTCACTGGAAAAGCCATTTCTAGTCCAGGATTCCAGGAATTCCCACTCCAGAATCCCGGGAATTCCCACTGGAAAAGCTGTTCCCACTCCAGAATTCCAGGAATTCCCACTCCAGGATTCCGGGAATTCCCACTCCAAGATTCCCTGAATTCCCACTGGAAAATCCATTCCACTCCAGAATCCCAGGAATTCCCATGCCAGGATTCCCGGAATTCCCACTGGAAAAAGCTGCTCCCACTCCAGAATTCTGGGAATTCCCACTGGAAAAGCCATTCCCACTCCAGAATTCCCGGAATTCCCACTTCAGGATTCCCTGAATTCCCACTGGAAAAGCCGTTCCACTCCAGAATTCTGGGAATTCCAACTGGAAAAGCCATTCCCACTCCAGAATCCCAAGAATTCCCACTGGAAAAGCTGCTCCCACTCCAGAATCCCGGGAATTCCCGCTCCAGAATCCCGGGAATTCCCACTGGAAAAGCCATTCCCACTCCAGAATTCCAGGAATTCCCACTCCAGGATTCTGGGAATTCCCACCGGAAAAGCCATTCTAGTCCAGAATTCCGGGAATTCCCATGCCAGATTTCCCGGAATTCCCACTCCAGGATTCTGAGAATTCCCACCCCAGGGCAGCTGCAGGGCCCGAGGGGCTCCGGGGGAAACTGAGGCACGAGGGAGGGGGGATGGGGGATCCCGAGCCAGGTCCTGCAGGGAACGGGACTGGCACCGGACTGGGATAAACTGGGATATGGGGCTGGGACTGGGAACTGGGACCCGGGAACTGGGATTGGGAACTGGGACTGGGATTGGGACCTGGGAACTGGGCACTGGGAATTGGAACTGGGCACTGGGAACTGGGAATTGGGAACTGGCACTGGGAACTGGGACTGGGAACTGGAACTGGGACTGGGATTGGGATTGGGAACTGGGAACTGGGCACTGGGAACTGGGACTGGGCACTGGGAACTGGGCACTGGAAACTGGGAATTGGGAACTGGCACTGGGAACTGGGACTGGGAACTGAACTGGGAACTGGGATTGGGATTGGGAACTGGGACTGGGCACTGGGAACTGGGCACTGGGAACTGGGACTGGGCACTGGGAACTGGGCACTGGGAACTGGGAACTGGCACTGGGAATTGGGACTGGGATTGAGCTCGGAACCGGGACTGGGCTCTGGAACTGGGATTGGGCACTGGGACCACACCAGCATCTGGGAGCGACACCAGGACTGGGAACTGGGAACTGGGATTGGGATGGGCACCGGGAACGGGCCCTGGGATCGGGGGTGGACACCGGGACTGCGCCACAGGATCCGGGAGTGACGCCAGAACCGGGAGCTGGGACGGGACCGGGCACCAGAACCGTCTGCTGGGATCGGGCACCGAGACTGGGAGCGGGATCGGGAACCGGGATCGGCGCTGGGAACTGGGACAGGCACTGGGAACTGGGACAGGCACTGGGACTCCAAGATTGGCACTGGGAACTGGCACTGGGAACTGGGACAGGCACTGGGAACTGGGATCGACACTGGGAACTGGCACTGGGAACTGAGACCGGCACTGGGAACTGGCACTGGGAACTGAGACAGGCACTGGGAACCAGGACAGGCACTGGGAACTGGAACTGGGACTCAGGATTGGCACTGGGAACTGGCACTGGGAACCAGAACCAGCACTGAGAACCGGGATCGGGATCTGGGATCGGCACTGGGAACTGGGATCGACACTGGGAACTGGGACAGACACTGGGAACTGGGACCGGCACTGGGAACTGGGACAGGCACTGGGAACTGGCACTGGGAACCGGGAACCGAGCCCCGGTACCAGCCCCGGTACCAGCCCCGGCACCAGCCCGGCCGGCCCGGTGCGCGGGGGAAGCTCCCGCCGAGCCCGCCCGCCCCGGCTCTTCCGGCGGCGCCGGGAGGAGGAGCCACGCGGGAAGGTCACCGGGAACGGCACCGGGACGGCACCGGAGCGGTACCGGAGCGGCACCGGGAACAGCACCGGAACGGCACCGTAGCGGTACCGGAGCGGCACCGGAACAGTACCAGGAACAGCACCGGGTAACACTACCGGGATCGGGACCGAGAACAGCACCGGAGCGGTACCGGGATCAGCACCGGAGCGGTACCGAGAACAGCACCGAGAGCGGTACCGAACAGCATCGGAGCGGGTACTCGGGAGCAGCACCGGAGCGGTACCGAACAGCACCGAGAGCGGCACCGGGAACAGCACCGAACAGCACCAGAGACGGGATCAGCACCGGAGCGTACTGGGGAACAGCACCGGAGCGGTACCGGGAACAGCACCGAGAGCGGTACCGAACAGCACCGGAACAGCACCAGAGCGGTACCGAGAACAGCACCGGAGCGGTACCGAGAACAGCACCGTAGCGGCACCGGGAACAGCACCGGGACAGCACCAGAACGGTACCGGGAACAGCACCGAGCGGCACCGGAGCGGTACCGAGAACAGCACCGAGCGGTACCGGGACCATGCTGCGTCTTCCGGCGCTGGTGCGGCTCGGGGCGGCCGCCGGTACCGGGTCCGGTCGTTTCTGCTCGCGCCCCCCGCAGCCGGTGATCGCCGCCAAGAGCCGTTCCCGGTGGAGCTGCAGGCGGGGAAGAGCTACGGGTGGTGCCTCGTGCGGGCACAGCAAGCGCCAGGTGCGGCCGGGGAACCGAGAACCGGGAGGGACCGGGGGTACTGGGAGAATCGGGGAACTGGGGAACCGGGGGGAACCGGGGGATGGATGGGATTTATGTGATTTATGGATTTTATGGATGGATGGGACGGGATGTTATCCATGGATGGGATGGGATGGGATGGGATGGGATGGGATGGGATGATGGATGGGATGGGATGGGATGGGATGGGATGGGATGGGATGGATGGATGGGATGGATGGGATGGGATGGATGGATGGATGGGATGGGATTTACGGGATTTATGGGATTTCACGGGATTTACGGGATTTATGGGATGGGATGAGACGCCCTCGGTGGCCCCAGAAGAACAACCGGGCGCCCACCCGCCCCTCGCAGCCCTTCTGTGACGGCGCGCACAAGAAGGAGGCGCCGGGCTCGGCCCCGCTGCGCTTCAGCCCCGCCCGGGACGGGCCCGCGCTGCTCTGCGGCTGCAAGCGCACCGGGAGCCCCCCGTACTGCGACGGGAGCCACAAACGGCCCGAGGTGCGGCGGGCAGCGCCGCCCGCCCGCGCCTGAGCCGCCCGGGGCACCGGGAGCTCCGGAGCGGCACCGGGAGCGGCTCTGGGAGAACCGGGAGCAGCACCGGGAGAACCGGGAGCGGCACCGGGGGCATCGGGAGCGGCACCGGGAGCACCGGGAGCAGCTCTGGGAGCTCCGGGAGCGGCACCGGGAGAACCGGGAGCGGCACCGGGAGAACCGGGAGCACCTCCGGGAGAACCGGGAGCAGCTCTGGGAGCTCCGGGAGCACCGGGAGCAGCTCTGGGAGCCCCGGGAGCACCGGGAGAAGCTCCGGGAGCACCGGGAGCACCTCCGGGAGAACTCGGGAGCAGCTCTGGGAGCCCCGGGAGCACCGGGAGCAGCTCTGGGAGCTCCGGGAGCACCGAGAGCGAGCACCCTAGGAGCACCGGGAGCAGCCTGGGAGCAGGGCACCGGGAGAACCGGGAGCACCGGGAGCACCGGGGAGCACCGGGAGCAGGGGGCACCGGGAGAGCCGCCCGGGAGCGGGAGCAGCCCGGGAGCGGCACCGAGAACCGGGGAGAACCGGGAGAACCGGGAGCAGCTCTGGGAGCTCCAGGAGCACCGGGAGCAGTTCCGGGAGCACCGGCAGCACTGGGCAGCACTGGAGCGGCACCGGGAGCAGCTCTGGGAGCTCCGGGAGCACCGGGAGCAGCTCCGGGAGCACCGGCAGCACCGGGCAGCACCGGGAGCGGCACCGGGAGCACCAGGAGCACCGGGAGCACCTCCGGGAGCTCCGGCAGCAGCTCCGGGATCCCCATCCCGGTCTCGGGGCGGAGCCGAGGCTCCAAACCCCGGTGAAACCCGAATCCCGGGAGCCGCTGTGGGGCGGGGACTGGGGCCCCAAATCGGCCTCTGGACAATGGGACTGGCCCGGGGGTTTGGGGTCGGACAGAGGGGTTTGGGGTTGGACAGAGGGGTTTGGGGGCTGGCCCGGGGGTTTGGGGCTGGGCCCGGGGGTTTGGGGCTGGCCCGGGGGTTTGGGGGTTGGCCCGGGGGTTTGGGGTTGGACAGAGGGTTTGGGGGTTGGACAGAGGGGTTTGGGGGTTGGCCCTGGGGGTTTGGGGTTGGCCCGGGGGTTTGGGGTTGGACAGAGGAGTTTGGGGGTTGGACAGAGGGGTTTGGGGGTTGGCCCGGGGGTTTGGGGGTTGGTCCGGGGGGTTTGGGGGTTGGACAGAGGGGTTTGGGGTTGGACAGAGGAGTTTGGGGTTGGACAGAGGGGTTTGGGGTTGGCCCGGGGGGTTTGGGGTTGGTCCGGGGGGTTTGGGGTTGGACAGAGGGGTTTGGGGTTGGCCCGGGGTTTGGGGTTGGCCCGGGGTTTGGGGTTGGCCCGGGGGTTTGGGGTTGGACAGAGGGGTTTGGGGTTGGACAGAGGGGGTTTGGGGTTGGGCCCGGGGGTTTGGGGTTGGCTCCGGGGGTTTGGGGTTGGACAGAGGGGTTTGGGGTTGGACAGAGGGGTTTGGGGTTGGCCCCGGGGGGTTTGGGGGTTGGCAAAGGGGTTTAGGGGTTGGCAGGAGGTGAGCACTCCTGGGACTGGGGAGCCTGTGGGGTTTGGGATGGAGGGACCTGTGGGGTCTGTGGAATTTCTCAAGGAAGGTATGTGGGGTTTGGGCTCTGTGGGATGTATCCAAGGCTCTGTGGGGTTTGGGCTCTGTGGGGTTTTTATGCCCTGTGGGGTTTCTCAGGAGGTTCTGTGGGATTTTGGCTCTGTGGGGTTTGGGCTCTGTGGGATTTCTCAGGAAATTCTGTGGGGTTTGGGCTCTGTGGGGTTTGGGCTCTGTGGGGTTTCTCAGGACACTCTGGGCAGCTGCCCCCTTCTGCCTTTGTTCATTTCCAAAGCCAGACCTGAGGTTTCCAAAGGTTGAACTGAGGACAAGACCCAGAGATTGGGATTGTTCCCAGAGATTGGGATTGTTCCCAGACACTGGGATTGTTCCCAGATATTGGAATTGTTCCCAGATATTGGGATTGTTCCCAGAGATTGGGATTGTTCCCAGACACTGGGATTGTTCCCAGAGATTGGGATTGTTCCCAGAGATTGGGATTGTTCCAGGACATTAAATGTGATCCGAACACACGGAGTGGTCTGGGGTGTACTGAGAGGGAAACCCGACACCAAAACACCTAAACCCAAACCCAAACCCAAACCTAAACCTAAACCCAAACCCAAACCTAAATCTAAACCCAAACCTCCCAAAACCCAAAACTCTAAACCCAAACCTAAACCTAAACCCAAACTCTAAACCCAAAACCCAAAACTCCAAACCTGAACCCAAACACAAACTCTAAACACAAACCCAAACCTAAACTCCAAACTCTAAACTCTAAACCCAAACCCAAACAATACACAAACCTAAAACCCAAACTCTAAACCCAAACACAAACCTAAACCCAAACACAAACCTAAACCCAAACACAAACCTAAACCCAAACCCAACACAAAGAAAAAACCAAACTCTAAACGACAAACCCAAACCCCAAACTCTTAAACCTACAAAACAAACCCAAACACTAAACCCAAACCCAAACTCCAAACCCAACTGAAACCTAAACTCCAAACTCTAAATCCAAACCCAAACCCAAACCTAAACCCAAACTGAAACTCCAAACTTAAACTCCAAAGCCAAACCCAAACAAACCCAAACCCAAACCCAAACAAACAAACCTCAAAACAAACCCAAACCCAAACCCAAACAAACCAAAACCCAAACTCTAAACAACACACAAACTCTAAACTCCTAAACCCAAACTCCAAACCCAAACCCAAACTCTAAACACAAACCTAAACCTAAACCCAAAACCCAAACCCAAACAGAAATCCAAACCCAAACCCAAACCCAAAACCTAAACCCAAACAAACCCAAAACCCAAACCCAAAACCCAAACAAATCCAAACCTAAAGCCAAACTCTAAACCCAAACTCAAAACCCAAACTTAAAACTCCAAATACAAACCCATCCAAACCTAAACTCCAAACCTAAACCCAAACCTAAACCCCAAACCCAAACGAAAACCCAAACCCAAACCCAAACATGAACACAAAACCAAACAGAAACCCAACCCCAAACCCAAATCACGCCTCCCAGCCCAGCCTGGCTGTAAGCTTACAGGAGAAAACAGGGTCAGGGTGACACAAACAGAGACCCTCAAAACCCCCAGAGACCCCAAACCCCCCCAGAACCCCCCAGAACCCCCCAGAACCCCCCCCAGAACCCCCAGAACCCCCCAGCCTGGAGCAGGGACAGGGACAGAGGTGCAGAGGTGACAGAGGCCAGCCCCTCGTGGCCGCTGAACTGAAATCCGATTTTTTTCAGCATTTTCTTTTATTACAAAACGCACTGTGAGGGCAGGAGGAGAGGGTGGGAAGGACAGGACACAAAAAAATAAAACCAACTCTGGGGAAGGTGGGGGAGCAGGAGCAGCTCCATCCCAACCGTTTGGGTGCCCCCCCAAATTTCCCCTGGAGCTGGCAGGACCTCGAGGGAGAAAAATCTTCTGGGAATTTTGTGCTGCCACCACCAAGCTGGAGGAAACGCCCCAAAAAACGAATTTATTGTGCAGAAGGGCAGAGTCTGTGCGAGGCTTAGCTCAAAACTGCGGCCAGAAGCCGCAGGGAAAACAAAGAAATCCCCCAAAATTCGCCTGGGGTGAGATCCAGGAACTGCTGGAGCTGGTGGGGAGGGAAAACCCCGAAGAAAGAGCAAAAAAAGGCACAAAAATGGAAAATAAAACCCAGCAGCAGAGCCTGGCGAGGCTGAGGGGCAGATTTGGGGTTTGGGGTTTTTGGTTTCTGTGCTCGACCCTCAGCTCTGCAGCCACGGCCACGGGTGGGGAGGAGGAGGGGGAAAACCTCGGAAAACTGGGAATGGGGATGGGAATGGGGAATTTGGGAATGGGGATGGGAATGGGAATGGGAATGGGAATGGGAATGGGGATGAGAATGGGAATAATGGGAATGGGAATGGGAATGGGAAATTTGGGAATGGGAATGGGAATGGGAATGGGAATGGGGAATGGGAATGGGAATGGGAATGGGGAATGGGGGATGGGAATGGGAATGGGGAAATTTGGGAATGGGAATGGGAATGGGAATGGGAATGGGGATGAGAATGGGAATAATGGGAATGGGAATGGGAATGGGAATGGGGAAATTTGGGAATGGGAATGGAATGGGAATGGGAATGGGAATGGGAATGGGAATGGGAATGGGGAATGGGAATGGGAATGGAATGGGGATGGGAATGGGAATGGGGAATGGGGAATGGGAATGGGAATGGGAATGGGAAATTTGGGAATGGGAATGGGAATGGGAATGGGAATGGGAATGGGAATGGGAATGGGAATGGGGAATGGGAATGGGAATGGGAATGGGGAATGGGGATGGGAATGGGAGTGGGAATAATGGGAATGGGAATGGGAATGGGATGGGAATGGGAATGGGAATGGGAATAATGGGAATAGGGAATGGGATGGGAATGGGAGTGGGAATAATGGGAATGGGAATGGGGATGGGGATGGGAATGGGGATGGGAATGGAATGGGATGGGAATGGAATGGGAATGGGAGATGGAATGGGAATGGGAATGGAATGGAATGGGAATGGGAATGGAATGGAATGGGAATGGAATGGAATGGGAATGGGAATGGGAATGGAGATGGAATGGGAATGGGAATGGGGAATGGGAATAATGGAATGGAATGGGAGTGGAATGGGAATGCGAAAGAATGGATGGACAAAACGAAAATAAAACAACACACACACACAAAAACCCCAAAACAAACAACAACAACAACAAACCCAAAACAAAAGAAACAAAACCCAAACGAACGAAAAAACAGATGGAAATATCCCACTGCCGCACTGAAATTGAAAAATAAGTCCAGAGAACTCTGTCTCCCTATGCACACAAAGATATGAGAGCTCTGCAAGGAACGTCTCCATCGGAATCCCCCTTTGGGAATCCCCGCAGGGGTTTTGGGAATCCCTAATCCCTGACCCAGGGGTTTTAGGAATTCCTGGAGGGTCTGCAGGAATCCCAGGAGGAATTTCAGGAACCCCTGGAGGATCCATAAGATCCCTGGAGGATTTTTTTAGGAATCCCTGGAGGATCCCCGGAGGATTTTTTAGGAACCCCTCATGAATCTCCAGCATCCCTAGAGGGTCTGCAGGACCTCCAGGAGGATTTTTAGCAATCCCAGGAGGATTTTTAGCAATCCCAGGATGATTTTTAGCAGCCCCTGCAGAGTTTTTTGGAGCCCCTGGAGGGGTTGTAGAAGTCCCAGGATGATTTTTTTGAGTCCCAGGATGATTTTTTTGAGTCCCATGAGGATTTTTTTGAGTCCCAGGATGATTTTTCAGAGTCCCCCGAGGGTTTTTCGGAGTCCCAGGATGATTTTTCAGAGTCCTATGAGGATTTTTTTGAGTCCCAGGATGATTTTTCAGAGTCCCCCGAGGATTTTTCGGAGTCCCAGGACGATTTTTCGGAGTCCCAGGAGGATTTTTTTGAGTCCCAGGACGATTTTCAGAGTCCCCCGAGGGTTTTTCGGAGCCCCAGGATGATTTTTCGGAGTCCCAGGATGATTTTTCAGAGTCCCCGGATGATTTTTCGGAGCCCCAGGAGGATTTTTCGGAGCCCCAGGACGAGTTTTCAGAGTCCCCCGAGGATTTTTCGGAGTCCCAGGATGATTTTTCAGAGTCCCAGGATGATTTTTCAGAGTCCCAGGAGGGTTTCCAGCCGCCCCCGCAGGTTTTTAGCTCAGGGCCGAGCCCGCGCTGCCGTTCAGGGCGGTTTTGCGGCCGCGGGCGGGTGGCAGCGGGTGACAACCGGGTGGCACGGGGTGACAACTGGGCGGCAGCGGGTGACAACTGGGCGGCAGCGGGTGACAGTTCGAGGCGGAGCCGTTGAGGGCGGGCCCGGGGGGCGATGCCAGCCCGGGGGGCGATGCCAGCCCGGGGCTCTGCGCTTTGTCGCTGCCCGACTCGCACTCGGAGGCGCCGCTGGTGTTGGTGCCCTCGGAGGGCGGCGCGGCCGGGCACAGCCGGAGCCGCTGGCAGGCGGGCTGGACGCGGTACTTGAGCGCCAGGGGACCGCTCTGGGGACACGGGCACGGCTGGCACCGCGCGGGGACACGCGGGGACACCGGCGGTGCCGCCCCGCAAATCCCACAGACACCGCGGGGACACCGCGGGGACACCGGCAGTGCCACCTCACAACCCCTGGGGACACGCGGGGACACCGGGCAGTGCCACCCCCCAAACCCCTGGGGACACGCGGGGACACCGGGCAGTGCCAGCACCGCGGGGACACCGGCAGTGCCACTCCCCAAACCCCTGGGGACACGCGGGGACACCGGGCAGTGCCAGCACCGCGGGGACACCGGCAGTGCCACCCCCCAAATCCCACAGACACCGCGGGGACACCGGCGGTGCCACCACTCCACAACCCCTGGGGACACCGTGGGGACACTGGCACTGCCACCCCCAAACCCCTGGGGACACTGTGGGGACACTGGCACTGCCACCCCCAAACCCTCGGGGACACCATGGGGACACTGGCACTGCCATCTCCCCCCAACCCTCGGGACACTGGCACTGCCACCTCTCCCAACCCCAGGGGACACCATGGGGACACTGCCACTGCCACACCCTTCCCAGGGACACCATGGGGACACTGGCACTGCCACCACCCCTCATCCACTGGGGAACACTGGCACTGCCACCCCCCAAACCCTTGGGGACACTGGCACTGCCACCACCTCCTCCCCATCCACCAGGGACACTGGCACCCCATATCAGGACACCATGGGGACACTGCCACTGCCACCCCCAAACCCTCGGGGACACCATGGGGACACCAGCACTGCCACCACCCCTCATCCACTGGGGACACTGGCATTGCCATCTCCCCCCAACCCTCGGGACACTGGCACTGCCACCCTCAAACCCTCGGGGACACCATGGGGACACTGGCACTGCCACCACTCCCAAGTCCCCAAAAATCCCACGGAGCAAACGCCCCTCTCAGGAAAATCCCCCCACTCTGGGATTTGTTATGGGAAAAGCTCCCCCAAGACCGATTTTCCCATTTTCCCCCCAGCACAGATTTTTCCCAGTTTCTCCCAGTATAGATTTCCCCAGTTTCTCCCAGCACAGATTTTCCCCAGTTTCTCCCAGTATAGATTTCCTGTTTCTCCCAGCACAGATTTTCCCAGTTTCTCCCAGTATAGATTTTCCCAGAATTCCCAGTAGAGATTTTCCCAGTATTCCCAGAGGATTTCCCCAGTATTCCCAGCCGAAATTCTCCCAGTATTCCCAGCAGAGATTTTCCCATTTTCCCAGTATAGATATTCCCAGATTTATCCCCCAAAGGGCAGATTTTCCCAGTATTCCCAGCACAGATTCTCCCAGTTTTCCCAGTATAGATATTCCCAGTTCCCCCAGGATAGATTTTCCCATTTTTTCCCCTAGTACAGATTCTCCCAGTATTCCCAGCACAGACTTTCCCAGTATTCCCAGCACAGATTCTCCCAGTTTTCCCAGCACAGATTCTCCCAGTATTTCCAGCACAGATTCTCCCAGTTTTCCCAGTATAGATATTCCCAGTTCCCCCAGGATAGATTTTCCCATTTTTTTTTCCCTAGTACAGATTCTCCCAGTATTCTCAGCACAGACTTTTCCAGTATTCCCAGCCATAGATTCTCCCAGTATTCCCAGCACAGATTCTCCCCAGTATTCCCAGCACAGATTCTCCCAGTATTCCCAGCACAGATTCTCCCAGTATTCCCAGCACAGATTTTTCCCAGTATTCCCAGCGCAGATTCTCCCAGTATTCCCAGCACAGATTCTCCCAGTTTTCCCAGTATAGATATTCCCATTTCCCCCAGGACAGATTTTTCCCTTTTTTTCTCCCTAGTACAGACATTCCCAGCATTCCCAGCACAGACATTCCCAGTATTCCCAGCACAGACTTTCCCAGTATTCCCAGCACAGATTCTCCCAGTATTCCCAGTATAGATATTTCCCAGTATTCCCCAGGATAGATTTTCCCATTTTTCCCAGCACAGATTCTCCCAGTATTCCCAGCACAGATTCTCCTCCCAGTTTTCCCAGTATAGATATTCCCATTTCCCCAGCGACAGATTTCTTCCTAAGTATTCCCTAGTACAGACATTCCCTCCCAGCATTCCCAGCACAGATTTTCCCAGCATTCCCAGCACAGACCATTCCCAGCATTCCCAGCACAGACATTCCCAGTATTCCCAGCACAGATTCTCCCAGCATTCCCAGCACAGACATTCCCAGCATTCCCAGCACAGACATTCCCAGTATTCCCAGCACAGACATTCCCAGCATTCCCAGCACAGATTCTCCCAGTATTCCCAGCACAGACATTCCCAGTATTCCCAGCACAGACATTCCCAGCATTCCCAGCACAGATTCTCCCAGTATTCCCAGCACAGACATTCCCAGTATTCCCAGCACAGACTTTCCCAGCATTCCCAGCACAAACTTTCCCAGCATTCCCAGCACAGACATTCCCAGCATTCCCAGCACAGACATTCCCAGTATTCCCAGCACAGACATTCCCAGCATTCCCAGCACAGATTCTCCCCAGTATTCCCAGCACAGACATTCCCTAGTATTCCCAGCACAGACATTCCCAGCATTCCCAGCACAGATTCCTCCCAGTATTCCCAGCACAGACATTCCCTCAGTATTCCCAGCACAGACATTCCCAGCATTCCCAGCACAGACTTCTCCCAGTATTCCCAGCACAGACATTCCCAGCATTCCCAGCACAGATTCTCCCAGTATTCCCAGCACAGACTCTTCCCGCGCAGCATTCCCAGCACAGCACAGACATTCCCAGCATTCCCAGCACAGACTTTCTCCCAGTATTCCCAGCACAGACATTCCCAGTATTCCCAGCACAGATTCTCCCAGTATTCCCAGCACAGACATTCCCAGCATTCCCAGCACAGATTCTCCCAGCATTCCCAGCACAGACATTCCCAGTATTCCCAGCACAGACTTTCCCAGCATTCCCAGCACAGACATTCCCAGTATTCCCAGCACAAAGACTCTCCCAGTATTCCCAGCACAGTCATTCCCAGTATTCCCAGCACAGACATCTCCCAGCATTCCCAGCATTCCCAGCCGGTGTTTTCCCGTTCCCCGCCTCCCGGGCCGCTCACCCTCCGCCAGGGGTAGATGTAGGCGATGTCCATCAGGGTGTAATATTCCTGCAGGGGCTCGTCCTCGTACAGCACCTCCACCTGCGGCAGGGACGGGGCCGGCACGGGAAGGATCGGACAGGTCCGGGGAAAGGATGGATGGAGGCAGGTCCAGGGAAAGAAAGGATCCATTCCCAACCATTCCCGGCCATTCCCATTCCCATTCCCATTCCCATTCTGCAATTCCCATTCTGCAATTCCCATTCTGCAATTCCCATTCCTATTCCCGCTCCTGTTCCCATTCCCAAACATTCCCATACATCCCCATTCCCATTCTCATTCCCATTCCCATTCCCTATTCCCATCCCCATTCCCATTCCCATTCCCATTCCCGTTCCCACTCCCATTCCCATCCCTATCCCCATCCCCATTCCCATTCCCATTCCCATTCCCATCCCCATCCCAATTCCCACTCCCATTGCCATTGCCATTGCCATTCCCAGTCCCATTCCCATTCCCATTCCCATTATTTCCATTCCCATCTCCATTCCCATTCCCATCCCCATCTCCGTCATTCCCATTCCCGCTCCCATCTCCATTCCCATTCCCATCCCCTTCCCCCCATTCCCATTCCCCATTCCCATTATTCCCTTTCCCATTCCCATCCCCATTCCCCATTCCCATTCCCATCCCCATTCCCATTCCCATTCCCATTCCCATTCCCATTCCCATTCCCATGCCCATTCTTGGTTTTTCCCATTTCCATTCCCATTCCCATTCCCATTCCTCCATTCCCATTTTTCCCATTCCCATATTTCCTGTTCCCAGTCGTTCCCGTTCCCGGTCGTTCCCGTTCCCGGTTGTTCCCATTCCCGGTTTTTCCCATTCCCATTTTTCCCTGCTCTCTATTTCCATCCCTCATTCCCATCCCCATTCCCATTCCCATTCCCATCTCCCCATTCCCATTCCCCATTCCCATTCCCATTCCCCATGCCCATTATTCCCATTCCCATTCCCATTCCCATTCCCATTATTCCCATCCCCATTCCCATTCCCATTCCCCCATTCCCATTCCCATTCTCGTTCCTGTTCCCGTTCCCATTCCCATTTTTCCCGTTCCCGGTGGTTCCGGTTCCCGTTCCTCACCCGGTACTTGCTGGGCACGTCCATCTTGTTGCGCAGGAACTTGGCCAGGTGCAGCACGGTCATGGCGGCCGGGCAGCGCTAGGAACCCTGCAGCGGGGCCCGAGGGCACGGCGGGGCCTGGGGGCACGGGGGGTTTGGGGGGATCCCAGGGCTTGGGGTGTCCTGGCTTTGGGGGGGGATCCCAGGGCTTGGGGGATTCCGGGGTTTGGGGTGTCCTGGGTTTGGGGGAATCCCAGGGTTTGGGGGATCCCAGGGCTTGGGGGGATCCCAGGGTTTGGGGTGTCCTGGCTTTGGGGGATCCCAGGGCTTGGGGGATTCCGGGGTTTGGGGTGTCCTGGGTTTGGGGTCACAGGGTTTGGGGGTCACAGGGTTTGGGGGATACCAGGGCTTGGGGGGATCCCAGGGCTTGGGGTGTCCTGGGTTTGGGGTGTCCTGGGTTTAGGGTTTGGGGTGTCCTGGGTTTGGGATTTGGGGTGTCCTGGGTTTGGGGGGAATCCCAGGGTTTGGGGGATCCCAGGGCTTTGGGGGATTCCGGGGATTTGGGGTGTCCCGGGCTTGGGGTTTGGGGGTGTCCTGGATTTGGGGTTTGGGGTGTCCTGGGTTTGGGGTGAACTGCGTTTGGGGGAATCCCAGGGTTTGGGGGATCCCAGGGCTTGGGGTGTCCTGGCTTTGGGCTCACAGGGTTTGGGGGATCCCAGGGCTTGGGGGATTCCCGGGATTTGGGGGTGTCCCGGCTTGGGGTTTGGGGTGTCCTGGATTTGGGGTTTGGGGTGTCCTGGGTTTGGGGTGTCCTGGGTTTGGGGTTTGGTGTGTCCTGGGTTTGGGGTGTTCTGGGTTTGGGGGTTTGGGGTGTCCTGGATTTGGGGTTTGGGGTGTCCTGGCTTTGGGGGTCACAGGGTTTGGGGGGATCCCAGGGCTTGGGGGATTCCGGGGTTTCGGGTGTCCCGGGTTTGGGGGTGTCCTGGGTTTGGGGTTTCAGGTGTCCCGGGTTTGGGGTGTCCTGGGTTTGGGGGGGATCCCAGGGTTTGGGGTGTCCTGGATTTGGGGTGAACTGCGTTTGGGGGGATCCCAGGGTTTGGGGGTGTCCTTAGTTTGGGGTGTCCTGGGTTTGGGGGTGTCCTGAGTTTGTGGGGATTCCTGGGTTTGGGAAATTCCTGGGTTTCAGGTGTCTGGGGTTTTGGTGTCCCGGGTTTGGGGTGCCCAGGGTTTGGAGTGTCCTGGGTTTGGGGTTTGGGGTGTCCTGGGGTTTAGGATGTCTCAGGTTTGGGGTGTCCCGGGTTTGGGGTGTTCCGCCTGCTGGGTGACCCGGGGTTTGGGGTGCCCTGTCCCTCCCAGGGCAGTTGGGCACCGAGGGCTGAGTGCCACACGGTGCCACCCCAGTCCCACCACAGTGCCACACGGTGCCACCCCAGTCCCAGCACGGTGCCACCACAGTGCCACACGGTGCCACCACGGTGCCACCCCAGTCTCACCTTGTCCCTGTCCAGGTCCCCGTTCTCCTCGGCGCCTTTCTGCTCCTCGCTGGGGAGGGACACGGGACAGGGAATGTGGGAAAGGGGAGAGGGAAAAGCGGGGGGACAGGGGGGACATCCAGGGCTTCACCCCGGCACAGCCACGGACATTCCCAGGGCTCCAGATCCCTCCGGATCCCTCTGGGTCCCGATGGATCCCTCTAGATCCCCCTAGGTCCCTCTGGGTCCAAATGGATCCCTCTGGATCCCCGTGGGTCCTTCTGGGTCCCTCTGGATCCCTCTGGGTCTCTCTGTGTCCCTCTGGATCCCCCTGGATCCCTCTGGATCTCTTTGGGTCCCTCTGGATCCCTCTGGATCCCTCTGGGTCCCTCTGGGTCCCTCTGGATCCCTCTGGGTCCCTCTGGGTCCCTCTGGATCCCCGTGGGTCCTTCTGGGTCCCGATGGATCCCTCTGGATCCCTCTGGATCTCTTTGGGTCCCTCTGGATCCCCCTGGATCCCTCTGGATCTCTTTGGGTCCCTCTGGATCCCTCTGGGTCTCTCTGGATCCCTCTGGGTCCCTCTGGATCCCTCTGGATCCCCGTGGGTCCTTCTGGGTCCTTCTGGGTCCCTCTGGATCCCTCTGGGTCCCAATGGATCCCTCTGGGTCCCTCTGGATCCCTCTGGGTCTCTCTGGATCCCTCCGGGTCCCTCTGGATCCCTCTGGAATGCTGCTCCGGGCACCAGGGACATCCCTGGGGCCACCAGCAGCAGCAGGAGCACAGGGGTGACACAGCTGGGATGAGGGATCACACTGGGATCAGGGACTGGGGATCACACTGGGATCAGGGATCAGAGATTGGGGATCAGGGATCACACTGGGATCAGGGATCACACCAGAGTCAGGGATCAGGGATCTGAGATCACACTGGGATCAGAGATCGGGGATCACACTGGGATCAGGGATCACACTGGGATCAGGGATCAGGGATCACACTGGGATCAGGGATCACACTGGGATTGGGGATCACACTGGGATCAGGGATCACACTGGGATCAGGGATCACACCAGAGTCAGGGATCAGGGAATCTGAGATCACACTGGGATCAGAGATTGGGGATCAGGGACTGGGGATCAGGGATCACACTGGGACAAGGGATCACACTGGAATCAGGGATCAGGGATTTGGGATCAGGGATCTGAGATCACACTGGGATCAGAGATCTGGGATCAGGGATTGGGGATCAGGGATGACACTGGGACAAGGGATCACATTGGGATCAGGGATCATGCTGGGATCAGGGATCACAGTGGGATCAGGGATTGGGGATTAGGGTTTGGGGATCAGGGATCACACTGGGACAATGGATCATGTTGGGATCAGGGATCATGCTGGGATCAGGAATCTGGGATCGGGGATCACACTGGGGTCAGAGATCGGGGATCAGGGATTGGGGATCAGGGATCACACTGGGACAATGGATCATGTTGGGATCAGGGATCACACTGGGATAAGGGATCAGGGATCGGTGATCAGGGATCTGGGATCACACTGGGGTCAGAGATCGGGGGATCTGGGATCAGAGATCGGGGATCTGGGATCAGGGATCACACTGGGATCTGGGATCAGGGATCACACTGGGACCAGGGATCACACTGGGACCAGGGATCACGCTGGGATCAGGGATCACGCTGCTGGGATTCAGGATGCAGATTCGGTGTTGGGCACTCCTGTCCCCTGCAGCGTCCTGGGCCTCAGGGACGGCGGGAGGAGGTGACAACTTCCAGGTCCCCTCCGACCCCAACCACCCCCGGATTCCAGGAGGGGGAGGAGGGTGGGAGCCCCGTCGTGACCCCAGCCCCGGGAGGTACCGGGATCCCCCGAGCGGTACCGGGATCCCTCGGGCGGTACCGGGATCACCTGGGGCAGTACCGGGATCCCCCGGCAGTACCGGGATCCCCTGGGCAGTACCGGGATCCCCCAGCAGTACCGGGATCCTTTGGGCAGTACCGGGATCCTTTGGGCAGTACCGGGATCCTTTGGGCAGTACCGGGATCCCCTGGGGCAGTACCGGGATCCCCTGGCAGTACCGGGATCCCCTGGGCAGTACCGGGATCCCCTGGCAGTACCGGGATCCCCGGGGCAGTACCGGGATCCTTTGGGCAGTACCGGGATCCCTGGGCAGTACCGGGATCCTTTGGGCAGTACCGGGATCCCTTTGGGCAGTACCGGGATCCCCTGGGCAGTACCGGGATCCCCAGGCAGTACCGGGATCCCTGGGCAGTACCGGGATCCCCCGAGCGGTACCGGGATCCCCGGGGCAGTACCGGGATCCTTTGGGCAGTACCGGGATCCCTGGGGCAGTACCGGGATCCCTTTGGGCAGTACCGATCCCCTGGGAGTCATGGGCAGTACCGATCCCCGAGCAGTACCGGGATCCCCTGGGGCAGTACCGGGATCCCCTTGGGCAGTACCGGGATTCCCGGGGCAGTACCGGGATCCCCTGGGGCAGTACCGGGATCCCCTGGGGCAGTACCGGGATCCCCGGGGCAGTACCGGGATCCCCGGGGCAGTACCGGGATCCCCCGGCAGTACCGGGATCCCCCGGCAGTACCGGCATCCCCCAGGGCAGTACCGGGATCCCCTGGGCGGTACCGGGATCCCCCAGGGCAGTACCGGGATCCTTTGGGCAGTACCGGGATCCCCCAGTACCGATCCCCTGGGCAGTACCGGGATCCCCGGGGCAGTACCGGGATCCCCGGGGCAGTACCGATCCCCTGGCAGTACCGGGATCCTTTGGGCAGTACCGGGATCCCCAGGGCAGTACCGGGATCCCCAGGCAGTACCGGGATCCCCCCAGGCAGTACCGGGATCCCCTGGGCAGTACCGGGATCCCCTGGGGCAGTACCGGGATCCCCCAGGGGCAGTACCGGGATCCCCTGGCGACCCCGGGGTATCCCCCTAGGGGATACGATCCCCTGGGCAGTACGATCCCTGGCAGGATCCCCTGGGCAGTACCGGGATCCCCTGGGCGGTACCGATCCCCCGAGTACCGATCCCCGGCAGTACCGGGATCCCCTGGGGCAGTACCGGGATCCCCGGGCAGTACGGGATCCCCAGCATGCCGGATCCCCCGGGCAGTACCGGGATCCCCTGGGCAGTACCGGGATCCCCTGGGGCAGTACCGGGATCCCTTTGGGCAGTACCGGGATCCCTCGGGCGGTACTGGGATCCCCTGGGCAGTACCGGGATCCCCCGGGCAGTACCGGGATCCCCTGGGCAGTACCGGGATCCCCCTGGGCAGTACCGGGATCCCTTGGGCAGTACCGGGATCCCTCGGGCAGTACCGGGATCCCCTGGGCAGTACCGGGATCCCCGGGGCAGTACCGGGATCCCCCTGGGCAGTACCGGGATCACCTGGGGCAGTACCGGGATCCCTCGGGCGGTACCGGGATCCTTTGGGCAGTACCGGGATCCCCTGGGCGGTACCGGGATCCTTTGGGCAGCACCGATCCCCTGGCGCGATCCCCTGGGCAGTAGATCCCCGCGATACCCCGATCCTGGGCAGTACCGATCCCCCTGGAGCAGTACCGGGATCCCCTGGGGCAGTACCGGGATCCCCTGGGCAGTACCGGGATCCCCGGGCGTACCGGGATCCTTTGGTCAGTACCGGGATCCCCCCGGCAGTACCGGGAGCCCCGGGGCCGTACCGGGATCCTTTGGGCAGTACCGGGATCCCCTGGGCAGTACCGGGAGCCCCGGGGCCGTACCTGGGGTCCCGGTGGAACTCGATGGACAGACTGACGATCTCGTCGTCGGGCACCGCCCCCCGCTCCCGCTCGGCCGCCTCGCCGCGCTGCTCCTGCGGGCCCAGCGGAGCTGCGGGGACACGGACACGGCTGGGGGACAGCGGGGGCGGGCCCGGGCTGGGCACGGTGACATGTGACAGGGGCACTGACACTGATGCTGTGACACTGACACTGTGACACAGTGACCCTGTGACACAGTGACCCTGTGACCCTGTGATACTGGGACACTGTGACACTGTAACTGGGACACTGACACTGTGACACTGTGACAGGAACACTGACACTGATGCTGTGACACTGACACTGTGACGCAGTGACCCTGTGACACTGTCACACTGTCACACTGTAACTGGGACACTGACACTGTCACACTGTGACAGGAACACTGACACCGTGATTCTGTGACAATGACACTGTGACATTGTGACACTGTGACACTGTGACACTGTTGACCCTGTGACATGGTGACTCTGTGACACTGACACTGTGACCTAGTGACATTGACTCTGTGACACTGTGACATTGTGACATTGTGACACTGTGACACTGACCTGTGACACTGTGACATTGTGACATTGTGACTCTGTGATGGTGACACTGTGACTTTGTGACATTGTGACATTGTGACACTGTGACACAGACCCTGTAACACGGTGACACTGTGGCCCTGTTAGACTGTGACATTGACACTGACACTGTGACACTGATACTGTGACATTTTGACACTCTGACATTATGACCTGTGACACTGTGACATTGACACTGTGACACTGTGACATAGTGACTCTGTGATGGTGACACTGTGACCCTGTGACATTGTGACACTGTGACTTTGTGACGTTTTGACACTGTGACACAGACCCTGTAACACGGTGACACTGTGGCCCTGTTAGACTGTGACATCGACACTGACACTGTGACACTGTGACATGTGACACTGTGACTCTGTGATACTGTGACATTGTGACACTCTGACGTTATGACCTGTGACACTGTGACATTGACACTGTGACACTGTGACATTGTAATGGTGACACTGTGACTGTGACACTGTGACACTGTGACCTGTGACATTGTGACACTCACCTTCCGCCACCGGGTAGGTGGCGTAGAAGTCGCGTCTCCTCTTCATCTCATCTGTGGGGACAGGGACAGGGACAGGGACAGGGACAGAGGGACAGGGATGGGGACAGGGACAGGGACGGGGACACAGGGACAGGGACAGGGACACAGGGACAGGGACAGGGACAGGGACAGGGACAGGGACAGGGACAGGGATGGGGACACAGGGACAGGAACAGGGACAGGGACAGGGATGGGGACACAGGGACAGGGACAGGGACAGGGACGGGGACACAGGGACAGGGACAGAGGGACAGGGACAGAGGGACAGGGATGGGGACAGGGACAGGGACACAGGGACAGAGACAGAGGGACAGGAATGGGGACACAGGGACAGGGACGTGAGCAGGGACAGCGCCACAGCCAGGGCAGTGACAGCAAGGGGACACAGGGGGACACCCCACAATTCCCAGGGAATTCCCATTGCAGCGATCCCATAAATCCCAGAATGGGGACACCCCACAATTCCCAGGGAATGCCCACGGGAGCTCCAGCATGAACAATCCCATAAATCCCAGAGCGGCGCCAATCCCGAGGATTTGGGATCCCCACACCCCAAATCCTGCCCTTCCCCCATCCCGAGGCGCTCGGAGCAGATCCACGGCTCCTGACCCCAGATCCCCCCAAAATTTGGGACAGACGCCGTGGGAACGGGAAATCCCGGGAAGGGCTTCAGGGGGATGGGAGCGAGTTACAAACGCGATTCCCAAATTCCCAAATTCCCGAATTCTCCCCATCCTTGGCTGCACCTTTGAAAAGCCCCGGGACCAGTTTGTACACAATGTCCTGGAGGGTTTTGTCCGACCTGGAAATGGGAAAATGGGAAAATTGGGAGAAATCAGCGGGATTTGGGAATGCTTCATGCCTGGCACCACGGGGACTCTGCTTACCCCAGCTCCCTTCTGGAAAATTCTCATCCCAAACCCCAAATCTCCATCCCAAATCCCCAATTCTCCATCCCAAATCCCCAGTTCCCCATCCCAAATCCCCAATTCCCCATCCCAAATCCCCAGTTCCCCATCCCAAATCCCCAATTCCCCATCCCAAATCCCCAATTCTCCACCCCAAAGCCTCAAATCTCCAATCCTCCATCCCAAGCCCAAATTCCCCAATTCCCAATCCCAAATCTCACTATTCCCCAAATCCCCAATCCTCCAAACCCCAAATCCCCAGTTCTCTATCCCCAAACCCTAAATTCCCAATTCCCCATCCCAAAACCCCAAATCTCCCAAACCCCAAATCCCCAGTTCACTATCTCCAAAATCTAAATTCCCAATTCCCCATCCCAAAATCCCAAATCTCTAAATCCCAAATCCCCAATTCCTGAAACCCCAAATCCCCATTTCCCTATCCCTAAATCCCAAATCTCCAATTCCCTATCCCCAAACCCTAAATTCAGAATTCCAAACTCCAAATCTCTCAAACCCCAAATCCCCAATTCCTGAAACCCCAAATTCCTAGTTCCCTATCCCCAAATCCCAAATCCCCAGTTCCCCATCCCCAAACCCTGAATTCCCAATTCCCCATCCCAAAATCCCAAATCTCCCCCACGTTGGGACCACATCCCAGCAGGCAGAGCTGGAGATTCCGGGGGAGCCATGGAAGTGTCAATATTTCATACTGAGCCAGAAAAAAGGGGGGGAAAAGGGAAAAAAAGGCGGGGAAAAAAGTGTTACTACAGAAATGGGGAAATGGCAAAAAAATCCCGGGATGGAAATGAGCCAGGAATGGATTGGAGCCAAGAGTGGTTTCCATGGCAACCAATTCAACATCTGAGATGGATTCCCCGGAGCTGGAGCCACCTCTGGGGACGAGGAAGTGTCACCAGGGCCACAACTTGGATATGGGATGGACAGAATCCATGGATGGAGGATGGATGATGGATGGATGGATGATGGATGGATGGATGATGGATGGATGGATGGATGGATGGATGGATGGATGGATGATGGATGATGGATGACGGATTTGGATGGACGATGGACGGATGGATGGATGATGGATGACGGATGGATGGATGGACGGATGGATGGATGGATGGATGGACGGATGGATGGATGATGGATGGATGGATGGATGATGGATGGATGGATACGATGGATGATGGATGATGGATGGAGGGATGGATGGATGATGGATGGATGGATGGATGGATGGAAGATGGATGATGGATGGATGGATGGATGGATGGATGATGGATGGATGGATGGATGGATGGATGGATGGATGGATGATGGATGGATGGATGGATGGATGGATGATGGATGGATGGATGGATGATGGATGATGGATGGATGGATGATGGATGATGGATGGATGGATGATGGATGGATGGATGGATGATGGATGGATGATGGATGGATGGATGGATGGATGGATGGATGGATGGATGGATGGATGATGGATGAATGGATGGATGGATGGATGATGGATGGATGGATGGATGATGGATGGATGGATGGATGGATGGATGGATGATGGATGGATGGATGATGGATGGATGGATGGATGATGGATGGATGGATGGATGGATGGACGGATGGATGGATCGGATGGATGGATGATGGATGGATGGATGGATGGATGATGGATGGATGGATGATGGATGGATGGATGGATGGATGGATGGATGGATGGATGGATGGATGGATGGATGGATGGATGGATGATGGATGGATGGATGGATGGATGATGGATGGATGGATGATGGATGATGGATGGATGGACGGATGGATGGATGATGGATGGATGGATGGATGGATGATGGATGGATGGATGATGGATGGATGGATGATGGATGGATGGATGGATGGATGATGGATGGATGGATGATGGATGATGGATGGATGGATGGATGGATGGATGGATGGATGGATGGATGGATGGATGGATGGATGATGGATGGATGGATGGATGGATGGATGGATGGATGGATGATGGATGGATGGATGGATGGATGGATGGATGGATGATGGATGGATGGATGGATGGATGGATGATGGATGGATGGATGATGGATGGATGGATGGATGATGGATGGATGGATGATGGATGGATGGATGATGGATGGATGGATGGATGGATGGACGGATGGATGGATGGATGGATGATGGATGGATGGATGATGGATGGATGGATGGATGGATGGATGATGGATGATGGATGGATGGATGGATGGATGGATGGATGGATGGATGATGGATGGATGTGGTCCAGGTTGTTTAGGGATGGATAGAGGTCACTGTCTTTCCCTCTTTCTGCTACCACACAGGAGCCCTGGAGGAGCCCCCAAGGAGCCCCCTGAGCCCCCTGATCTCCCTGGGACCCCAAGGACTCCCCTCCTCACCTGATGCTCAGCAGGGGCCGGGTTTTGTGCACCTGCACGTCGCACATGGGGCAGTACTTGTTGGTCTCCAGGTAACGAACGATGCAGGTTTTGCAGACTGTGGGCACAGAGGGACCCTCTGTGACCGGGGAGGACAAAGTGACAGACCCCCTCGGGGTCCCCACACCATCTTAGGGACCCCCAAACCCCCTTGGGGACAAACCCCCGCCCAGTGCAGCCCCATCCATGCCCTGCAGCTCCCACGCCTGGCACGGGGTGGGCACCATGTGAGGGGTCACTGCGGGTTTTTGGGGCCCCAGGGGACTCTTGGGGACACGTGTGACACTCACAGGAGTGCAGGCACTCCACGATGGTGGTGGCGTCGATGAAGTAGCCGCCGCACAGGGCGCACATCAGGTGGGGGTTGAGCTCCGTGATCTTGATGCGGGTGGTTCTGTGCATCTTGGAGCAGCCGCGGGCGGATCCTCCCTGCGGGAAAACCCCGCGGTGCCCTCAGGGAGCAGGGCTGGGACACGGTGGGGACTGTCACCTGCCGCCCACCCCGCTCTGGGTGTCCCCAGCACTGCGACACCTCCGAGCGGGGACATCCAACCCCCACCTGTGGCTGCGCACACGCACCAGGAAAAAACAAAAACAAAAACCAAAAAAAAAGTGGTTTTTGGGTTGGTTCCATGGAAAAGCCGTTTCCAGGCAAAATTCCATATTTTTTTTCTAGAGGGAATCCCCAGGCTGGCGTTGGCCGCCTGCCCCGGGCGGGAGCCGCCAGCCGGGCCCGGTGGGCACGGCGGGAGCGGGCAGGGCTCGGGAATCGCGCCGGTGCTGCCTCGGCTCCGCTGGAACCGGGATCGCCGCCGTTTTGTTGTTTCCATGGCAACCCCGACACTTGGCGAGCAGCCGGAATGTTGTCACAGCCACCAGGGGACAGGCGACAGGCGACAGGCGGAGAGGGACACCGGGAGCTGGAGAGGAGCGCGGGCACGGCGGCAGGGCCGGGAAGCGGCGGTGGCACCGCAGAGCAGCGGGGACACGCGTGTGACACACGGGGACACGCGTGTGACACACGGGGACACGCGTGTGACACGTGGGGACACGAGTGTGATACACAGGGACACGCGTGTGACACACGGGGACACACAAGGACACGAGTGTGACACATGTGGACACACAGAGACACAAGTGTCACACAGAAGGACACACAGACACACGCATGTGACACATGGGGACACAAGTGTCACACACAGGGACACACGTGTGACACACGGGGACACGAGTGTGACACACGAGGACACAAGTGTGACACACAGGGACACACAGGGACAAGTGTGTGACACACAGGGACACAAGTGTGACACACAGGGACACACGTGTGACACACGGGGACACACAGGGACACACAGATACACGGGTGTGACACACAGGGACAAGTGTGTGACACATGGGGACACGAGTGTGACACACAGGGACACACAGGGACACGAGTGTGACACACAGGGACACACAGGGGCTACAGTGCACACACGTTGGGACACCTGCACCGGGGTGGGACACCAGTGGCACTGGGATGGAGGTGCCACAGGGACGGGGACATCGCTGGGACTGGGATGGGGATGCAGGGTTGGGGACACCACTGGGCTGGGGACCTTGGGGACACCAGTGGGATGGAGGTGCCATAGGAGCGGGGACACCATTGGGATGGCACAGGGATGGGACATTGCTGGGACTGGGACGGGAATGCTGCAGGGGTGGGGACCTTGGGGACAGCACAGGGATGGGGATGGAAGTGCCACAGGGATGGGGACACCACTGGGACAGTGATGGATGTGCTGCAGGGTGGATGGGGACACCACTGGGACAGGGACTCGGGGACACCACTGGGACTGGGGATGGATGTGCCACAGGGATGGGGACACCACTGGGATGGGATGGAGGTGCCACAGGGATGGGGACACCACTGGGATGGGATGGAGGTGCTGCAGGGATGGGGACACCACTGGGAGGGGACCTTGGGGACACCACTGGGACTGTGGGGATGGATGTGCCACAGGGATGGGGACACCACTGGGATGGGATGGAGGTGCTACAGGGATGGGGACACCACTGGGATGGGATGGAGGTGCTGCAGGGATGGGGACACCACTGGGATGGGGACCTTGGGGACACCACTGGGATGGGGATGGAGGTGCCACATGGGGATGGGGACACCACTGGGATGGGGACCTTGGGGACACCACTGGGACAGGGACCTCGGGGACAGCCCTGGGATGGGGATGGAGGTGCCACATGGATGGGGACACCACTGGGAGGGGACGTTGGGGACACCACTGGGACAGGGACCTTGGGGACAGAGCTGTGCTGTGGGGCAGCAGCCAAGGGGGCCCAGGAGCCCCGGAGGGGTTGGGGACCCCCAGAGCCCCCCCGGGTGGTGCCCCCGAGCCCTCCCCAGCCCCAGCTGATGGGGGAGGGCCCCGCCAGCCCCTCCCCATGTCGGGGGTGTCGCGGTGCCCTGTCCCCGTCCCCCGCTCCGCCGCTCCGCGCGTCACGGGCCGTTTCGGGGGGGATTTCGCCTCTTCGGGCGCTCGCAGCCGCCGATGGCGGGAGGGGGGAGCCCGAGCCACCGGCGCAAACCGGTTCTAATAAACCGGGGGATAACGGCGGCGATTTCCTGCACCGGGAGGAGGGGGAACAAAGCCCTGGAACCCCCCGGAGCCCCCCCGGGGCCGCCCCGTCCCGAACCCCCCGGGCCGGGGAAGGGCGAGTCAAAGTCACGGCGGGACCCCCGGCGGTGGCGAGCGCGGGGCTCGGGAATTGGCCCGGGACGGGTCCCCCGGGACAGCCCGGGCCTGGCACAGCGGGGGGACAGCGGGGACACCCCCGGAGCGACCCCCGGACCCCCCGGAGCTGCGGAGGGGCCACGGGGGATGGAGGAGGGAGCCACGCTGGACACGAGTGACCACAAAGGGAGCGGGGACAGGGACACGAGAACATGGACACGGACATGGAGGCGGGACGGGAGCGAGGGGGGTGACAGCCGGGGGACAGGGACACGGGGGACACGGGGGGACACGGGGGGGACACAGGGGGGACACAGGGGGACATGGAGGACGGGGACACGGGGGGCATGAGGGAAACGGGGGACACGGACACAGAGGGTATACGGGCACAGGGGTGACACGGACACGGGGGGGACATGGGGGGGACACGGGGGACACGGGAGGGACACTCACACAGGGGACACGGGGGACACGGACACAGCGGGGATACGGGCACAGGAGTGACACGGACACGGGGGGGACATGGGGGACATAGGGGGACAAGGGAACGGGGGGGACATGAGGGGCATGGGCCTTGATGGGGACAGCGGGCACGGGGGGGACAGGGCGCGGACAGCGGCGTGACGTGGACACACGGGGGGACACTGCCACAGGCGGGACATGGACACAGGGGCGACACTGCCACGGGGGCGTGGACACCGGGGGACACGGACATGGGATGGCCACTGACACATGGAAGGGACACGGGGGACACTCACACGGAGTGGCCATTGACACACTGGGGACACGGACACACTGAGGGACACCAGGGATGGGAACACGACACAGGGGGGGACACGGACACGGGGGGGACACCAGGATGGGGCACACGACACACGGGGGGACACACGGAAACCAGAGGGACACGGGTGACCATTGACACACAAGGGGACAGGGACACGGGAGGGACACGGGATGAGACCGCGACACACGGGTGGGACACGGGGGTAGGGACACGGAGATGGCCATTGACACACGGGGGGACACACCACGGACACCGGGGGACATCAGGATGGGCATAGGACACACGGGGGGACAGGGACACCGCGGGGGACATGATATGGCCATTGACACACGGGGACAAGGACACAGGATGGGCACGACACATGGGTGGGACACGGACACCGGGGGACAAGGACACCGGGATGGGCACACGACACATGGGTGGGACACGGGACACGGGGGACACGGGATGGACACCCCGACACACAGGGGGACACCACGGACACGGGGGACACCAGGATGGACACACGACACGCAGGGGGACACACGGACACCGGGGGGACACGGGATGGGCACACTGACACACGGGTGGGACACGGACACCAGGAGGGACAGGTAGCCATTGACACGGACACACGGACACCCGGGGGGACACCGGGATGGGCACACGACACAGGGTGGGACACGGACACCGGGGGACACGGGATGGGCACACGACACACGGGGACACACGGACACCGGGGGGACACCAGGATGGGGACACGACACACACGGGTGGGACACGGGGTAGGGACACGAGATGGCCATTGACACACGGGGGACACACACGGACACCGGGGGACACGGGATGGGAGCACACTGACACGACACGGACACCGGGGGACACTGGGGTGACCATTGACACACGGGGACACCGGGATGGGCACACGACACATGGGTGGGACACGGACACCGGAGAGACACGGGGATGGGCACACGACACACGGGGACACACGGACACCGGGGGGACACCGGGATGGGCACACGACACACGGGTGGGACACGGACACCAGGAGGGACACGGGGTAGCCATTGACACACGGGGACACACGGACACCGGGGGACACCGGGATGGGCACGACACACGGGTGGGACACGGACACCCAGGAGGGACACAGGGATGAGCACACGACACACGGGGGACACACGGACACCGGGGGACACCGGGATGGGCACACGACACACGGGGACACGGACACCGGGGGACACCGGGATGGACACACGACACACGGGGACACGGACACCGGGGGACACCGGGATGGGCACACGACACACGGGGACACACGGACACCGGGGGACACCGGGATGGGCACACGACACACGGGGGACACACGGACACCGGGGGGACACCGGGATGGACACACGACACACGGGGACACGGACACCGGGGGGACACCGGGATGGGCACGACACACGGGGGACACGGACACCGGAGGGACACCGGGATGGGCACACGACACGCGGGGGGGACACGAGCACGGGCTGCCCGGGTCCCCGCGCGTCCCCGGCTGTGTCCCCGCAGCTCCCGCCGCCTCGGGGCCGCCGCGCCGCGCCGGGACCGGGGCTGGGGCGGCTCCGGTGGCCCCGGGGCGGCCCATTTGTGCTCGGGGCCGGCTGTCAGCGCGGCCCGGCCCCCGCCTCCCGCCCCGGGGGGTCCCGGTGCCCATCGGCCATCTTTGGCACCGGCCCGGTGTGGGGCGGGGGACACCGGGGCCGCGTCCCTACCTGGTGGCGGCGGCCCCGCGGCCGCCCCTCCGCTCCCGCCGCTCGGCTCGGCTCGGCCGGGCTCGGCTGGGCTCGGCTCGGCTCGGCCGGGCTCGGCTCGGCTCGGCTCGGCTCGGCTCGGCTGGGCTCGGCTCGGCTCGGCTCTGGAGCCACTGCGGCCGCGGCCCTTTTTTAATTTTATTTTTTATTTTTTTCCCTCCACTCTCTCTCTTTTTTTTCCCTCCTTCTTTTTTTTTATTTTTTTTCTCCTTCCTCCTCCTTTTTTTTTATTTTTTTCCCTCTTTTTTTTTAAATTTTTTTTCCTACCTCCAGCAGCCGCCAGGCCCCGCCCGCCTCACGTGATCTCATTCCTTTGGGGGGCTGCGGAGGGGGGGAACGAGGGGCCGAGATTGGGGGGGACCCCCCGAAATCCCCCAGACCCGGCGCTCGCAGAAACCCCCGGGGGGGAAACGACAGCGCCCCCAAAACCCGCTGGAATAACCCCAAAATGCGGTGTGTCCCCCCCGCGTCCCCCCCTCCCTCGGGACCCCGTTTTTGCCCCAAATTTTAACCCGAGACAAGCGGGACCCTCTGCGGGACCCTCGGTGCTCGGCAGGAGAGGAGGGGGGAAGAAAAAGGAAAGAGGGGAAAAAAGGAGGGAAAAAAATAAAGATAATTTCAAGAGAGAAAATGGAAAATTGGAGGGAGGGGGAGAAAAAAATTAGGGAAAAAATTTGGGGGAAAATGAGAGAAAGAAAAGGAAAAGGGAAAATAAGAGTGGGGAAAGGGAGGGGGGGAAAGAAAGGGAAGGAAAAATAGAGGGAAATTAGAGAAAAGGAAAAATGGAAAAGAAGAGGGGGAAAGAAGAAAAACAGGGAAATTAGGAAAAAGGGGAAATGGACGAGCAGGGGGGGAAAAGGAAGGTGAAAAAAATCAAGGGAAATAGAGAGAAATTAGGGAAAGAAAATGAAAATGGGAAAATCGGGGGTGAAAGGAAGAGAAAAAATAAGGTAAGAAAAAATGGAGGGAAATTAGTGAAAGATGGAAAATGACGGGGGGAAGGAAGGGAAGAAAATCGGGGAAATTCGAGCAAAAAATAAAATGGAAAAGGGAGAAAAAAGAACAGGAGAAAAGGAAAGAAAAAAGGAGGCGGGACAGGAAGGAGGAAAAGAAAAAAGGCAGGAAAAGAGGAGAAGAGTGAAAAAAAAATAAAAGCTGGGAAGGAAATGAAATAAAAGAGGGGGAAAGGGGCAGGAAGAGGAGCGGGAGGGGGGTCCCGGTGGTCCCGGGGGGTCCCGGTGGTTTTGTGCCCGGAGGTCCCGGGGCGTCCCGGGGGTCCCGGGGGGTCCCGGTGGTTTTGTGCCCAGAGGTCCCGGGGGGTCCCGGGGGGTCCCGGTGGTTTTGTGCCCAGAGGTCCCGGGGGGTCCCGGGGGTCCCGGGGGTCCCGGTGGTTTTGTGCCCGGAGGTCCCGGGGCGTCCCGGGGGTCCCGGTGGTTCCGGTGTTCGGTTCCCGGTGCCCGGGGCCGGTGCCCGGTTCCCGGTGCCTGTTCCCTGTCCCCGCATCCCATTCCCGCTGCACTGTTCCCGGTATCCTGTCCCCGTATCTCGTTCCCGGTGTCCCGTTCCCATTCCCGATGCCCCGTTCCCTTTTCCGGTGTCCCCATTCCCGGTGTCCCGTCCCCGGTGGTCCCGGTTACCCCATTCCCTCTGTCCCGTCCCCATTCCTGGTGATCCCGAGGTCCCCATTCCCTCTGTCCCATTCCCTCTGTGCCGCTCCTTTTCCCTCTGTCCCGGTGTCTCCGTTCCCCCTGTCCCGTTCTCTCTTGTCCCGTTCCCAGTGTCCCATTCCCGGCGATCCCGTTCCTCTGTCCCATTCCCATTCCCTTTGTCCCATTCCCTTTGTCCCGTTCCCGGTGTCCCCCTTCCCTCTGCCCTGTACCCAGTCCCCGTGTCCCACTCTCTCTTCCCATTCCCCTGTCCCATTCCCCTGTCCCGTTCCCGCTCCCCGTTCCGTTCCCATTCCCTTCCCTGTCCCGTTCCCATTCCCATTCCCCTGTCCCATTCCCCTGTCCCATTCCGTTCCCATTCCCCCTGTCCCGTTCCCATTCCCATTTCCCGTTCCCCGTTCCGTTCCCATTCCCATTCCCCCTGTCGCTGCCATTCTCCTGTCCCGTTCCCATTCCATTCCCCATCCCGTTCCCATTCCCCTGTCCCGCTCCCTGACGTTCCCCATTCCCCCTGTCCCGTTCCCGTTCCCATTCCCCGTCCCCGTCCCCATTCCCCTGTGTCCCGTTCCCTCATTCCCCCATTCCCCTCATTCCCCTGTTCCCGTTCCTCCCATTCCCCATTCCCCATTCCCGTTCCATTCCCCGTTCCTTTCTTCTCGTTCCGTCCCCTCCGTCCCGTTCCCATTCCCCTGTCCCATTCCCGTCCCCATTCCCCTGCCTGTTCCCATTCCCCATTCCCCCATTCCCGCTCCCATTCTCTGTCCCGCTCCCATTCCACCTGTTCCCCTGTCCCATTCCCATTCCCCATTCCCGTTCCCATTCCCATAGTCCCATTCCCCGTTCCCATTCCCTCTGTCCCCTCTCCCCATCCCCCTGTTCCCCGTTCCCATTCCCGTTCCCCGCCTCCCCGTTCCCCGTTCCCCGTCCCTCGCTCCCCGTTCCCCGTCCCCGTTCCCCGTCCCCGTTCCCCGTCCGTTCCCCGTTTCCCATTCCCCCTGTCCCTCTCCCCGTCCCCCGTCCCCGTCCCCCGTTCCCCGTTCCCCGTTCCCCGTTCCCTCCCCGTTCCCCGTTCCCCCGTTCCCTTCCCCGTCCCCGTTCCCCGTTCCCATTCCCCGTTCCCCGTTCCCCGTCCCCGTTCCCCGTTCCCCCGTCCCCGTTCCCCGTCTCGTCCCCCGTTCCCCCGTTCCCCGTCCCCGTTCCCCGTTCCCGTCCCCCGTTCCCCCGTCCCCGTTCCCCGTTCCCATTTCCGTTCCCCGTTCCCATTCCCCCCGTCCCTCTCCCCGTTCCCCGTTCCCCCGTTCCCCGTTCCCATTCCCTGTCCCCCATTCCCCATTCCCCGTTCATTCCCGTTCCCCATTCCCCGTCCCTGTTCCCCGTTCCCCGTTCCCGTCCCTGTTCCCCATTCCCCGTTCCCCGTCCCCGTTCCCCGTCCCCCATTTCCCGTTCCGGTCTCAGCGCCGAGTGCGGCGGGCTCGGCCCGCTGACAGCGCGGTCTCTGTGGCGCAATCGGTTAGCGCGTTCGGCTGTTAACCGAAAGGTTGGTGGTTCGAGCCCACCCAGGGACGGAACCGCTCCTTTTCCCTCAACTTTTTCCCCTGGTCGGAATCGGCCCCGAGAGCGGCCTGGGATGGACGGAGCCGGACCGGGAGGAAATTCCAGAGGTAGGGATTTGCTCCCGGCTCCCTCCGCAGCGGAGAAGCAGCTCCCGGTGAGCCCAAACCGGCCCTGCTCCCACAAGGACATTTTGGGACATCAAAACGGGAACTAAAATCCTCTTTCCATTCCAATCCTGTATTTTGCCTCAAAATAAAGCTGAAGCGCGTCCCAAGTCTGCCAGACTGAGCTTGCCCCTCTCCTAAAACTCCTGAAAATTCCATTTCTGTGCGCTCTCCCTGAGCCGCGTTTCGGTGGAATCAAAGGACGGAATTCCTGCTTTAGCCCAGGGCTGTGCAGGGATTGATCCCTGGGATCCCCGCCGGGCTCTGCCTGGGCTGTTCCCTCCGGCTGCTGCCAGGAGCTTTCCGTGATGGAAAACACCCCAAAACCCACGAGAAAAATCCACTTTTAAAATCCGCGTTAAAAATCCGCGTTAAAACCAAGCAGGCACGGGCTGGGCTCCGCTCCCGGAGGAGATTTTTGGGATGATCCCCTTGGGCAGAGCTCAGGCATTTGTCCCCACACCCCGAGGGTGCCAAAGCGGAGATGCAGCTGTTCCAGCTGTGCCACATCCAGCTGTGCACCCCTGGATCCAGCTGTGCGCCACTGACTCGGCTGGGTCCCATCCAGATGTTTTCCCCACTGAACCCGCTGTTCCCCATTGCTCCAGCTGTTCCCCACTGCTGCAGCTCTGCCCCACTGATCCAGCAATGTGTAATCCAGATGTTCCCCCATTTTGCCGGCTGTTCCTCATTTTTCCAGCTGTTCCCATTTTCCAGCTATTCCCTATTTCCCCAACTGTTTCCCCATTTTCCGGTTGTTTCCCCACTTCCCAGCTGTTCCCATTTTTTTCCAGACGTTCCCTCTTTCTCCAGCTGTTCCCATTTTCCAGCTGTTCCAATTTTCCAGCTATCCCCATTTTCCAGCTGTTCCCCATTTTCCAGCTGTTCCCCATTTTCCAGCTGTTCCCCATTTTTCCAGCTGTTCCCCATTTTCCAGCTGTTCCCATTTTCCAACTGTTCCCCATTTTCCTGCTGTTCCCATTTATCCAGCTGTTCCCATTTTCCAACTGTTCCCATTTTTCCAGCTGCTCCCAATTTTGCAGCTGTTCCCATTTTCCAGCTGTTCACCATTTTCCAACAGTCCCCATTTTCCAACAGTCCCCATTTTTCCAACTGTTCCCATTTTCCAGCTGTCCCCATTTTCCAGCTGTTCCCATTTTTCCAACTGTTCCCATTTTCCTACAGTCCCCATTTTCCTACAGTCCCCATTTTCCAACTGTTCCCATTTTTCAACTGTTCCCATTTTCCAGCTGTCCCCATTTTTCCAGCTGTTCCCCATTTTCCAGCTGCTCCCATTTCCCAGCTGTTCCCTTTTTTCCAACTGTTCCCCATTTTCCAACTGTTCCCATTTTTCCAACTGTTCCCATTTTCCAGCTGTTCCCATTTTCCAGCTGTTCCCATTTATCCAGCTGTTCCCCATCCCCCCACTCCCGTCATGCCTCGCGCTCTCACTGTGACTCGTCACTTTTCGGCCCCGCCCACTTTGCCCGCCCTCAGCCAATCACCGGCAGCGCTCGGAACCCAAGCGGCGGCAGCGACCAATGGTGAGCGCGGGAGGCGGGACCACCGGTGAGAGAACCAATGGGAAGCGTTGGGAGTGAGAGCGGCGGTGGAAGAGACCAATGGAAAGCACGAGAGGCGGGACCAATGGGGAAAATGAAAGGCGGGACTGCCGGTTGCAAGAACCAATGGAAAGCGTTGGAGTGAGAGCGGCGGTGGCAGAGACCAATGGGAAGCGGGATGAGCGTGGGCGGCAGCCAATGGGAAGCGGCGGGGGCGGGAGCGGCGGCGGCGCGGCGGGGCCTGGGCTGAGAGCGGAGCGGTGACGGGGCGGGAACCGTGAGGGGACAGAGCGGTGACAGAGCGGGAAGCGTGAGGGGACACAACAACCGCAGCCATGGTGAGAGCCGCGCACCGCGCGGGGAAAACGCGGGGGCCGCTCCGTGAGGGGAGCGCAGCCGGTACCACTGAGGGGCCGCTCCGTGCGGGGGGCGCAGCCGGCACCGCTCCATGAGGGGAGCTCCGTGAGGGGAGCTCCGTGAGGGCAGATCCGTGAGGGGGGCTCCGTGAGGGGGGCTCCGTGAGGAGGTAGCTCCGTGAGGGGAGCGCAGCCGGCACCGCTCCGTGAGGGGCAGCTCTGTGAGGGGCAGCTCCGTGAGGGGAGCTCCGTGAGGAGGTAGCTCCGTGAGGGGAGCGCAGCTTCCGTGAGGGCGGCTCCGTGAGGGGCAGCTCCGTGAGGGGCAGCTCCGTGAGGGGAACTCCATGAGGGGGAGCAGCTCCGTGAGGGGGCTTCCGTGAGGGGCGCTCCGTGAGGGGCGCTCCGTGAGGGGCTCTCCGTGAGGGGCTCTCCGTGAGGGCAGCTCCGTGAGGGGCACTGCGTGAGGGGCAGCTCCGTGAGTGGAGCTCCGTGAGGGGAGCTCCGTGAGGCGAGCTCCGTGAGGGGCACTGCGTGAGGGGAGCTCCGTGAGGGGCAGCTCCATGAGGGGCTCTCCGTGAGGGGCAGCTCCGTGAGGGGCACTGCGTGAGGGGCAGCTCCGTGAGTGGAGCTCCGTGAGGGGCTCTCCGTGAGGGGGCAGCTCCGTGAGGGGCACTGCGTGAGGGGCAGCTCCGTGAGTGGAGCTCCGTGAGGGGAGCTCCGTGAGGCGAGCTCCGTGAGGGGCAGCTCCGTGAGGGGCACTGCGTGAGGGGAGCTCCGTGAGGGGCAGCTCCGTGAGGGGAACTCCATGAGGGGAACTCCATGAGGGGCAGCTCCATGAGGGGCTCTCCGTGAGGGGGCAGCTCCGTGAGGGGCACTGCGTGAGGGGAGCTCCGTGAGGGGGCAGCTCCGTCAGGGGCAGCTCCGTGAGTGGAGCTCCGTGAGGGCGGCTCCGTGAGGGGCGGCTCCGTGAGGGGCAGCTCCGTGAGTGGAGCTCCGAGAGGGGAGATCCCCCGGTGCCTCCTCGGTACAGCTGAGCCTCTCCCTCCCCTCAGTCCATCATGTCGTACAACGGCGGCGCCGTCATGGCCATGAGGGGCCGCGACTGCGTGGCCATCGCCGCCGATCGCCGCTTCGGCATCCAGGCTCAGACCGTCACCACCGACTTCCAGAAGATTTTCCCCATGGGCCAAAGGCTCTACATCGGCCTGGCCGGGCTGGCCACCGACGTGCAGACCGTGTGAGTCAGCTGCGAGGGGTTCATCCCAGGGGAGGGCAGGTGGTAATGTTTGTAATTACTATTTGTAATTGATATTTGTAATTAATACAAAATGAAGTGGTGCTAGTATTGCTGTTCGTAGTTTCCCTCGTGGGAGGGTTTATGGAATAAATCTGTTTGTGATTTGAGATCACAGCATTGCTAAAAGTGAATTTTCACTGCTAAAGATTGAGCTTTTGCTGCTAAAATTAACTTTCATTGGTAAAATTGAGCTTTTGCTGCTAAAATTGGGCTTTTGCTGCTGAAATTGAACTTCCATTGCTAAAATGAACTTTCACTGCTAAAATTGAATTTTTGCTACTGAAGTTGAGCTTTTATTGCTAAAATTAACTTTCATTGGTAAAATTGAGCTTTTGCTGCTGAAATTGAGGTTTTGCTGCTGAAATTGCACTTTCACCACTAAAATTCCACTTTCACTGTGAAAATTGAATTTTTACTGCTGAAATTGAACTTTCACTGCCAGATTTGAACTTTCACCACTAAAAATTTCCCCTGAACTCCAGCAGGAGCTGCCTGTGCACCCCCTCCCTGCCTCAGGACAATCCAGGCCTGGCAGGAGGGGACAGGAGGGGACCCTGCTGTGCTCTAACCCAGCTCTGCTCTCCTGCAGGGCCCAGAGGTTGAAGTTCAGGCTGAACCTGTACGAGCTGAAGGAGGGGAGGCAGATCAAACCCCAGACCTTCATGAGCATGGTGTCCAACCTGCTCTATGAGAGGAGGTAAAGCTGCCTGAGGGGCTGGAGCTGGGTCAGGTCTGGAGCAGCTGGGGAGTTTTCCTGTCAAATCTGCTCCTGGGTCATTCCGTGGTGTCACCATCACCTTCCCCGGGTGGGTGGTTGTTGTTTTGGGGTGATGTTTCCTCCTCAGCTGTCCCCCTGAGCCCAGTTGTGGCCCAGCTGTGCCCAGCTGTGTCCCTGAGCCCAGCTGTGTCCCAGCTCTGTCCCAGCTGTGTCCTCCTGAGCCTGGCTCTGTCCCAGCTGTTTCCCTGAGCCCAGCTGTGCCCAGCTGTGCCCTGAGCCCGGCTGTGTCCCCCTGAGCCCGGCTCTGTCCCAGCTCTGTCCCAGCTGTGCCCAGCTGTGCCCTGAGCCCGGCTGTGTCCCCCTGAGCCCGGCTCTGTCCCAGCTCTGTCCCAGCTGTGCCCAGCTGTGCCCAGCTCTGTCCCAGCTGTGCCCAGCTGTGCCCTGAGCCCGGCTGTGTCCCCCTGAGCCCGGCTCTGTCCCAGCTCTGTCCCAGCTCTGTCCCAGCTGTGCCCAGCTCTGTCCCAGCTGTGCCCAGCTGTGCCCAGCTGTGCCCTGAGCCCGGCTGTGCCCAGGTTCGGTCCCTACTACACGGAGCCGGTGATCGCGGGGCTGGACCCGCTGAGCCACCAGCCCTTCATCTGCTCGCTGGATCTCATCGGCTGCCCCATGGTCACCGACGACTTCGTGGTCAGCGGCACCTGCTCCGAGCAGATGTACGGCATGTGCGAGTCCCTCTGGGAGCCCGACATGGTGAGAGGGGCTGGGGTCAGCGGGGTCACTCGGGGTTACTCGGGGTCACCTGGGGTCAGCTCAGGGTCAGTCGGGGTCAGCGGGGTCACTCGGGGTCAGCTGGGGTCAGCGGTCACTCAGGGTCAGCGGGGTCACTCAGGGTCAGCTGGGGTCACTCAGGGTCACTCAGGGTCAGCGGGGTCACTCAGGGTCACCTGGGGTCACTCAGGGTCACCTGGGGGTCACTCAGGGTCACTCAGGGTCAGCTGGGGTCAGCGGGGTCACTCAGGGTCAGCGGGGTCACTCAGGGTCAGCTGGGGTCACTAAGGTTAAGAGGGGTCATCTGGGGTCACTCAGGGTCAGCTGGGGTCACTGGGATCAGTCAGGGTCACCTGGGATCCCCCAGGGTCAGCTGGGGTCAGCGGGGTCAGCTGGGATCTGCTGGGATCACCTGAGATCAGTCAGGGTCACCTGGGGTTGGCTGAAGTCACCCAGGATCAGGTTGGGGTCACCTGGGGTCACTTGGGGTCATCCTGAGTCAGTTGGGATCACTTGAGATCACCTGGGATTTGTGCATTAATGGATTCATGGATTTGTGGATTGATGGATTCATGGATTTGTGAGATTCATTCATGGGTTTGTGGATTGTGGATTTGTGAATTCATGAATTTACGGATTCATGGATTTGTGGATTGATGCATTCAGGGATTTGTGGATTGATGCATTCAGGGATTCGTGGGCTGTCCCTCCTGCACTGGCTGGAGTCGCTGGGCTGGCAGAGGCTTCGCTCCTGGAGGAGCTGGGAGCAGCTGGGGGGAGCCTGGCGGGATGGGGGGTTTGGACAAAAGTCCCGGGGTTGGTAGCCCAGGTAAAACTTAGGTAAAGCCCAGGTTAAGCCCAGGTTAATCCCCTGTTCCCTCTGCCAGGAGCCCGAGCACCTGTTCGAGACCATCTCTCAGGCCATGCTCAACGCCGTGGACAGGGACGCCATCTCCGGCATGGGCGTGGTGGTGCACGTCATGTGAGTGCTGCTCCTCCCACAGCCTGGGGTTCCTCACATCCAGGATTCCCCACATCCAGGGGGCTGGCATTCCTTCCCTCAGGGGTTCCCCACATCCAGGGATTCCCCAGATCCAGGGATTCCCAGATCCAGGGATTCCCCACATCCAGGGATTCCCCAAATCCAGGGAGCTGGGAATTTCTTCCCCAAATCCAGGGATTCCCCAATCCAGGGAGCTGGGATTCCCCAAATCCTGGGATTCCCCAAATCCAGGGATTCCCCAGAACCAGGGAACTGAGATTCCCCACATCCAGGGTTCTGGGCATTCCCTTCCCTCAGGGATTCCCTTCCTGCAGGGATTCCCCAAATCCAGGGAGCTGGAATTCCCTTCCCTCAGGGATTCCCCAAATCCTGGGATTCCCCAAGCTGCCATTCCTTCCCCCAAGGATTCCCCAATTCCTGGGAGTTGGAATTCCTTCCCTCAAGAATTCCCCAAATCCTGCCCCTCCCTCAGCATCCTCCTGGTGCCGTTCCTTGCTGGGACAAAGAAATGACTCCTGAGTTTGGCTCCTGCTGCTCAGGGATTCCCTGGCTGCATTCCCATGGGAACGAGGATGGAATCCTGGAGTTGGATTCAGGATTCCCTGGCTGCATTCCCACAGGAATCAGGCTCTGCCCAGCTCTGTCATTAATTCCCAACTTTCCCCTGGGAATCAGGAGGTTCTGCCCCTCATGGATGCAGCTAACTCCAGCATTCCCATGGGAATCAGGCTCTGCCCACCTCTGTCATTAATTCCCAGCTTTCCCATGGGAATTAGCAGGTTCTGTCCCAGCTCTGTCATTAACTCCCAACATTCCCAAGGAATCAGGAGTTTCTCTCCCAGCTCTGTCATTAGCTCCCAAACCAGGCTGCCTTTGGAAATTCCCATTTTTCCCCGTGCCGTATCCCAGCCCCGGGAGCTCCGCAGAGCCAGGGCTTGGCTCAGTGCTGCCGCCACCCTGAGCTGCAGCTGGGACGGGCCAAGGCAGGTTTAATTTTAAGCCTGGCTTTAACCCTAAAGCTGCTCCTCTTCCCCCTGCAGAGAGAAGGACAAGGTCACCACCAGGACCCTGAAGGCTCGCATGGATTAACCCCCCCAGCTGCTCTCTCTGGACTTTTTTATCAATAAAACAAAACTCTGCCCTCAGCTTCCCTCTGGCTTCAGTGAGTGCCAGCCCCAGGAGCAGGTTTGGGTGGGAGCAGTTCTGACCCGAGCACTGCCTCAGACTGACAACAAAACATTTCAAGGGTTGTGGTTCATGGAATTTGGAATGGTTTGGGTGGGAAGGGACTCAAACACACCCTGGGACCTTTCCAGGGATCCAGGAGCAGCCACAGCTTCTCTGGGAATTCATCCCAGCCCCTCCCCACCCTCCCAGGGGGAATTCCCTCCCAAAATCCCATTTTTTTTGTCCCCCCAGGGTCACCCCATGGTGGTGGAGCCCCCTCAAAGAGCACAGCAGGGAGGGCCCAGATGTACACAAAGTTTTAATTTTATTTTTTGTTTTTTTCTCTGGTTGGAGACTCATCTTGTAACATGCATGCATTTCAAAACAGTAACAGTGTCTCAAACTGCTCCTAGCAAACAGACAAGCACAGAGGACTTCAAATTCCTATTTAAAAAACAGCAGTGAAAAAACCTAGAATGTTCTTTTTTTACATTTTTAAATTTTTTTTTAGTTTTTAAATTTTTTTTTTAGTTTTTACATTAAACTTAATTTATTCACATTTTTTATATTTTAAATTCAGTTGCACTGATCAGCCCTGCCCACCCTCATGACCTGTGTGTGGATTCTGCTCGTTCCACTCCCATCCAGCTGCCCAGAGCAGCACAAAATCACAAACTGTGAGTGGTGTCCACTAAAAATGATGTGTCCAGAGCTCTGCCATCCCAGTTCTCTGTGGGACCCATCCCAGACAGCAGGCAGGGGCTGAGGGGGACACTGGGAGTGGCTCTGCAGGAATGGGAAATTTGGGAATTTGGGGCTGTGGCCGTGCTGGGGACACCCCCCTGATTTTGGGGGAAAATCCTTCAGCTGGGGGTGAAATTCCAGGTGAGGCCTGGAAAAGGACTGCATAGTAGTCATGGATTGGGAATATCCACCACCACAACCTGCTCACCACCCTGATGCCCTCCCAGAAAGAAAGGGGAAAAAGAAAAAAAAAGGAAATAAGACTCCAAGTGGTTCAGTTTTCCTTGCTGATTGTGCTGACCCAGAGTCCAGGCTGGGAGTGGGGCCTCCCCCTGCTGCCCAGGGGGAATTCTGTCCTCAAGGAACAAATTCCATCCCCACAGAAGGAATTCCAATCCCATGGGAGTGAACTCTGTCCACAAGGAAAGAATTTAATCCCCACAGGATGAATTCCAATCCCATGAGATAAATTCCATCCCTATAAGATGAATTCCATGGCTATAGGACAAGTTCCATCCCCACAGAAGGAATTCCATCCTCACAGGACAGAATTCATCCTATGAGGATGGAATTTATCCCCATGGGCTGAATTCCATCCCCTACTGAATAAATTTCATCCTCACAGAAGGAATTCCACCCCTGCAGCACAAACTCCATCCCCACAGGATGAATTTCATCCCCAGGGAATGAATTCCATCCCCACAGAAGGAATTCCATCCTCACAGGATAAATTCCATCCTCACAGGATAAATTCCATCCCTATAGGAAGAATTCCATCCCATGGGGTGATTTCCAGATTAATTCCATGATTGTGGCTCTCAGGATGAAGCCCAGGCCAGGAGGAGGAGGAGGCTGAAGGCTCCTGGGGCTGCTCCCCCAAATCCCAAAAACTCCTGGGGCTGCTCCCCCAAATCTCAACTCCTGGGGTTTTCAGGGAGGGTTGGGAAACACCCAGCCCAGCTCAGATTTGGGTTTTCAGGGTTTTTCAGATAGGGAGATGCTGCTCACTGATTATTTGAACTCCACTGGACTGAATTTTGCTTTTTTTTTTTTTTTGGCCAAAAATAAATTTAAAAATCCTGAATTCTGCTGCAAATCCTGTCAGTTAAATGTGTTCTGCAGGGTTCATGCTAAAGACAGGAATATCAAATATTTGCTACATTGAGCAAAACTAGAACTAAATCCACACCAGAAACAGACAACAAACTAGCACAAGCAGTTGTAAAACCACAATTGAAAGGGCTGGGTTCTCCTTTTTTTTTTTAAATACTGAGTTTAAAAAGTGACCTAAAACAAGATTTTAAAAGGAAAAAAAAGATGCCAACAAAACAAAGCTAAACAAAAAGCAAACAAACAGAAAGGAAAAAAAATCCCTTTTAAAAACAAATCAAATATTTGCAGCTTCACTTCTTGTTCTGGTAATAAAAATACTGTCTAGAAACAAAAAAAAAATTAGCATTTTTAAGGTAATGCTACTTCTCCAAATGTAAACAATATACAAAACCTCTTAAACAAAGTTCCATTCCTGGGTCAAACATCATTAGTGAGGGAATTGCAATTAATCACTTTTAATCACTTTTAATCCACATTATGGCAACTGGGCAGAACTGGGGCAGTGCTAAAGGGGAGAATCTTCGTGGGGCTCCCCAGATCACCTCAAACAGGCAAATTTAACCCCAGGAATAAGAAAATATTCCTTTTTGTCACAGCTCTGAAGGGTTTCTGCAGGAATTTTTGATTTGATTCCTTATTCATTATTCTGGAATTCACTAAAGGAGATTTTTGCCATTTTCACTCCCCTTTTTTGCTTTGTGGTGTTCACCCACCTCCTGCTCTCTCCCTTTTTCTCCTCATTATTTATATTTTTTAAATTTTAATAGATGATTTCAAGATAAAACAACTTCCAAGCTACTTTCCCCAAAAGGAGAAGACCAAACTTACCAGGCCAAAGTTGCAGATTCAATGCAGATTTTTTTTTAAAAACTGTCAGGAATAAAAAGTGATTGGTGTTTAATTCCTAATTAGCAGAAAACTTAAGTGCTTATTAAAAGAGAAGCAACCAATATAATGCCCACAAAATGAAGCTGATGATGCCCTCCAAATCCTCTTTTTTTTTCTTTTTAAAATATTTTTTTAGCTGCATTTGGGTCGTGGCTTTTCCAGCTCCACACCTTAAGACACCTCCCACACCACAGGGGCAGCAGAAATTTGTCCCACACCAAAGGGAACAACCAAAATCTCATCAGAAGCCCAAATTTTTCATTTCTCCAAAATTCTATTTACAGTGCACTCTCAGGGGCTCCAATTTTAGCTCCTCCCAAGGTGGGAAAATGGAAAATGGGTGAAGAGGAAATAAAACAAAAAAAATAAAAACCCTCCAAGCCCCACATTTAGAATCCAGCCCAGAGCCAGGGTTAATTTAGGGAAATTAATTTAGGGGAATTAATTTAGGGAAATTGATTTAGGGGAATTACCAGGATGTGATGAGCACCAGTTATCTCTGAAAAAGGACCAAAATTCCACACAGCAAAAAATTGTTACAGCACAGGACAGACATTGCCACCAGCTTATTCCCCAAACAAAGGCATGTGTGAAAAACAGTTCCAAGGCAGATTAAGCAACGTTTCAACTGCAAAGAGGTTTGTTCAAAACTCTAAATCCTGCTTAAAAAGAGAAATTAAAAAAAAAAAAATCTCAAAACAAAGAACCAAAAGTTCTGTAACTTGTGCAGCAGAGCTAAGGAATCCCACAGAGTCTGCCCAGCTGGCTGTGAAAGGGTTAAAAGCGTTCTGGAGACATTGCAGTCACTCCAAGCAGCCCCAAAATCCTTCAGGGGGCTGGAAAGGAAATCTGTGCCAGAGTTCCAGCAGCTGCACTCGTGGAGGGTTTGCAGCAGCCAGGCCAATTCCTTCTGTGCAAGTCACATTTGAAACAAGAAAAAATCCACACAAAAACCGAGCCAGGAATCTCTGCCAGGACAGATTCAAGTACCTGTTGCAGGTGGGGTGGGGAAGGAAGACTGAATAATTAATTAGCTAATTAACACTGGCAGGACTGTGATGGTGAGCTCAGAGCCAATTCTGACCGAGGAAATGGCTCCAAATTTTATCTTTTGTACAGGTACAAAAATGCCTTTTTTAATTTATTATTTTTTTAGGAACTCTTCAATTTTAGGAACTTCTCCAATTGAAATCATCCCAGGTCCAAGCACATCATGAGCTGAGGTTGGTCAATGCCTCTCTCACTTCTCACTCTGGTTGTTTCTAGATTTTAGGAGTTAAACCTTGTTTGTTCATTTTTTTTTTCAGAGATCATCTTTGGTAGATGTTCATTTCCCTCATCTTTCTTGTAAATCAAGTGCAGTTACAAAAAAGTTTTTTTGTTTCTTTTTTTTTTTTTTTTTGTTACTTAAATTAACCAAAAAATATAAAGTGTCCCAGTCTGAATTTACCTCAAGTTCAGCGACTCCTCCTTTTATCAGTTACATTTCCCATCCTTGAAATGCTGAGCTATTTTTTCCTTCCAATTCCTACCCAGAGGGAAATAAAAGGGGTTTTCTGGCAAAGCCAGTCCAATAAAACAACACCACCAACGACACAAAGTAAAACAAGGAGTGGTTTGTGAATCAGGCGCTGCTCCACTGAACGTGCCCCCCGTGGGGACAGTGCCCCCCGTGGGGACAGTGCCACGTGTCACAGGAGGTCACAGGGCAGAGCAGTGCTGCAACAATGCACTTGGCTTGTTTGGAAAAGCCCTCAAAATGTGAAATCTGGGCACTTCTGTAACATAAAAACCCCACTGGTGCAGCGAGGATGAGGATGAGTTTTGTCACACGGTGTCCCCACGGTGTCCCTGCAGGTGCCAGGCTGCAGCAGGAGCCCCCCAGATCCAGCAGGAGCCCCCCGGATCCAGCAGGAGCCCCCCCAGATCCAGCAGGAGCCCCCCAGATCCAGCAGGAGCCCCCTGGATTCAACAGGAGCCCCCTGGGTGTAACAGGAGCCCCTGGCTCAGCAGGAGCCCCTGGCTCAGCAGGTTCCCTGCCCTGCAGGGAGCAGGAGCCTCCTGCTCTGCCCTGGCTCAGCACTATGTCAGGATGCTGGAGATGAACTCGTTGAAACGCTTCGAGTACTGCTCGGGGTTCACGGTGGAGATCTCAGCCCCGGCCTGCAGAGAGACACGGGGTCAGTGGGGTCAGTGGGGACAGGGAGGGGACAGAATGGTCAGGGAGAAGTCAAAGAAGGATCAGAACGGGCAAGGATGGATCAGGGAGGGGTCAGAGTGGGCACAGCCCCTCATGGCTAAGGGAGAACCCAGCAGGTCTGGAGAGATGCCCAAGGAAATGATTTGAGCATCTCCAGCTGGAGATGAAGGCTCTGGGTTTGCTCCTCGGTGCCTCAGAGGTTCAGGAGCAGGCAGAGCTCAGGGAGGGCTGGGATGGAGCTCAGGAACAGGATTTTATTTTCACTGCAGCAGCTCCCCAAGGCTGCCTGAGCTCAGGGAATGTGTGGCCACATCCCAGGGGTCCCTCCCAGCCCAGCACACCCCAGCATTCCACACAAACTGCCCGTGCTGGACTCCACCTCAAAGGTCCTGAGCCATGCCCTGATTCCTCCTGAGAGACCCCAGGGGTGACCCCAGGGGTGTCACCTGCAGCCAGGACACAGCAGTGACCCCAGGGTGTCACCCAGGACACAGCAGTGACCCCAGGGGTGTCACCTGCAGCCAGGACACAGCAGTGACCCCAGGGTGTCACCCAGGACACAGCAGTGACCCCAGGGGTGTCACCTGCAGCCAGGACACAGCAGTGACCCCAGGGTGCCACCCAGGACACAGCAGTGACCCCAGGGGTGTCACCCTGCAGCCAGTCCATCCCTCCAGCACCTCCCAAATTGGGATGCAAATACAAATTATCCCAACGGACCAGAGGGAGAACCCAACCCTGAGGAGACACTGAGGGAAGGGCTGAGCACTGGCACTGCAGAATCCCCACCCTGGCAGGAGAAGCAGTGCCAGGAGACCCCCCAGCCCCAGGAGACCCCCCCCAGCCCCAGGGAGACCCCCCCCAGCCCCAGGAGATCCCCCCCCAGCCCCCAGGAGATGGGCAGAGCCCCTCCCAGGCCAGGCTCACCCCGTGTTTCACTGTTTTGGCAGCGTGCAGCTTTTCTTCTTGGTGTCGTAGGGCGTGAGGATGTCGATGATGGCCATGAAATAAACCTCCTTCCTGGGGGCACCTGGGGGCACAGAGGGGCTCAGACCCCCTGGGCACCCCCCAGCTGCACCCCCACCTCCAGAAACACCCCCTGAGGCACCCCCACACACCTCCCCCACAGCTCCCCTCACACGTTCCCTGTCCCTCCATCCCTTCCTCCACAGCTCCCCCAGAGCTCCACACACCTCTCCTGCCCTCCACAGCTCCCTCACAGCTTCCCTGCCCTCCATCCTCCCTTCCCACCTCCCTCACTCCTCCCCAGATCTCCCCCTGCCCTCCCCAGCTCCCCCACAGCTTCCCTGCCCTCCATCCTCCCTTCCCACCTCCCTCACACCTCCCAGATCTCCCCTGCTCCTCCCCAACTCTCCCAGAGCTCCCCTGCCTGTCATCCTTCCCCCACAGTTCCCCACACCTCCCCTGCCCTCCATCCTTTCCCCACAGCTCCCCTGCCCCTCATCCTTCCCCCCCAGCTCCCCCCACCCTCCCCACCCTCCCCACTCACTCTCGTGGCTCTTCATGGCGTACACATCCACGGAGGGGTCGAACTCCCCGGGCCCGAAGAAGCGCGGGTAGTTGAGGAGGTTGCCGGGGCTGTCGGGGGGGGTCCCGTACGAGGAGATGGGGTTCCCCCCCAGCCCGTCGTTCTCACACTCCTCCTCCTCCGCCCTCTCCTCCACCTCCATCTCCTCCTGCTCCGCCCTGTCCACGTCGTGGATGCCCACGAGCAGGCTGTAATCCATGATCTTCAGCTGCGCCAGGAACTGCGGGGAGGGGCGGGGCGGGGAGAGGCGGTGAGTGGGGAGGGGCGGGGAGCGCTCAGCCCTGCCCTGAACAACCTCCCTGAACTGGGACTGGAGTGAGAACTAAACCCTGTGAGACCCCAGAGCAGCTGCAGGGTGGGGAGTGCTCAGCCCTGCCCTGAACAACCTCCCTGAACTGGGATTGGAGTGAGAACTAAACCCTGTGAGACCCCAGAGCAGCTGCAGGGTGGGGGAGTGCTCAGCCCTGCTCCCTGACTGGGGCAGCCTACCCCTGAGCTAGGGAATGGAGTGAGAATTAAATCCTGTGAGACCCCAGAGCAGCTGAAAGGCTCGGGAATGCTCAGCCCTGCCCTGCAGCGCCTCCCTAAGCAGGGAATGGAGTGAGAATTAAATCCTGTGAGACCCCAGAGCAGCTGAAAGGCTCGGGAATGCTCAGCCCAGCCCTGCAGAGCCTCCCTGATCAAGGACTGCAGTGAGAACTGAATCCCTGTCACACCCCAGAGCAGCTGCAGAGCTCAGAGCCCCAGCAGGAGCCTGGTTGTTGGAGTCAGTGAGTCAGGGGATTCTCTGAATGCTTTAAGGAGGAATTAAGTTGCAGGGCTTGGTGCAGGAAGGAGCTCTGCAGCCCCTGCAGTGAGATCTGAACCCTGTGAGACTCCAGAGCAGCTGCAGGGTGGGGAGTGCTCAGCCCTGCCCTGCAGAGCTTCCCTCAACAAGGAATGGAGTGAGAACTAAACTCTGCGACCCCAGAGCAGCTGCAGAGCTCAGAGCCCCAGCAGAGCCTGGTGCAGGAAGCAGCTGTGCAGCCCTGCAGTGAGATCTGAACCCTGCCAGACCCCAGAGCTCAGAGCCCCAGCAGAGCCTGGTGCAGGAATGAGCTCTGCAGCCCTGCAGTGAGATCTGAACCCTGCCAGACCCCAGAGCTCAGAGCCCCAGCAGAGCCTGGTGCAGGAATGAGCTCTGCAGCCCTGCAGTGAGATCTGAACTCTGTCACACCCCAGAGCAGCTGCAGAGCTCAGAGCCCCAGCAGAGCCTGGTGCAGGAATGAGCTCTGCAGCCCTGCAGTGAGATCTGAACTCTGTCACACCCCAGAGCTCAGAGCCTCAGCAGAGCCTGGTGCAGGAAGCAGCTCTGCAGCCCTGCAGTGAGATCTGAACCCTGTCACACCCCAGAGCAGCTGCAGAGCTCAGAGCCCCAGCAGAGCCTGGTGCAGGAATGAGCTCTGCAGCCCTGCAGTGACACAGGCAGCACAGAGCAGAGCTGTCCCCCAGGAATTCACCTCCACATCCCTCTTCAGCTTCTCCAGGAAGTTCTTTTTGCTCTCTTCTCCAACGTGCAGCTTCTGACCCTCGTTCAAGAAGTCGTTGTCCTTGAAGGTTGGCAGATCCTTGGCCTGCAACAAAAAGCCTGTGGTCAAATTTGCCAGCCCAGGGAGCACAGCAGGCTGTGCTGGAACAGCCTCTGCTCAGTCTGGCATTTCTGGCTGCCCAAAATTCACTGAGGATGGGAATGGCACCAGGCAGAGCACAGCAACTCTCAGGGAATGTCAGGGAATTGTCAGGGAAGCTCGAGGGATCATGGAGCAAGTGAAAAACTGCACAGCTGGGCCAGGGATGCTCCAAGCAGCTCTCAGAATTGAAAATAAATTAATTAAAGAAATTAATTTTCTTGGCTACTCACTGTGGGAAGTGAGAAAGGGTGTAAGGAGTGTGGTAAGGGGTAGTAAGTAAGGGGTGAAAGCTTGGAGGGCAAAACCAAAAAAGCTTCTCTCCTTAAAGGAAAAAATTCAACTCATGGATTTTTGAGGGATCTGCCTGCAGCAGGCCCTGAGGATTTCTGGGGATGTGGAAGAATTGAGGGAGCTCAAGGGAGACATGAAGCAAGTGAACTTTAAAAACTGCACAGCTGGGCCAGGGGTGCTCCAAGAATTGAAAATAAATTAATTTTCTTGGTTTCTGACTGTGGGGGGTAAGGAGTGAAGTTTTGGGGAGCAAAAAAAAAAAAAAATTAAAGAGCTTCTCTCCCTAAAGAATTGAGAAAAAAATTCAACTCATGGGTTTTTTTGAGGGATCTGCCTGCAGCAGGCCCTGAGGATTTCTAGGGACCTTTATTATTATTTTTAATATTATTATTATTATTATTTATTAATTATTTCCAGCCACACAGGAGTGTGTGGTGCCTCTGTGAGCTCACATGAACAGCTCAGGCAGTTGTGGCACCTTGAGGATGCCAGAGGATTCAGGGATTGTCCTAAATCCTGGCTGAGATCTTTAGGGCAGGCTGGAGCAGAGCCCAAAGCTGCAAATCCTACATGGAACTCAGCTGTGACTCCCACAGGGGGTTTGAGGCAGCACCACAGAAATCCTGCAGGGGAAGGAGGCTCAGCCCTAAATTAAAATGTTTAGGAATGTGCCAAGGATCTGAGGAGCTGCTCTGGTTTCTAAAAGAACATTTTATGGTGGGAGATGCCCCCCTGAGCTGCCCTAAGTGGGGTTTGGCCCTGCTGCTCCCCCTGCCCCACAGGCACTGGGAAAGGGAACTCCTGACTCTGCCAGAGGAAGGAAAGGCTGCCCGGGCTGCTCCTCACCTTCTCCTTGTCACTTGCTTCCCTCGATACTGTTGAGCCCTGGTAAGGAATAAAAAATAAAGAAAATATCAATGCTGCACTGTGGGTCATATTCCCAATTAATTTATTGACATCATTTAATTTCTCCATGTAAGAAAATAATGAAACAAAACAGTGAAAGCAAAACAAATAAAAAATATCAATACTGCACTATGGGTCATATTCCCTATGAATTCATTGACACCACTTGACTTCTCCATGCAGGAAAACAATGAAGAAAACATGAAAGCAAAACAAAAAAATATCAATACTGCACTATGGGTCATATTCCCAATTACTGACACCACTTAATTTCTCCATGTAAGAAAACAATGAAAACAAAACAAAAATATCAATACTGCACTATGGGTCATATTCCAAGTTAATTGATTGACACTATTTGATTTCTACATACAGGAAAACAATGAAAATAAAACAAAAAATATAAATACTGCAGTATGGCTCATATTCCCAATTATTGACCCACTTAATTTCTCCATGAAAGAAAACAAAACAAATAAAAAATATCAATACTTCACTATGGGTCATATTCCCTATGGATTCATTGGCACCATTTAATTTCTCCATGTAAAAAAACAATGACACAAAACAATGAAAGCAAAACAAAGAAAATATAAATACTGCACTATGGGTCATATTCCCAATTACTGACACCACTTAATTTCTCCATGTAAGAAAACAATGCAAATAAAACAAAAATAAAAAATATCAATACTGCAGTATGGGTCATATTCCCAATTAATTAACTGACACCATTTAATTTCTCCATGTAGGAAAAACAACGAAAAAAACAACAAAAGCAAAACAAATAAAAAAATCTCAATACTGTGCTATGGGTCATATTCCCAATTAATTGATTGATACCATTTAATTTCTCCACACAGGAAAACAATGAAAAAAACAATAAATACAGAACAAAAAAATATCATTACTGCACTATGGATCATATTCCCAATTACTGACACCACTTAATTTCTCCATTCAAGAAAACAATGCAAATAAAACAAAAATAGGAAATGTCATTACTGCACTAAGGGTCATATTCCCAATTAATTGACTGACAAAATCTGATTTCCCCATGTAGGAAAACAATGAAAACGTTTCTAAATCAGTGCAGAAACCATTCCTGGGATGGGGAATGGACAACACCGACCCCTCACCCCCAGCCCCCCAAACCCCGATGCCCTGAGTGCCCCCGAGGCCCGGGAGCCCCCAAGGGGGTCCCAGCCCCGAACCCCGAGCTGTGGGGAGCCCCCGGCCCCGGCCCCACCTTCAGGTCGTATTTCCTGTGCACGGTGAGCCGGTGGCTGAAGACGTTCCTGGTCACCACCATGTAGGTCTCCACGCCGTCCACCGTGAGGCGGTACATGCCCAGGAACTGCGGCAGCAGCGTGTTCCCGTGGCACTCCACGATGAACTGCGGGCATGGCAGCTGTCACTCGCGGGGACAGTGCCAGCCACGGGCCGGGGACAGGGCTGGGACAGGGCTGGGGACAGGGCTGGGACAGTGCCAGCCACGGGCCGGGACAGGGCTGGGACAGGGCTGGGACAGGGCTGGGGACAGTGCCAGCCACGGGCGGGGACAGGGCTGGGACAGGGCTGGGACAGGAGTGTCACCCACGGGCTGGGACAGGGCTGGGGACAGGAGTGTCACCCACGGGCTGGGACAGGGCTGGGGACAGGGGCTGGGACAGGGCTGGGACAGGGCTGGGGACAGTGCCAGCCACGGGCGGGGACAGGGCTGGGGACAGGGCTGGGGACAGGGCTGGGACAGTGCCAGCCACGGGCTGGGACAGGGCTGGGACAGGAGTGCCAGCCACGGGCGGGGACAGGGCTGGGACAGTGCCAGCCCACGGGCGGGGACAGGGCTGGGACAGGGCTGGGGACAGGGGCTGGGACAGTGCCAGCCACGGGCGGGGACAGGGCTGGGACAGGGCTGGGACACGAGTGTCACCCACGGGCTGGGACAGGGCTGGGGACAGGGAGTGTCACCCATGGGCTGGGACAGGGCTGGGGCAGGGCTGGGGACAGGAGTGTCAGCCATGGGCTGGGGACAGGGCTGGGGCAGGGCTGGGGACAGGAGTGTCACTCACAGGCTGGGACAGGGCTGAGGACAGGAGTGTCACCCACGGGCTGGGACAGGGGCTGGGACAGGGCTGGGGACAGGGCTGGGGACAGGAGTGCCACCCCGGGCTGGGGACAGGGCTGGGGACAGAAGTGTCACCCACGGGTTGGGGACAGGAGTGTCACTCACAGGCTGGGACAGGGCTGGGGACAGGAGTGTCAGCCATGGGCTGGGGACAGGAGTGTCACTCACAGGCTGGGACAGGGCTGGGGACAGGAGTGTCACCCACGGGCTGGGACAGGGCTGGGACAGGGCTGGGGACAGGAGTGTCACCAATAGGGCTGGGAACAGGGCTGGGGACAGGGACAGGTTGTCAGCCACAGACTGGGGACAGCAGTGTCACCAACACAGAGCTGAGGACAGCAGTGTCACCGATAGGGCTGGGGACAGGAGTGTCAGCCACAGACTGGGGACAGGGCTGGGGACAGCAGTGTCACCGACCAAGGGCTGGGGACAGGAGTGTCAGCCACAGGGCTGGGACAGGGCTGGGGACAGGAGTGTCACCGACAGGGCTGGGGACAGGGACAGGCTGTCAGCCACGGGCTGGGGACAGCAGTGTCACCAACACAGAGCTGCGGACAGGAGTGTCACTGACAGGGCTGTCACCCACAGGGCTGGGGACAGATTTCAGCCCCTCAGATCTCTGTCCCCCAGATTTTCATCCCTCACACTTCTTTTGTCCCCCAGATTTTTGCCCCTCAGATTTCTGTCCCTGAGATTTCTGCCCCTGAGATTTCTGTCCCTCAGATTTCTGTCCCTGAGATTTCTGTCCCTCAGATCTCTGTCCCTCAGATTTCAGTCCTCCAGATTTCTGTAGCCCAGATTTTCATCCCTCAGATTTCTGTAGCCCAGATTTTCATCTCTCAGGCTTCTTTTGTCCCCCAGATTTCTGTCCCTCAGACTTTTGCCCCCAAGATTTTAGTCCCTCAGGTTTCTGTCCCCCAGACCCCAGGCCCAAGCCCCAGCAGCGCCCCGAGCCGCAGCCCCTCAGCAGCCCCAGGGGCTCCAGACTCACCGTACCTGGTGGTATTTCTTGAGGATGTTGTGCATCTCGGCCACGTCCTCGCTGGACACGGCCTTGATGACGAACCTCCTGTCGTAGGTGGTGAGGAAGCGCGCCCCGCAGCGGCCCTGGCTGTCGCTGTTCACCGGCGCGCTGCGCGTCACCGAGTTCTGCGGGACAGGGCGTGGGGCGTGTCCCCGGCGGGGCAGCCCCACAGGGTGTGTCCCCTGGGTGTGTCCCCGGCAGGGCCAGCCCCACAGGGTGTGTCCCCTGGGTGTGTCCCTAGCAGGGCCAGCCCCACAGGGTGTGTCCCCTGGGTGTGTCCCCGGCAGGGCAGCCCCACAGGGTGTGTCCCCTGGGTGTGTCCCCAGCACGGCCAGCCCCACAGGGTGTGTCCCCCAGGGTGTGTCCCCAGGGTGTGTCCCCAGCACGGCCAGCCCCACAGGGTGTGTCCTCAACACAGCCAGCCCCACAGGGTGTGTCCCCAGCACAGCCAGCCCCACAGGGTGTGTCCCCCAGCAAGGCCAGACCCACAGGGTGTGTCCCCAACATGGCCAGCCCCACAGGAACCCCCTGAGCAGCTCTGGGGAGCAGGGCCAGCCCCACAGAAACCCCCTGAGCAGCCCTGGGGAGCAGGACCAGCCCCACAGGAACCCCCTGAGCAGCCCTGGGGAGCAGGACAAACCCCACAGGAACCCCCTGAGCACCCCTGGGGAGCAGGACCAGCCCCACAGGAACCCCTGAGCAGCCCTGGGGAGCAGGGCCAGCCCCACAGGAACCCCCTGAGCAGCCCTGGGGAGCAGGGCCAGCCCCACAGAAACCCCCCTGAGCAGCCCTGGGGAGCAGGGCCAGCCCCACAGGAACCCCCTGAGCAGCTCTGGGGGAGCAGGACCAGCCCCACAGGAACCCCCCTGAGCAGCCCTGGGGGAGCAGGGCCAGCCCCACAGAAACCCCCTGAGCAGCCCTGGGGAGCAGGGCCAGCCCCACAGGAACCCCCTGAGCAGCAAGGTCAGACCCATAGGAAGCCCCTCAGCTGCAGGGCCAGATCCATAGGAATCCCCTGAGCAGCAGGGCCCGACCCACAGGGTGTGTCCCCAACATGGCCAGAGCCACAGGAACCCCCTCAGCAGCCCTGAGGAGCAGGGCCAGCCCCACAGGATGTATTCCCAACACAGCCAGCCCCACAAGATGTGTCCCCAGGATGTGTCCCCAGCATGGCCAGCCAGACAGGAACCCCCTGAGCAGCCCTGGGAACCAGAGCCAGCCCCAGAGGAGGAATTCAGGGCACCCCCTCTGCCTGTGAAACCCCTAAGCAGCCCTGGGGAGCAGGGCCAGCCCCACAGGATGGGCTCAGGTCTGGCTAGGAATGACCTGAGAAGCTCTGGGAAGCAGGACCAGCCCTATAGGATGAGTTCAGAGCACCCACTCTGGCTGTGAACCCCCTGAGCAGCTCTGGGGAGCAGGACCAGCCCCACAGGAACACCCTGAGCAGCCCTGGGGAGCAGGGCCAGCCCCACAGGAACCCCCTGAGCAGCCCTGGGGAGCAGGGCCAGCCCCACAGGAACCCCCTGAGCAGCCCTGGGGAGCAGGGCCAGCCCCACAAGATGGGCTCAGGTCTGGCTAGGAATGACCTGAGAAGCTCTGGGAAGCAGGACCAGCCCTATAGGATGAGTTCAGAGCACCCACTCTGGCTGTGAACCCCCTGAGCAGCTCTGGGGAGCAGGGCCAGCCCCACAGAAACCCCCTGAGCAGCCCTGGGGAGCAGGACCAGCCCCACAGAAACCCCCTGAGCAGCCCTGGGGAGCAGGGCTAGCCCCACAGGAACCCCCTGAGCAGCCCTGGGGAGCAGGACCAGCCCCACAGAAACCCCCTGAGCAGCTCTGGGGAGCAGGGCCAGCCCCACAGAAACCCCCTGAGCAGCCCTGGGGAGCAGGGACAAACCCCACAGGAACCCCCTGAGCAGCCCTGGGGAGCAGGACCAGCCCCACAGAAACCCCCTGAGCAGCCCTGGGGAGCAGGGCCAGCCCCACAGGACCAGCTCAGGGCACCCACTCTGGCTGTGAACCCCAGCTTTGGCACTGCTGAAGGTCAAACTCAATTGTTTCAAAGTCTGGACACATTTTTAGAGCTTCCACCTGGTGATCTGCTGGCAGGGTTTACTCCAGCAGCTGGGGGGTGTTTATGGAAGGCTCATTTTACTGAAGGGTTTTTAGAGATGTGGGATACACAGGCCAGGAGTTCTCAGCATTTCCTCTCCAGCATTTAAGAACAGTCAGGATATTTCTAAGGCTTAAGGAAAACCAAAACAACTGCAATGGCCTGTTGGCTTTTCCATCAAACAGCAGCTTAGTCTGGCCAGAGTCTCAGTGTCTGGGGACTCTTCTGCACCAAAAGCCACCCTCAGCTCTGCCATTCTCACCCCTGGACCTACAAGAGGAGTATAAATAACTTGGTTGTTCTTCTGACAATCAGCAGCCCTGTCTGCACCCTTAGCAACCAGACAGTGCAGCAGGGCTGGAGAACCCCAGGAAAACTGCAGGGATCAATTCCCTGAGCTCTTTGCTCTGCTGTGAGCTCCTCCTCAGGCCCAGCCCCTGCTGCTCACACCTCAGGCAAGCTGTCCCCTGTCTGTCCCCTCCACCTGCCCAGGAGCCATTTAATCAACCTTACCACAGATGGGAAGGGCTCTGAAACACCAACAATGACCCTCAGCAAGTTTTCCAGCATTTCTGGGCTGGACATTGGGTTTCAGGTTGGGTTATTTTATTTTTTTTAGGTGACAGTGGCACTGCTGTGTGCCCCTCCCTCAGCTCTGGCAGCAGAGCCTGCTCTGAGATTTACCACGTCATGCTGCAAGTGAGCTGAGAGGTTTCCTTTCAGAATGAAGCATTTAAAGCTTTTAAAACTTTAATGAAGCAGGGGAAAAACTCTGCTGCTGCCAACAGCTTTAGAGAGCATCAGGAAAAGAAAAGCAAACAGAAAAATCCCCTTTGCTGCTCGCTGACATTTGCAGAGGGGTCTGTGCCAGGCAGTTTAATCAGCCCTCACCTCAAAACCACAGAGCTTTTCTCCTGGAGCTGGGAAATCGTGACCACACAGAGCATTAGCACATTCCCAGCCCTTCCCATCCCTCTGCTCCCCTCCTGTCACTCCCACCTCTCCCACAGTGGGCTGGTAAATTCAGTGTCCTGGCTCTGCTCCCACTCCAGCCAGCACATTTTACCCACCTCAACTGAGCTCAATTCACGATTTCTGTTCCAGCTGGATATTTTTTAAAAAAGCCAAAGCAGCCTGGAGATGGGGGGAGCAATCCCTCAGAACAGCAGGGGAGTGTCAATGACAAAGCAGGTATTGAGTGTGGGTGACACTTGTGGAGGGCTGTCCCCAGGGGTGTGACAGGGGGAGCAGTGTGGGACCAGCCCTGCTCCAGGGGGGCTGCAGCACTCAGAGAGCTCCAGGGGATGTCCCTGGCACTGTGCCTGCTCTGTCACCATGTGCTGGGACACTCCAGCTCCCTGACACCAGCCTGCCTGGGGCCATGTGGCCACCATGGCCTCCCTGTCCCTGCTGTGTGATCTCCCACACTCAGCCCTGCCCTCCCTGGCCCTGCTGTGTGTGATGTTCCTGCTCAGCTCTGGGCTCCCTGTCCCTGCTCCCTGTGATCTCCCACGCTCAGCTCTGCCCTCCCTGTCCCTGCTCCCAGTGATGTTCCTGCTCAGCTCTGGCTCCCTGGCCCTGCTCAGTTCCTCTGCTCAGCTCTGGGCTCCCCTGTCCCTGCTCCCAGTGATGTCCCTGCTCAGCTCTGGCTGCCTGGCCCTGCTCAGTTCCTCATACTCAGCTCTGGGCTCCCTGTCCCTGCTCCCAGTGATGTCCCTGCTCAGCTTTGCCCTCCCTGGCCCTGCTGTGTGATCTCCCACACTCAGCTCTGCCCTCCCTGGATCTGCTCCCAGTGATGTCCCTGCTCAGCTCTGGCTCCCTGGCCCTGCTCCTCGTGCTCAGGGCTCAGAGCTGGGTGAGGAAGGGAAGGCTGGCCCTGCTGCAGCAGCCAGACATCTCCCTGTCTCATCTGTGGCATCTCCCTGTCCCCAGAGCTGAGCCCAGCAGTGCTAACAGCAGACTCCTCTCCAAGAAAACCAGCCCCTCTGGCATTAGGGGATGTATCCCAAAGCAGAAACCACCTCAAACCACCCAAATCAACAACATAGAGCTGGTTAAAAGCAGCAGGTTCACCTGAATCTACAAGCATGCCAGACTCCTTTTCCCTGCAGACATTCCATGCTGCATCAGCCATCCTCCAGCTCCTGCCTGTCCACAGCCACCTGTGTTCCAGCAGGGATCACCTTCTCCTCCTACTGCTGGATCCAGAGCAACACCCACCCCACTGCTGCGGTCATGGAACCACCCCAACCTCACCACAAACCCATAAAGCTGCCGGCAGCAGTGCTGGTGGTTTCTGGGCGCTGGGGGGAGCAGGGAGGTACCTGGTAGTCCTGGTCGTCGATGCCGAACCTCTCGCGCAGGTTGCGGAACACCAGGGGGCAGTACTCCTTGAACTTGAACCGGCTGGGCAGGTTCTCCCTGGGCAGGGAGAGAGCCGGGCTCAGCACTGAGATCAGCTCCAACTGACCCCCACAGCCCTGCCAGGCCCCTGGGACATCCCAGCCCTGGGCAGGACAGGGAGTGAGCAGGGCTCAGCACTGAGATCAGCTCCAACTGACCCCTGGGACATCCCAGCCCTGGGCAGGACAGGGAGTGAGCAGGGCTCAGCACTGAAATCAGCTCCAACTGACCCCTGGGACATCCCAGCCATGGGCATAGAGAGTGAGCAGGGCTCAGCACTGAGATCAGCTCCAACTGACCCCTGGGACATCCCAGCCCTGGGCAGGACAGGGAGTGAGCAGGGCTCAGCACTGAAATCAGCTCCAACTGACCCCTGGGGACATCCCAGCCCATGACAGGGCATAGAGAGTGAGCAGGGCTCAGCACTGAGATCAGCTCCAACTGACCCCCTGGGACATCCCAGCCCTGACAGGGCATAGAGAGTGAGCAGGGCTCAGCACTGAGATCAGCTCCAACTGACCCCTGGGACATCCCAGCCCTGACAGGACAGAGAGTGAGCAGGGCTCAGCACTGAGATCAGCTCCAACTGACCCCCAGCACATCCCAGCCCATGGGCAGGACAGAGAGTGAGCAGGGCTCAGCACTGAGATCAGCTCCAACTGACCCCTCTCCCTGCCAGGCCCCCAGGACACCCCAGCCCTGGACAGCTCCTGCCTTTGGATGCCCCCAGAATCCACCCAGGGAATGTCCCAGGGAATTCCTGGATCCTCACGGACGGGTGGGGGTGGTGGAGATTGTGCAGCTGCCACAAGAACCCCAGACACAGGGGTTGGGTCTGAGGGAACCACCGAGCTCTGCTGGGCTGTGTCACATTGTCACACTGTCACACAGCTGTGCCATCCTGGGCTGTGTCACACTGTCACACTGTAACACAGCTGTGCCTATGCCCCCCTGGGCTGTGTCACATTCTCACTGCTGCCTGTGCCCTCCTGGGTTTTGTCACCTTGTCACACAATGGTCCCTGCACACGCTGTCACACAGCTGTGCCACCCTGGGCTGTGTCACACTGTCACACAGCTGTGTCACACTGTCACACAGCTGTCCCTGCACACCAGAGGAGCTGCAGCAGCAGAGGCAGTGGGCTCTGGGTTCAGATCCCATCACATACTCAGCACAGGAAAGGTCAAGGCCTCACAAACCAGGACAAGATCCCACAGCACCCAGGGATTTCACAGCACTCAGGGATCCCACAGCAGCCAGGACAGGATCCCACAGAACCCAGGGATCCCACAGCACTCAGGAGGGAATCCCACAGAACTCAGGGATCCCACAGAACCCAGGATGAGATCCCACAGCACTCAGGGATCCCACAGCACTCAGGGATCCCACAGCAGCCAGGACAGGATCCCACAGAACCCAGGGATCCCACAGCACTCAGGAGGGGATCCCACAGAACTCAGGGATCCCACAGAACCCAGGATGAGATCCCACAGTACCCAGGACAGGATCCCACAGCACTCAGGGATCCCACAGCAGCCAGGATGAGATCCCACAGCACCCAGGACAGGATCCCACAGCACTCAGGGATCCTACAGCAGCCAGGACAGGATCCCACAGCAGCCAGGATGAGATCCCACAGCAGCCAGGACAGGATCCCACAGCACTCAGGGATCCCACAGCACCCAGGATGAGATCCCACAGCACCCAGGATGAGATCCCACAGCACCCAGGATGAGATCCCACAGCACCCAGGGATCCCACAGCACCCAGGAGGGGATCCCACAGCACTCAGGGAGCAGCTCCAGGCTGGCTCTGCTGCCAGGCTGCCCCCAGGCACAGCACAGGGGACAATGACACATTCCCTGTCCCTGAGGGAGCTGCATCTGCCCCTCCCACAGCCCTGATCCTGCCCAGAGGGGGAGAAGCAGAGTTTGGTCCTGCTTGGCCACAGTGGGAGGATTTGGCAGCTCCTTGTCAATGAGAAACGCTGGCAGTGACACGTGGGGAGCTCAGATCTCCGGGGGAGAAGGGCAGGAGCAGATCCTGCACCAGGGGACACAAACCTCCCAATCTCCTCCCACTCTGCAAAGCTGATCCCTGTGAAACTTGGGGGAAACAAAGGATTGATCAGGGAGCACTGCAGCCCTGCAGAGTTGGGCACCAGCCACAACCACGACTTCAAAACAGCACCCAAAAACGGATTTTTTGGGAGAAGGAGACAGGGATAACTGCAGACAGACTCCATGAGCACAGCAGAGCTGCAGAGCTGCCTCCTGTGAAGAGTTTCACCCCTCAAAGGACAGAAATCAGTCACTAAGGAGTATCTCAGTGACAGCCTGAGCCCACATGGCCTGGCCCAGCCTCACCACACCCCCTGGCAGCACAGCTGGGACAGCCCAGAAGGCCTCCCCCAGGCCAGCTTGCCTCACAGCACAGAGCTCTGGCCACAGAGAGGTTGGGAAGCTCCTACTCACTTGTTGAATAGATGATTGTCCACCTTAATCTTACTGTAGGCTTTGAAGTCATCGGGCATTAACATGACAGGGACGGGAACATTGCTGAGCTCGTTGATCTGCAAGAGAAAGCAGAGGGACACTCAAAGCCCAGCTCCCTCTGCCTGGGGAGCTGCAGGGATGCCCAACACCCCAGGGATGGGTTTGGGGCACCGGGACCCATCAGCAGCAGGGGAACACTGTGGTGACAGCCACAGCAGCTCATTCCACCATGTGAATCCTGAGACATTTCCCCTTCCACCAATGATCCAACACACAGCTGAGAGCCCAGAGAGTTGGGCTGATGTGGCCAGAAATGTGGATTCCATCACCATCTGTTAAACCAAGTGGGGCAGTGATCCTGATCTCCTGGCACATATTATCTGCTAATGGGCATCTTTAAACCAGCTGGGGCAATCATCTTTATCTTTCCCATGATCCACCCTTCCTCCAGGAGATATCTCCTGTTAATGGGCCAGGTGTTAAACAAGATGAGACAGTAATTCCTTATCTCTATGGGGATATCTCCTGTTAATGGGCCAGGTGTTAAACCAGGTGGGCAGTGATCTTTATCTCTGTGGGGATATCTCCTGTTAATGGGCCATATGTAAAAAACCAGCTGGGGCAATCATCTTTATCTTTCCACAGCCCATCCTCCCTCCAGGAGATATCTCCTGTTCATGGCCATTGAGTCCCAGGGCATGACTGATAAAATCACATCATCCCACTGGGAGATGCTCCACCCAGGGGGAGGAGCCAAACATTTCCTACCCAGATAAAAACTGAGATTTGGAACACCAGAGCAGCCTTTTCCACTGGATTCCAGAGGAAAAGCAGACCTTTCCACATCATCACTGGAGCTTCAGAGGAAAACTGCACCTTCTACAGGAGCACTGCTCCAGCTGAACCCCATCTGCCACTGCAGGAGGATGCAGCCACCATTGAATGGGACTGCTGCCAACACCCTGCCTGACTGACGGGTGTCAGCTTGGATTCTGACTCTGGCAGTGCTTTGGGATTGTTCTTTGTAACACTGCATTTCTCTTTTAATTTTCCTAGTAAAGAACTGCGATTCCTAATTCCTATATCTTTGCCTGAGACCCCCTTAATTTCAAAATTATTATTATAACTTGGAGGAAGGGGGTTTACATTCTCCATTTCAAGGAGAAGCTTCTCCCTTTATTGGCAGCCACCTGTCCTTCAAACCAGGACAGCCAGACAAACCCAGGGGCCAAGAACCAGCAGATTTTATGCTTTAATTTAACCACTTCACTGAGAAAATGTTCCAGTCTTAATCATTACTGCTACAGAGCAGGATGACCAAAGGTTTTGGTGCAGCCCAGCACACTCCCCGTGGATGCTGTTTCCATGCTGGCTGTCTCCTGTTGCTCCCATCCCACCCTCTCTGGAGGGATGAGTCACTCACTAGATTGTTTCTGCTCCTTAGTCATGTGTGGCAGCCACAGGAACATGAAGAATCAATGTTCAGCTACTATTGTACAGTTGGGCTCGTGCTGCAGCACCCAGCAGTGCCAGCATTAATAATAATAATAACAACATAATAATAGTAATAATAATAATAAAGATCCAGCTCTGGACTGTGTCTGGCTGCCCTGCTCCAGTCACTGTGCCAGAATCAAGAGCAGGTCAGGAGGTTTCTGAGCTGCCTTTTCAGAGGAGAGCCCCAGTGCCATCCCCTCCCAGGGGCTCCCCACAGCCCCACCTCACTGAACTCCTGTTAACAGCCTGGATTTAGGATGCAATTCCATTCCAGCTCTGTTCCCATGGCTGCTGGACAGGGAGGCACACAAGGCTGGCAACAGCAGGGTTTGGCTCCCAGTCAGCTCTGGGGGCTGTTCCCAGCACCAAAACCTCCAGCAGGTCACTGGGAAAGCTGCTGGAAAACCTCCCTGCTGGCTGGGAGCAGGGGCCAGGCTCAGCAATGGGATCCAGCTCTGGGATTCCCCATTCCCTGCCTGCAGCACTGCCCAAACAGCCCCGGGGATGTGCTGTGAGCTCATCCCATGCAGCCCAGTGTTCATCCCACCCTTTCTCCATCGTTACCATGAAAAAACCAGACCAGATTTAACACACGTCAGACTGGGAAGAAAGACACATCCCAGTGCCAGGAGGGAAGGTGGCTATTTTCAGAGCCAGCCATCCCACACAACAGATAGCAGCAGGAAGAGAAGCTCCAGGAGGGAACAGAGATGGAGCTCAGCAAAGCCCTGCCCTGCACCCAGCTGATGCCTCGAGTTTGAGCTTTTGTGTTTTTCAGATCCTGTGCTGGATTGGTGATGAACTCTGAGCTCCATGTAGTGTTAGTGACTCTCTGCAGTTTGGTCAGATAAAATTATCCTGGACTGAGAACCAAGGACATCATCACAGCCTCAGGCCCCAAAAGTGTAAACAAAAGTGAATGGGTGGGGCAAATGGGGGACTGTGACTTCATTACCTGAAGCTGTAATTGGACAATTAACCCTTGATATGCAAATAAACCAAACTTATATCTGCCCAAAAAAACTCCTGCCTGTTGTTCATCTCAGCTGTAGTCTCTGCCAGGCTCCTGCACTGCCTTTAATAAATATACCTTTATAAAAATACCTTTAAATACCTTTAATACCTATAAAAATACCTTAAATAAATATCCACTTTATTCTCTGTCTAGCCTCTGTTCTAGGTATCCACTCCAAGGCATCCCAGCACTGCCACATACCCTCTGGGATGTATGGAAAACGCTGCACAGATGAAAGAATGAATAAATAAATAATGGCACACATCCCCCACCGGGAGCAATCCCCAGCAGGGAGAGGCCGATGCCCCTGGGGTTCAGCTCCACCTTTGAGCCAGAGGGGAGGGAAAAAGGAACAGATTCCAGGTGAGGAAGGGATCTCCCAGCTCACAGCAGAGAGCTGCATCAGTCCCACGCAGAGATTTCCCCTCGGGGCGAGGAGAAAACAACTCACTCTGCACCGAGACAGAGGCGCTGCCTCCAGCCACTAATTATTGCTGTCTGCCAGGAGGGGAAGGCTGACAGCTCCTGCTGCCATCCCAGCCTGCTCCCAGCCCTCCTCCCGCCCTGGGGAAGGCACAAACGAGCCATTATCGGCTCCTCGCCGAGCGGAGGAAGGGTGCTGACGGCTGGGAGGGAACAGCGATCCCGAGCTGCCTCCTCCTCGCTGGCAGCAATTCAGACACAAATGTTCCCCGGCCTCGCTGGGTGCCCTGGTTTCTGCCACAAAGCTCAAAGTGAGCGTGGCACCTGTTGAGAGGCTCCTGAGTGGCAGAAATGGTGCACCAGGAGAGCTCCGGATCGTTTCTGAGGTGTCATCGCTCCCAGCAAGATAAAACAGCTCAAAAAATCTCCCCTGTGCGAGCCTTTCCCCCTCCCTGCAGCAGAGCTTGCTGGAAGCTTTGGGATCTGGATTTGGAGACAGAGAAGGGAGGGGGGTGTGAAGGGCACCAAGAAGGGGATGAAGGGCTGGATTTGGGATTCTGGCTCTGGAAGAAATACCAAGAAGGGAGCGGGGTGTGTGCTGGGCATCAAGATGAGGATGAAGGGCTGGATTTGGGATTCTGGCTCTGGAGGAGACAGGGAGAAGGGACGGAGTGTGCTGGGCACCAAGATGTGGATTTAGGGTTGGATTTGGAATCCTGGCTCTGGAGAAGACGCTGAGAAGGAATGGGGTTGTGCTGGGCACCAAGATGTGGATAAAAGGCTGGATTTGGGATCCTGGCTCGGGAGGAGACATGGAGAAAGGAGCCCTGGGGGCTCTCAGGACTCCAATCCAGATTTGCCCCAGGGCTGTCAGGACTTCAATCCAGACACCCCCAGGGCTCTCAGGATTTCAACTGGATTTGTCCCCTGGGGGTCCCAGGATTTCAATTCAGATTTGTCCCCTGGGGCTCCCAGGATTTCAATTCAGATTTGTCCCCTGGGGCTCCCAGGATTTCAATTCAGATTTACCCCATGACTCTCAGGATTCCAGTCTGGAACCCCTGGGGGCTCTCAGGATTTCAATGCAGACACCCCCAGGGCTCTCAGGATTTTAATCCAGTTTTGCCCTAAGGACTCTCAGGATTTCAGTCTGGAACCCCTGGGGGCTCTCAGGATTTCAATGTGGATTTACCCCAGGACTCTCAGGATTTCAATGTGGATTTACCCCAGGACTCTCAGGATTTCAATGTGGATTTACCCCAGGACTCTCAGGATTTCAATGTGGATTTACCCCAGGACTCTCAAGATTTCAATCCAGATTTGCCCCCAGAGACTCTCAGGATTTCAATGTGGATTTACCCCAGAGACTCTCAGGATTTCAGTCCCAGGCACATTTCAGACAAACCCACTGGCACCTTCAGCAGGAGCACTGGGACACAGCCCCTTCCCGTTTTTCCCAGGTTTTGCCACACCTGAGAACAATTTGCTGATTCCCAGCAGTGTCCAGAGCCACCCCACAAGGACAGAGGGACAAAACTGCCCAACCCCAGAGGTGCAGAGGGAAAAAAATCCCAACAAGGATCAGGGATCAAGAGCAGGAGGTGAGGGAGGAAAAACCTCTTCTACTGCCCAGACCCTTCACCCTCAGCTTTGCAGGGCTGCAAAAACACCTCCTCCCTCCCTCTCTGTCAAGCTTTTACCTCCTGGCCACTGGAATTCTTCAGGACTCTGGGTGGATCATTTCCCTTTGCCACCAAATTCCTTCCCCAAAAAAAGCCACATCAATATTCTGTGTCATTCAGGGACAGCTGTTGGGATGATCGGGCCAGGCATAATTTTGTTTCAAAACCTGACTGGAGCCTCAAAGTGCCAATTAGCATTAGGAAATTGATGGGAAAATGCGATTTGTTTACTAACAAGATGCAGCTGATGGAGTGTGGGAGCCCCACTCTCCGGGATTCTTTGCCACAGGAATTTGCTCCGGAAAATAAAGATACTTTGTTCCCCTCAAAGCCTTCCAATCAGGCATCTTGGTGAGTATTAGTTAAACTTCATTAAGCTCAGGGGAAGGAGGTAAAAGACACGTGGGAAAATCACTTTAGCACAGAGGCAAACCCACAGCTGTGGCAAAATTTTGCTGCTGTTTAGCACAGAGCAGCAACTGGGTGATGGTTTGAGGAAAAAAAAACCCTGTTTTTCATGAATTAGAGCATGATTAATCAGTATCCATGCTAACAACCCCCCAGGAGTGAATCTTGTAGTCAATAATTCCTCTGGGGACACCAGGATGCTTTAAGATGGGGAAAAAAAAACATCCCTTGGTGACAGCAAATCCAACTATTCCTGAAAAAAAAAATACTTGGAAAGGAGTCCTGGCTGCATCATAGGGATCAGGCAGTGCCACCCTGCTGTGCCCAGTCCTGCCAGCCTCAGGACATCCATGCTCCCAGTTCTCCCAGTCCATGTTCCCAGTTCTTCCACAGGTGGGCAGTGCTGATGTTTCCCTTGGTCCAAAAAAAGGTGAGGAATGGGAATACTCAACAACCAAGGCATGGCAGAAATGAGCAGGGAAATGAGCCCTGTTCTCCTCACTCAACCACCTGGGAAATCCCTGTTTTCTGTCCCAAAAAAAAAGGAAAAAGGGCTCCTGGAAGGTGGATTTGAATGGGAAAAGATCCTGCAATGTGGATCTGAACAGGAAAAGGGCTTCTGAAATGTGGATTTGAACAGAAAAGGGCTCCTGGAGAGTGGATTTGAAAGGGAAAAGGGCTCCTGGAAGGTGGATTTTAACAGGGAAAGAGATCCTGCAATGTGGATTTGAATGGGAAAAGGGATCCTGAAATGTGGATTTGAATGGGAAAAGGGCTCCTGGAAGGTGGATTTGAATGGGAAAAGAGATCCTGAAATGTGGATCTGAACAGGAAAAGGGCACCTGGAAGGTGGATTTCAACAGGGAAAGAGATCCTGCAATGTGGATTTGAACAGAAGCTTCTGAAATGTGGATTTGGGCAGGAAAAGGGCTCCTGGAAAGTGGATTTGAACAGAAAAAGGGATGCTGCAATGTGGATTTGAACAGAAAAGGGCTCCTGGAAGGTGGATTTGACCAGGAAAGGGCTCCTGGAGCGTGGATTTGACCAGGAAAGGGCTCCTGGAGTGTGGATTTGACCAGGAAAGGGCTCCTGGAGTGTGGATTTGACCAGGAAAGGGCTCCTGGAGCGTGGATTTGAACAGAAAAGGGCTCCTGGAGCGTGGATTTGCAGAGGATCCCCTGGCTGAGCAGGCTGGGCCAGCCCCTCTCTGGCACAGCCAGGGCCATGTGCTGCTCTCTCCAGGGCAGGGAGGGACAGAGCCAGGCTGTCCCCCCCGTGCCAGCAGCAATTCCTGGGCTCTGGGTGCTTGATTGGTGGCAGATGCTGCTCTGGCAGCACTGAAGGCAGGGCTGTGGAGCAGGGAGTGCTGTGCTGCCATTCCCAGCCCTGCTGCTTCCCTGGAATACTAACGAGCTCTGCTCCCTGCTCAGGGCTCAGAGATGGCTGCTGCTGCTCCAGCCAGCAACTGGAGCCTCTAAAAATGGGATGTTTGTGCCTTTTGCAGCTGAAGAATCACAGTCTGGGATCTCTGAACCTGGGATCCCATCAGCAGCACCTTACAACCGTTTCCATGGCTCCCAGAACACCACACAGCACTCTGCCCATCTCTGTGCATCTCTCAGCCTGGGAGGTGGCTGCTCCCTTCCAGGACCATCCTGGGCACGTGGATCCATCCAGGGCATGGAAAGCACCCCTGGAGCAGCACACACAGAGCCAAGCCCCAGGAGCAGCAGCTCCTCTGCCAGTGCCATGACAACAGCAGGAGGAGCCTCCCCAGGAGCCATCCCCAGGGCTGCTGGATTCAGGGGCTGACAGAAAACTCAGAGATCCAGGCTAAGCCTGGGTGGCTCAACTTTCACACAAGTTTTTCTCTCCTCTCCATGGTTTTCTGGTCCAAAATTCAAATTGTTTGACTCATACCAGCCCCACCCCAACCCCAATCCCAATCCTGGCTGGGGAACACCAGGACCCCTTATTTAAATTTATTTAAACTCATTTAAACACCCACACTGCTGCTCCAGAAAGCAGCTCCTGCTCCTGGGGGGCTCCTGCTGCTCCCCAGAGCCAGCCCTGACCCCTGCTCAGCAGCTTCTTTAAAAGGCTGGGAGAACAGACCCACGGGGATTTCTGCAGCACATTGCATAAAATGGTTGTTTGTTTGATTTGTCTGTGAAAAAGTTCATCCCAGATCCAAGCAATTCTGACAGGACCTTCCTGGCACAGAGCTGTTTTCCCCTCCTCCCTCTGCACGGATCACCAGGGCAGAACTCCAGAGCCTCCTCACTCACCCCTCCTTGTCCAACACAGCCCACAAAAGATTTCCACAAAGATATTCCCAAAATGATTTCCAAACCCACCAGCTGGTGGCACATCATTGCAATTCCTTTAAGGAGGGCACTGGGATCATCCCCCAGGCACAGCCCAGGAGCAGCAGCTGCTCGTGGGGAGGCACCAAACCCTCACCCCAAAGTGGCAGAGATTTACTGGGAAATCCTAAACGCCTTTCCAAAGGTCAGGAGGTCACAGCTGAACTTTTCTCACCCCCTTTCCCAGCCCCTCAGGTTCCTTCCTGGCAGCAATTTCTTCCTAACACACATCCCATATAATCCCATTAGCAGCTTAGTGTCAGCTCGCCTTCCTCCCTTTGCCCAAATATCTCACAGCCAAGTGCTCCCAAAGTTGCTCTGGCCTGATCCAGGGCCTCAAATTCCTGCCAGGCTCCTACTGCCCACACAGCTACAACAAAGAAAAACACAAAAAAATAACCCAAAAAAGGCCAGCAAGCAACAACGTGCCTATGAGGCCTCAGAAAGAAACTCGGAAAAATCCCATAATTTCCATTTCTTCAGGGCTGCTAATGGCACCACTGATCAAAGGCTGATTAAACTCATTATCCTGCTTCCTGGGCAAGGCTGGGAGCACTTGGAACATCCTTTGCCTCAAAGCCAGCTCGGTGCTGAACCACATTTGGAAGCTTTCACTCCAGCCAGGCAGGCCAGGAATGCAAGGAGGATTTTTTATTTTTTATTCATTCTTGGTGTGTTATTTGTTTTGGAAAAAAAAAATGAGCATGAGTCCCTTTCACTCTCTAGGAAACATCCACTAATCCACTGGAGAAATAGGTGTGTCTGAGCCCTAAAAGTGGATTAACTGAGGAAGGGATGAGGCTTCTGGGTTCTTTGGCCACCAAGAACAGCACCCAGCACCCACATGCAAGGATCAATCCTCGTGCTGCCATCACAAACCAGGGAGAAATTTCCAGACAAAACACAGGGATGGTCTGAGGGATCACCAAAAGAGGTGGATCAGAGCTGAGCCAGCACAGACATTCCCAATTCTCTCACAACCTGGCCCAGAGGAATAAAGGGGCCAAACCCTTCATTTTTGGGGGATGGAGATGGGAGACACATTGTCCAAGTGAGGCACAGGGACAGTCCTGGCTGGAGACCCAAGGGCTGGGACAGGGGACAGGGCTGGGGGTGCCAAATTCGTGTCCCCCAGTGCCAGAGGGGGGATTGTGCCACAGCAGCATCACCCGAAAAAGCATCGCTGCCCTCTGCCCAGAACCGCGAAAAAGGTGCTGCAAAACGTGCCAAGGGTGGGCGTGTGGGGACCCCAAACTGCCCAGGGAGGGGCTGGGTCGGGGATGGGATGGAGAGGGAGGGAAGGCTGGGATTCAGCGGGGATGAGGGTGAGAGAGGGAAAAAAAGCTGGGATGGAGGGGAGGGAAAAGGCCCAGCCCGAGGGGGAGCGGGGTCGGGCATTGCTGAGGGGCAGGGCCGGGGACGAGGGGACGAGGGGGACGAGGCCCCATTCTCGGGGGCTCTGAGGGGGACGAGACCCCACTCCCGGTTTTGAGGGGATGAGGCCCCGCTCCCGAGGGCTCTGAGGGGATGAGGGGAGATGAGGCCGAGGGCTCTGAGGGGAACGAGGCCGGGGCTCTGAGGGGATGAAGGGGACGAGGCCCCGCTCCCGGGGGTTTGAGGGGGACGAAGCCCCGCTCCCGGCTCTAAGGGGATGAGGGGATTTGGGGTTGGGGGGGTCCGCACCGCCCGCTCTCACCGTGTGGTTCGCCCCCCACATAAGGACGCTGAGCAGCGGCTCGGAGGCCCGGAACAGCTTCACCTTCTGGCACACGAAGTGTTTCTTCTTGGTCTTGGTTTTGCTGGCGCTGAGGGCCGAGCCCACCGCGGCCACGGCTCCCGCCGCCGTCCCCGCGGCCCCCGCGCAGTTCGCGGCCATGGCGGACCCGACCGACCCCCTCCCCGCGCCCCCCTACCAGCGCCTCCGCATGGTTCCGCCCGGCCCGGCTCTCCCCCCCGCCGTTCCCGCAGTGGTACCGCCCTGCCCCGGCAGTCCCGGCCCGTTAAGCTTTGCCCTCGCCGGCCTTGCTCTCCCCCCCCGCGGTTGCCGCGGTGGTTCGGTCCCTGCTCCCCCCCCTGCCGCCCCCGCGGTGGTTCGCTCCGCCGCGGCCGGCCGAGCCCGCTCCGGCCCCGCGCCGAGGAGGCGCCAAGATGGCGGCGGGCTGAGGGGGTGGGGAGCGGGCGGTGCCATGTCCCGCCCGAGCGGGGGGAGCCGCGGGCGATGGCGACGGGGAAACTCCAGCTCGGGCTGCGGCAGGAGCGGCGTCACGCACGGGGCTGTGACAGAGAACAACGCAGACGGATAACGGAGCGAGAAGCAGACAGAGGGGAAAACCCCCATTCCCTCCTCCTCTTCCCGGAGATGGTCTCGCCCAGCGGCGTGACGCGCCCGCCGAGGCCCCGCCCCTCTAGAAACGGACCAATCAGCGGCGAGGCGGCTGGAATTATGAATGGGCTGTTGCACACGTCACGCGCCGCCCTTAAAGGGCCCGCGGGGACCCTCGGGGGGACAACGGGGACCCTCCGGGCCCGGGGCGCGTCCTGCGGCCGGACACACCGAGCAGCGGCTGCTGCAGCCTCCAGAACCCTCCCCGCCCACAGCCCATCCCCAGAGCCACAAAGGACATTTAACAAACGACAGCCAACTTTCTTAATTAAAAAGGCAAAATAAATCTACACTGCTGTACATATACACATTACTTACATTACAAAATCCCAGAGAATTATTTGCTGTGTCAGCTACGCTCTGCTCGTTCCCTTTTTTCCCCCTCAGCAGCTGCTTCTTTTGGGTCAAAGATCATTGAAATAAATCTGTGAGCCACCAAAAGCCAGCACACTGTGAGGTGTGGATGTAAAAGGTGACAGCGTGGTCCAATCCATGGAATTACCCCACCTGTGGATCATCGGTTCTGCTCTGGATTTTAGGGATTAACAAAAATAAATCTTCAGCTGTGGCACAGGAGGAAGCAGTGACCACAATGATGTATAAAAAAGTGACACCAGTCAGGGTGGGGAGAGGAGGAGAAGCTCTGGGGAGGGGTTAGAAATGGAACACCGAGTCCCCAAACGCCGTGAGGGATCCAGCACCTCCCTGGCAGCTGGAATTGTTCCTGCAGAGCTCTCACCTCTGCAAACCCGTGTCCACTGAGCTCCTGCCCAGGGGCAGGGCCAGCACAGCTTTCACCTCTGCATAAAGTTCTTTTCCAAGGCAGCAGGAGTCCTCTGCAGGGAGTGGATGTTGCGCTTGACCCGATCCTCCAGGCTGGAGGTGGAGGCACTTTCCAGCTTCAAACGGCTGCAGGGACAAAGCACAGCTCTGAGAAACCACCCAGGGAGAGCAGCTTGGGCTTAGAGACTGGATGCTGGGGTGGAATTCCTCCCTGGGATGGAATCCCAGAGAAGATGGAGCACCCCAGGACTGGGGATGGGATTTAAGGTCCCCTCCCACCCAAAGCATTCCAGGATTCTGTGATTTGCTGCCATGAGCACAAGGGATAATTATATAAATTATAATAAGGGGATCATTATTATAATAATATAAATTAATCAGAGTTTAGGGGTTTTTAAAGTCAAACACAGATCCCAGTCCAACAGACTCACAGGGACTTGTTGCAAGCTCCCAAAACCTGAGAATTTCTAAATATCTGCACATAAAGCACTCCCAAAACATCACCAATGCCCAGCTTGGCTCTGACTCCCAACTAGCAAGAATTTTTGGGTTGAGGGGAAAATTTGGGAACAGCAGATCAGTAGGACAGAGGGAAGATGAGCAATTCCATGACCTGAGCCACCCCAGGCACTGATAAAAGCTGAATTTCCCTGGGTGAGGAGGTGCTAAAAGACTCACTGGAAGAATTTCCCATCCCTGGTGTCGAGTTTCTCCAGCTCCCTCTCCAGCTCCTCCTCCCTGCGGTGCTTCCTCAGGTTGTTGGCTCTCTCCTCTTCCCTCCACTTGGCATTTTCCATCATTTCCTGCCTCTTTCGCTCCAGCTCCTCAGGAGAGAGCTTTCTGTTTGGTGAAAAAGAGACTTTTTCTGTGACTCAGCAGCACCCTGAGCCCCTCACCTCCCACTTTTTGGGGTGGAAAAGGTTCAGATCCCCCAGATCAGGGGGATTTAATTCAGATTTGTCTTTGTGAGACATTTTGGAATATCCCACTTCCCCACATCCCAGCAGGATTTTATTTTTCTCCCTCTTTGATTTAATAATCTCCTCATTGGTTTTAATGGATCCAAGATGATGCTGTCAGGATCAGAACAGAACCTCTTAATTAACACTCCAGGGGACAGAGAATTCCCTTTCCTGCCCTGCAGCAGGACCAGCACCACCAGGATTGCTTTGGGAATTGCAACCCTGGGAAGGAGCCAGGCAAGCCCTCTGGGGGATTTTCTGTGGAATTTTCTGTGGGATGGGATTTTCTGTTTTCTGCAGGATGCATTTTCTGTGGGATTGATTTTCTCTAGGATTGATTTTCTGTGCCATTGATTTTTTTATGCCATTGATTTTTCTGTGGGATGCATTTTCTCTAGGATGGATTTTCTGTGGGATTGGATTTTTTCTAGGATGGATTTTCTGTGGGATTATTTTCTGTGGGATGCTTTTTCTGTGCCACTGATTTTTCTGTGGGATTAATTTTCTGTAGGATTGGTTTTCTGTGGGATTGTTTTCCTGTGGGATTAATTTTTCTGTGGGATTTTCTGTATGATTGATTTTTCTGTGGGATTTTCTGTGGGATGCATTTCCTGTGGGATGCATTTCCTGTGGGATGGGATTTTCTGTGCCACTGATTTTTCTGTGGGATTGTTTTCCTGTGGGATTTTCTGTATGATTGATTTTTCTGTGGCATGCATTTCCCATGGGATGCATTTTCTTTGGGATTTTCTGGCTGTTCCACCTGCCCCACTCCATGAGCAGAGGAAATTCTGGTTCCCAAGTGTGCCCAGGAGTGTCCCCAGCACAGGACAGGACAGGACAGGGACAGGGACAGGACAGGGACAGGGACAGACACAGGGACAGGAACGGGGACAGGGACAGACACAGACACAGACACAGACACAGACACAGACACAGGGACAGGACAGGGACAGGGACAGGGACACAGGGACAGACACAGGGACAGACACAGACAAAGGGACAGGGACAGACAAAGGGACAGGGACAGACAAAGGGACAGACCCAGGGACAGGACAGACACAGGGACAGGACAGACACAGGGACAGGACAGACACAGGGACAGGACAGGGACAGACACAGGGACAGACACAGGGACAGGACAGACACAGGGACAGGGACAGACACAGGGACAGGGACAGGCACAGGGACAGGACAGGGACAGGGACAGGACAGACACAGGGACAGGACAGGGACAGACACAGGGACAGACACAGACACAGGGACAGGACACAGGGACAGACACAGGGACAGACACAGGGACAGACACAGGGACAGACACAGGGACAGGGACAGGGACAGGACAGGGACACAGACACAGGGACAGACACAGGGACAGACACAGGGACAGGACAGACACAGGGACAGACACAGACACAAGGACAGACACAGGGACAGACACAAGGACAGACACAAGAACAGACACAGGGACAGACACAGGGACAGACACAGGACACTGACCTGGTGTAGCCCGAGGGCTGCTGGCGCCTGAAGCTCTTTTTGGGGGAAGGGCTCCTGGCTCTGCTCCTCTCCTCCCTGCTGCTGTGCCTGCAACCCCAAAACAGCCCCATCAGCACCAAAATCCCCCAAATCCCCCCAAATCCCATTTCCAAACATTCCCTGGGGCCTTTAACATCCTGAGGCTCCCACTGCTGCAGGGCTGGCACCTGGCACTGAGAAACAAATCCTAATCTGAATAAACTCTGAATTTATTTCATCAACAAATCACCTCTTCTTATCATTTTGTCTGTATTAAATAAAGGTAATTTAACAGCTCTGAATGATCAGTTTGAAGAGAATTTGGATTCCATCAAAAATCCACAAATACCTGCTTTTATAATTTTATCAGTATTAAATAGGGACAATTTAACTACATATATATTTATGGTAATAAATATATCATTAGTTAAATATATATTTAATACCATAAATTATATCTTCAGTTAAATTATTTTTATTTAATATTCCAAGATAATTGAAATTTAATTGAATTAGCTCAGAATGATCAGTCTGAAGATGATTCCATCAGCAATCCACAAATACCTGCTTTTATAGTTTTATCTGTATTAAATACTTTATCTAAAATATATTTATGGTAATAAATATAACACTAGTAAAAATTATATTTAATACTATAAAAATATCTTCAGTTAAATTATTTTTATTTACTCTTTAAAGATAATTTAAATTTAATTTAATTAGTTCTGAATGATCAGTCTGAAGAGAATTTGGGTTCCATCAGCAATCCACAAATACCTGCTTTTATAGTTTTATCTGTATTAAATACTTTATCTAAAAATATATTTATGGTAATAAATATAACATTAGTTAAATATATATTTAATACCATAAATTATATCTTCAGTTAAATTATTTTTATTTAAATTTAATTGAATCAGCTCTGAATGATCAGTTTGAAGAGAATTGAGATTCCATCAGCAATGAACAAATTATCTGGTTTTTATAACTTTACCTGTATTAAATAAGGACAATTTAACTAAAGATAATAAACTAAAGATATTTAAACAAAGATAATTTAAATTTAACTGAATTAGCTCTGAATGGTCAGTTTGATGAGAACTGAGATTCCATCAGCAATCAACAAATTACCTAGCTTTTATAATTTTACCTGTATTAAATAAAGACAATTTAACTAAAGATGTATTTATGGTTCTCTCAGAGAGAGAACAGAATGCAAGAATTAAATTAAAAACCTTTAGAAGAATTAAAATTCATTAAGCCACACAGACATGGAATAGAGGTGCAAGCTTTAGTTTTAAGGAAGCAGAAATATTATTAATTGCAGAGATATGAAGCAGAAATCTTTAAGTAAGTAAAGTATTTTTGAAGTGCCTTAAAGAGCTTTAGAACTGAGGGTGAAAACAAACTGTGGTGAGAGCACAAAACCAGAGTTCTAGACATTAGTGTGGAAATCAAGTCTCAGAAACAATGCAGACAAACAATAACGGGGTTCCCAGGGCGTGGTGCCCCCAGCCCCACTCACTTGCTGCCGTGGCTGCTGCTGGGGGGGCCCTGGGGGCTGCGGGAGCGGCCCCGGGGCTGGGCGGGAGCCCGGGGCTGGCCCGGGGGGCTGCGGCTCTGCTGGGGGTCCCTGACCTGCAACACAGCGGCACCAGCTCAGGGGTGGGATGGATTGTATCATGTCATGTCATGTCATATCATATCATATCATATGTCATATCATATCATGTCATATCATATCATGTCATATCATATATCATATCATACACACAGCGGCACCAGCTCAGGGGTGGGATGGATTGTATCATATCATATATCATATCATATCATATCATGTCATGTCATGTCATGTCATATCATATCATGTCATATCATACACACAGGGGCACGAGCTCAGGGATGGGATGGATTGTGTCATGTCATGTCATGTCATGTCATAGCATACACACAGCAGCACGAGCTCAGGGATGGGATAGATTGTGCTGTATCATATCATATCATGTCATGTCATATCATACCATATCATATCATATCATATCATATCATATCATATCATATCATATCATATCATATCATATCATATCATATCATATCATATCATATCATATCATATATCATATCACACACACAGGAGCACGAGCTCAGGGATGGGATGGATTGTATCATATCATATCATTTCATAGCATATCATATCATCTCATATCATATCACACACACAGGAGCAAGAGCTCAGGGATGGGATAGATTGTGCTGTATCATATCATATCATATCATATCATATCATATCATATCATATCATATCATGTCATGTCATGTCATGTCATAGCATATCATACAGGGAGCACGTGCTCAGGGATGAGAGATCAGATTGTATCGTATCATATCATATCATATCATATCATATCATATCATATCATATCATATCATATCATATCATATCTCCCATCATATCACATACAGGGAGCACATGGCCAGGGATGGGATATCAGATTGTATCATATCATATCATATCATATCATATCATATCATATCATATCATATCATATATCACATCATATCACACACAGGGAGCACGTGCTCAGGGATGGGAGATCAGATTGTATCGTATCGTATCATATCATATCATATCATATCATATCATATCATATCATATCATATCATATCACACACAGGGAGCACGTGGTCAGGGATGGGAGATCAGATTGTATCGTATCATATCATATCATATCATATCATGTCATATCATATCATATCATATCATATCATATCATATCATATCATATAACACACACAGGGAGCACGTAGTTATGAATGGGGTAGATTGTATCATATCATATCATATCATATCATATCATATCATATCATATCATAGCATAGCATAGCATAGCATAGCATAGCATAGCATAGCATAGCATATCACAAACACAGGGAGCACGTCGTCAGGGATGTTATATCAGATTGTATCATATCATATCATGTCATATCATATCATATCATATCATGCACGCAGGGAGCACGTGGTTATGGATGGGATAGACTGTATCATATCATATCATAGCATGCCATAGCATATCATAGCATGTCATACACACAGGGAGCACGTGGTCAGGGATGGGATAGATTGTACTGTATCATATCATATCATATCATATCATATCATATCATATCATAGCATAGCATAGCATGTCATAGCATGTCATAGCATGTCACACACACAGGGAGCACGTGGCCAGGGATGTGATAGCAGATTGTATCATATCACAGTATATCATGTCATATTATAGCATGTATTATACCATCTATCATGTTATGTCATAGAATATATAATATCTTATAATATCATATATATCATATTATAATGCACAATGTATATTGTCATATATAATTAGATAATATCTTATATTACATATTATATATTCCATATCTATTCTATTCTATTCCATGTCTAATTCTGTTCTAATTCAATTCTATTTTAATTCCATTCCTGTATTTCCATTCCATTCCAATATTTCCATTCCTACATTTCCATTCCAATATTTATTTCCATTCCATTCCTACATTTCCATTCCATTCCATTCCAATATTTCCATTCCACTCCTATACTTCCATCCCATTTCATTTCTCTATTTCCATTTCTCTCTTTCCATCCCATTCCTACATTTCCATCCCATTCCTATACTTCCATCCCACCCCACACACATTATAAAATAAAAGCCTGATAAAACCTGGTTTAGTCCCTGCTAGCCCAGCTAAGCCAGGAGCAGCTCCTAAATTCCCATAAGGAAAAACCATCAGGATGGAGGCAGCTAACACAACAATCTATTCTTGGAGAGAAAAATGAGTTCAAGGCTTAGATGGCTCCAAACTGAACCCAAAATTTATTCATAATCCTGTCCCACTCATAATCCTCTTCCAGCTGCTGCAGTAATTCCCAAATTCCTGGATTTCCCTGTCTCAGGGTGTCCCTGTAACCATATCCTGGGATTTTGGAAAGGGCAGCCTGAGTTTTGATGTCCCTTCCCAATCCCACTCCATAATTCCATAAATAACCAGGAACACCTGAAGAAATCTTATCCTGAATTCTGAGCAAAAGTCCTGCTGAGCTCTGAATAATTTGAATTTTATGGCTTAGATGGCTCCAAATTGAACCCAAAATCTATTCATTCCTGTCCCAGCTGCTGCAGCAATTCCCAAATTCCTGGATTTCCCTACCTCAGGGTGTCCCTGTAACCATATCCTGGGATTTGGAAGGAGCAGCCTGGCACAGACTGGGTTTTGATGTCCCTTCCCAATCCCATTCCATGATTCCATGGATAATGAACAAACCTTATCCTGAATTCTGAGCAAAACTCCTGCTGAGCTCTGAATAATTTGAATTTTAAGGCTTAGATGGCTCCAGATGGAATATTAATCCCTGTCCCAGCTGCTGCAGCAGTTCCCAAATTCCTGTTTTCCCCTCTCTCATGTGTACCTGCAATCCATATCCTGGAATTTTGGAAGGAGCAGCCTTCCAGGAGGAACTCTCCACTTTTTTCTGTGACCTGAAAAAGCAAACAAATCCCCGTTGAATCCAATAAATCAGGGAATAAATCAATTTTTTACCATTAAACTCCTTCCATCACACCTTAACGATGCAAGACAACACACTGAGTGAAATATTTAATTAAATCATTAATTAGAGTGAGAATTGGAGCAGGAATCTCACTTGTTCCTGCCCCTCTCCTCCCCAGAGCTGGAGCTGGAGCTGCTGGAGCTGCGCCGTCGATGCTTCTTGTGCTTCTTCTTCTTCTCCTTCTTCTTCTTCTTCTCCTTTTTATCCAAACTGTTCTGCAGCTGCAAAGGCAAAAAATTCCCTCAGAATCCCAGGGAAAAGAGCAGAAAATCAGAGGGGGAAAAAAAAAATCTTTGTAAGGAATAGAAAAAGGTGGAGGTGTTTGTAACAATAATTATAATTTAAAATTAATTTTAAATTATTATAATTTAAATTAATTAAAAATTTTAAGTATAATTCAAATATATAAATATTATATTTTTGTTACATATAATATTATCTTATAATTATATAATGTTACATTATATTGTCATTTTACTATGCTATAATATACTATAAATTTATTATGTTATATCATAATTATATTATGCCATGTTATATTAAAATATCACAATATAATATCTAATATATTAATATATAGCGTTAATATTATAATATATTATTTTAATAATGTAATAATATGGTAATATAAATGTATAACTTTGAATACATAACAATAGAATATATTACCCATAATGTAATAATATATTAATTAATATTACATAATAAATGCAATTATATAATTCGTTATAGCCATTATATCATTATATTGTATGTTATAATATTTATTATATAATGGTATAATATAAAAATTGTAATTTATAATTTTAGAACATTTAGAAAATTGAGAAAATGATAAATTTATAAATTTCAAGAGATTTGCAAAATTTTTCTACTTCCAGGTGTAAAAAATGTCTTTGCAGTGTTCACAAGAGAATTATCTTTATAAAAATGTAGCAGTTTATAAAATTTAGGTATTAATTTAGGAATTATTTAAAATGCAGGTGTTTATAAAAATTTAAAGCCATCTATAAATTTCAAGCCAGAAAATTTCATTTAACTCTCAAAATTGAGGAGTTTAAAGCACAGAGCTCAGTTTTTTGTCCTGACCAATCAAAATTCTGATTTTTTTTTAATTTTCTGATTTTTCCCACCTACCAAGGCTTTGATTTTCTTCATTTTCACTGGGTTATTCAAAACTTCTCTTTTTTTTTCCTCCTCCCTCTTCCTAAAACAAGAATGAAAAATAAAAATCAGGGGTGGAAAAAAGAGAAATGTGAATTTAACAAAACTGAGGAGGAATTTCCCTTTTCTGCCCCTTTTAAGAGTACAAGGATTTGTTTCCAAAAGAAATATTCTCATAAAAATGGAAATAAATAAACAAATATCATTATAAAATGTAAATAAATAAATAAATTCATGAAAATTTAAATCTAAAATGCAACAAACATACTTATGAAGTATAAAGAAATATCCTCATAAAAATGGAAATAAATAAATAAATAACATTATAAAATGTCAATAAATAAATAAGCAAATTTCTGGAAAATTAAATATAAAAATGCAATAAACATATTTATAAAGAGCAAAAAAATATTCTCATAAAATGTAAATTAATGAATTTATAAAAATGCCAAAAGTATTGATCAAAGGTACATAAATATCTTTATAAAAATGTAAATAAGTATCTATAAAATGTAAATGTCTTTATAAAAATAAAATATATCTATAAATAGAAAATCAAATAATCGTATGAAAATGTAAATACATTTAAAAAACTGCAAATATTTTTATGAAAATATAGATTTATAAAAACTCTAAGACATTTCTAAAATTTAAAATTATAATGAAATTTAAATGTGTCGATATATACAGCTAATAATTTATTTATATTTATTTATACGTGTTTATATGTATCCATATGTATTTATAAATATATTTTAAGATTTTATTTTTATTTTAAATAATATTTAATTAATTAATTAGTATTTTTATATATTAATGCCTTAATAAATGCATTTATACAAACATTCTAGTCGATGCTGTGTGCTGTGCATGGCAATGTGAACTTTGGCAGAAACAGCTGAAATTATATTTAATTTTAATTTTTTAATTTTATTTATATTTAGTTTTTGAGATTTTAATTTTTTATTTTACTTATATTTAATTTCTGAGATTTTAATTTTAATTTGAATTTTTGTTTCTATTTATATTTATTTTATATTTAAATTTTTCTTTTATTTTTATTATTATTATTTAAACTTTCAGATTTTGATATTTCTACTTTATTTTTTTACCTTTATTAATATTTAATTTTTAGATTTTTATTTTATGTATATTTAATTTTTTATATTTTTTAACTTTAATTTTTATTTTTACTTATATTGCATTTTTGCTATTTTTAACTTTTTATTTTTACTTATATTTAATTTTTCTATTTTAATTTTTATTTTATTTTTTATTTTTACTTCCATTTATTTTTTCTATTATAATTTTTATTTCCATTTTCATTTCTATTTCTATTAAATTTTTTACATTCTAATTTTTATTTCCATTTTCATTTCTATTTCTATTGAATTTTTTACATTCTAATTTTTATTTCCATTTTCATTTCTATTTCTATTGAATTTTTTACATTCTGATTTTTATTTCCATTTTCATTTCTATTTCCATTGAATTTTTTACATTCTAATTTTTATTTCCATTTTAACTTCTATTTCTATTAAATTTTTTACATTTTAATTTTTATTTCTATTTCTATTGAATTTTTTACATTTTAATTTTTATTTCCATTTTACTTTCTATTTATATTAAATTTTTACATTTTTATTTTTATTTCTATTTCTATTGAATTTTTAACATTTTAATTTTTATTTCCATTTTACTTTCTATTTATATTAAATTTTTACATTTTAATTTTTATTTCTATTTCTATTGAATTTTTAACATTTTAATTTTTATTTCCATTTTAATTTCTATTTCTATTGAATTTTTTACATTTTAATTTTTATTTCCATTTTCATTTCTATTTCTATTAAATTTTTTACATTTTAATTTTTATTTCCATTTTCATTTCTATTTCTATTGAATTTTTTACATTTTAATTTTTATTCCCATTTTCATTTCTATTTATATTAAATTTTTTACATTTTAATTTTTATTCCCATTTTCATTTCTATTTATATTAAATTTTTTACATTTTAATTTTTATTTCCATTTTCATTTCTATTGAATTTTTTACATTTTTATTTCCAATTTAATTTCTATTTATATTAAATTTTTTACATTTTAATTTCTATTTCCATTTTCATTTCTATTTATTAAATTTTTTACATTTTAATTTTTATTCCCATTTAATTTCCATTTACATTGAATTTTTTTCATTTTAACTTAATTCATTAAATCATACCACACTTATTTGATTTTATAACAACAAGAACAACTCAGCACTGTGTCTCTCACCCACCTGATCATGAACAGGGGGTCCTCCCTGATTTTGGTGGCCATGTCCAGCACGGAGCTGGCCCCAGCCCTGGCAAAGATGGAGCCGGGCAGCAGCCCCGTGTCCCCAGGGCCAGCAGCGTCCTTGTCCCCAACCTTGTCCAGGATGAACTTGTCCACAGGGCGCCCCAGCAGGTACTCATCCCTGTTCACCATCCCCCCAGGGCCCTGGTACATCCACTCCAGCTTCTCCTCACGCTTCCTGCGGGGAAACAAAGAAAATCATGGTTTGTCCTGGTGATTCCTGGAAGGTTTTGGGTTATGGGATCAGAGGGATGGATGATGGATGGGTGGATGGATGGATGGATGGATGGATGGATGGATGGATGGATGGATGGATGGATGGATGATGGATGATGGATGGATGGATGGATGATGGATGGATGATGGATGGATGGATGGATGGATGATGGATGGATGGATGGATGGATGGATGGATGGATGGATGATGGATGGATGGATGGATGGATGGATGGATGGATGGATGGATGGACGGATGATGGATGATGGATGGATGGATGGATGGATGGATGGATGGATGGATGGATGGACAGATGATGGATGATGGATGATGGATGGATGGACAGATGATGGATGATGATGGATGGATGGATGGATGGACAGATGATGGATGATGGATGGATGGATGATGGATGGATGGATGGATGGATGGATGGATGGATGGATGGATGATGGATGGATGATGGATGATGAATGATGGATGGATGGGATTTTGGGAATTAGTAGAGAGGATGGAATAGAAATCCCAGAGCCATCCCTGTGCCACCCCCTGCTGCCCCCATACCATCCCCATGCCATCCCCGCTCTGTCCCCCCCGTCTCACCGCACGGTGCCCATGTCCTCGGCGTAGCGCTGCATCTCCTCCCGCGCCCGCTCCTCCTGCAGCTCCCGCTGCAGCTCCTCGATCTTCCTCCTCTCGGCCTCATGCTTCTGCTCCGCCTTCCACACCTTCTCCACATTGCGCAGCGTCTGCGGGTGCCAGCTCTTCTTCAGGTTCTGCGGGACAGGAGCGGCGCCGGGATCAGCACCAGGACCAGAACCGGGATCAGCACCGGGACTGGCACTGGGACCAGAACCGGGATCAGCACCGGGACCAGAACCGGGATCAGCAACGGGACTGGCACTGGGACCAGAACCGGGATCAGCACCGGGACTGGCAATGGGATCAGAACCGGGATCAGCACCGGGACTGGCAATGGGATCAGAACCGGGATCCATGCGGGACCAGAACCGGGATTAGCACCGGGACCAGAACCGGGATCGGGACCAGAACCGGGATCAGCACCAGGACCAGAACCGGGATCAGCACCGGGACGGAGCAGGATCAGCACCGGGACCAGAACCGGGATCAGCAACGGGACTGGCACTGGGACCAGAACCGGGATCAGCATCGGCATTGGCACAGGGAGTGGCACCAGGATCAGCACCAGCATTGGCACAGGGACTGGAACAAGGATCAGAACTGGGACCAGAACCGGGATCAGCACCAGCATTGGCACAGGGACTGGCACCAGGATCAGAACCGAGATCAGCACCAGGACCAGAACCGGGATCAGCACCAGCATTGGCACAGGGACTGGCACCGGGATCAGAACTGGGATCAGCACCAGGACCAGAACCAGCATCAGAACCAGGAGCGACACTGGGATCAGAATGGCACTGGCACCAGGATCAGAACTGGGATCAGAACCAGGACTGGCACCGGGATCAGAACCGGGAGCAGCACCAGGATCAGAACCAGGATTGGCACCAGGATCGGCATCAGAATCAGAACCAAACAAAATTGGCACCGGGACCAGAATGGGGATCTGCACTGGGATCAGAACCAGCATTGGCACTGAGATTAGCACTGCGATCAGAACTGGGATCAACACCAGGATCAGAACCAGCACTGGCACCGGGATCAGAACTGGGATTGGCACCGGGATCAGAACCAGCGTTTGCAGCAGGATTGGCGCCGGGATTGACACTGGGATCAGAACCGGCACCAGCACTGGGATTAGCACGGGCATTGGAACTGGCATTGGCACCGGGATCAGAGCTGGCATTGGCACCAGGATTAGCACCAGCATTGGAACTGGCACCAGGATTGGCACTGGCACCAGAACCTGCATCAGCACCGGGACTGGCACCGGCATCAGAACCGGGATTGGCACCGAGCAGCCGGGGCGGGGCCCGGCCCACCAACACCGGCAGCCAGGCCTGGAAACCGGACCTGCGGCTCCCCCGGCCCCGGGAGCAGCCCCAGGGCCCGGGGAAGCCGCACGTCCCTGCCCTGTGGCCCCTCAGCACCCCTCCAACCCCCGGCCCCCTTCAGCTCCCCCTGCTCCCTCTGGAGTCTCCCCTCAGCCCCCCCGGCCCCTCTCCCTCCCGGTCACCGCCCCCAGCCCCTCAGGCTCGCCGGCCCCTCTCACCCCCGATTACCCCCAGAGCACCCGAACCCTCGGGAGCCCCTCCCGGTCGCATCAGCCCCTCTGACCCGCCCTCAGTCCCCTCTCAGCCCCCGCTTCCCTTCAGCCCCTCCCGACCCCTCCCAGCCCCCCGGTTCCCCTCCCAGCCCCCCGGTTCCCTCGTTCCCCTCTCAGCTCTCTCAATTCCCCCATTCCCCTCTCAGCTCCCCCTCACGAGGTCTCTCCCCCTGCTCCCCCATTCCCTCACCAGTTCTCTCCCCGTTCCCCTCTCAGTTCCCCTCACAGCTCCCCGTTCCCCCATTCCCCTCACCAGGCCTCTCCCGCTTCCCCTCACCAGTTCTCTCCCCGGTTCCCCTCACCAGGTCTCTCCCCAGTTCCCCCTCAGTTCCCCCCAGTTCCCCTCACAGCTCCCCTGTTCCCCCATTCCCTTTCTCTGTCTCCCCGTTCCCCTCACCAGGTCTCTCCCTCAGTTCCCCCATTCCCCTCTCAGTCCCCCCCATTCCCTCTCAGTCCCCCCGTTCCCCTCACCAGGTCTCTCCCCCATTCCCCTCTCAGTCCCCCCGTTCCCCTCACCAGCTCTCTCCCCCATTCCCTCTCAGTCCCCCCGTTCCCCTCACCAGGCCTCTCCCCGGTTCCCCTCACCAGGTCTCTCCCCATTCCCCTCTCAGTCCCCCGTTCCCCTCACCAGGTCTCTCCCCGTTCCCCTCTCAGTCCCCCCGTTCCCCTCACCAGATCTCCTCCCCCCATCGCGGCCGCCGATCGAACGCGTCCCCCGCCGCTACCGGGACAGGAAATACGTCATCAGCGCGCCGCCTCTTGGGTTTCCGCGCGACGTTTCCTTCATGCGTCACTTCCGGCGCGCCGCTGAGGCGATGGGGAAGATGGCGGCGCGCAGTAGGAGCGGTGCGGGAGGAGGAGGGAGAGAAAGAACCCTCAGCACCGGGCCTGGGGGGGGTTTGCGTTCCGTTCATGGAATCCAGAGTGGTTTGGGTGGGAAGGGACCCCAAAGTTCACTTGCAGGGAATTAAGACAAGATCTGAGCCTGTTCCAAATGAGGCCGATTGCAGCAATCCCTGGAGATGGTGATGTGAGTAATTCTCAAAGCACCAGAGGCACGGAACGAGTCCGGCGGGCGGTGCCCATCCCAGCAGCGCCCGGGCTGGGGCGGCAGCTGGCACCGCCCGGGCTGCGGGAGCTGAGGAAGGATCTGCTGGGGCGGGGCGGAGCTGGGAACCTCTCAGGAGAGAGCCGGGGATCTCCCGGGGTAGCAGCAGTGATATCCTGGGATACACCCAGTGATCTCCCGGGATAACAGCAGTGATATCCTGGGATACACCCAGGGATCTCCCGGGATAACAGCAGTGATATCCTGGGATACACCCAGTGATCTCCCGGGATAACAGCAGTGATATCCTGGGATACACCCAGTGATCTCCCGGGATAACAGCAGTGATATCCTGGGATACACCCAGGGATCTCCCGGGATAACAGCAGTGATCTCCCTGCTTGGAGCCTGTGATCTCCTGGGATAACAGCAGTGATATCCTGGGATACACCCAGGGATCTCCCGGGATAACAGCAGTGATCTTCCTGCTTGGAGCCTGTGATCTCCTGGGATAACAGCTCTCATATCCTGGGATACACCCAGTCATCTCCCGGGTTAAGAGCAGTGATTTCCCAGTTTGGATCCTGTGATCTCCCAGGATACCAGCAGTGATTTCCCAGTTTGGATCCTGTGATCTCCCAGGATACCAGCAGTGATTTCCCAGTTTGGATCCTGTGATCTCTCGGGATAAGAGCAGTGATTTCCCAGTTTGGAGCCTGTGATCTCCTGGAATAACAGCTCTCATATCCTGGGATACACCCAGTCATCTCCCAGGTTAAGAGCAGTGATTTCCCAGTTTGGATCCTGTGATCTTCTAGTATAACAGCAGATATCCTGGGATACTCCCAGTGATCTCTCAGGATACCAGCAGTGATTTCCCAGCTTGGAGCACAGTGATCTCCTGGGATAACAGCAGTAATCTCCCAGTTTGGAGCTTGTGATCCTGGGATACACCCAATGACCTCCCGGGGTACCAGTAGTGATCTCCCAGTTTGGATCCTGTGATCTCCCGGGATACCAGCAGTGATTTCCCAGTTTGGATCCTGTGATCTCCCGGGGTACCAGCAGTGATTTCCCAATTTGGATCCTGTGATCTCCCGGGATACCAGCAGTGATTTCCCAGTTTGGATCCTGTGATCTCCCGGGGTACCAGCAGTGATTTCCCAATTTGGATCCTGTGATCTCCCGGGGTACTAGCAGTGATTTCCCAGTTTGGATCCTGTGATCTCCCGGGGTACCAGTAGTGATTTCCCAGTTTGGATCCTGTGATCTCTCGGGACAAGCCCAGCACTCCACGGCGGCGCCAGGCCGGGCTCGAACCCGTGACCTCGCGCTCCCCAGCCCGCCGCGTTGCCCCCGCGCCACCGCGCCCGCGGCGCCCCCCGCCCCGCCCCCATCCCCGCGCCCGGGGCGTGGCTCAGGGGCAGCGCCGCCGCCTGCGGGGCCGGAGGTCGCGGGTTCGAGCCCCGGGCTACCCAGAGGATGCCCTTGAGTCATCGCAGCCACCCAGCCGGGCTGGTTTGGGCGTCAGGGCCTGGAGGGAACAGCTCAGCACTGCTCTGACTCCTCGAAACACATTATACACTGAATTCTCTGCTTAAATTAAGGGTAATTACTCCAACAGGAAAAACTCGAGTGGCAGCTGTTGAGTTTGTGTGGCCGTGCAGATCAGGAGGCAGAGGGGAACGTGGCAAAGGGAGAGCTCAGACTTGCCAAAAGATCACCAGGTGATTCCTAAGACTTCAGAGGGGTAAGAGAGGCTCTCCATGGGCTGTGTGTGAGGGATTTGTGGAGAAAAAAGGGAGAAAAAGCAGCAAAGAGGGGGGCACCTGGAGTTGAACCAGGGACCTCTTGATCTGCAGTCAAATGCTCTGCCACTGAGCTATACCCCCTGGCACAGCTCCTGCACCTGGGAAAGTTAAAAATATTTATTGGGAAAGAAAAAATATTTGTGTTTGGGATTGGATTCCTTTCCTTGACACATCTCTGTGTAGCCCAGATAAGGTACAGAGAGTTCAAGGTGATAAATTATGATTAAAATGTGAAATTTTGGTGATGATTACAGAGAATCAAGGACACAAAAGCACACACAGACAGTAATGAGGGCTGAGAGCACAACCCCAAAACTTCTCCACTCCCTTCCTTGGCTGCTGCAGCTCAGAACCAGCACCCCACACACAGCACAAGCTCAGAGCTCTCCAGGGACTTTTCCTGTGGCAAAATTTGGGCAAAAGGAGAGTGGAAGGAGGGAAAAAGAGAGGGGGCACCTGGAGTTGAACCAGGGACCTCTTGATCTGCAGTCAAATGCTCTGCCACTGAGCTATACCCCCTGCCCACTGCTCAGAGAAAAGAGCAATAAAATCCCTGAAACCCAGCTCAGGTTTTCTTCCCACTGCAGGTAAACGTCCCAGCCAAACCTGCACAGGTGGAAATGTTGTGTCTGGGCTTTGTCCCTGCCCCACAGGCTGGATTCCTGCAGGATTTGTGCTCAGTTTTGAATCCTGGAGTTCCCAGCCCTGCTGCTGTGCAGGCACAGACACTGGGGGTATAAAAAAAAGGAGGAATCTTCATTTTTTTGTGGAAAAGAAAGGGGGCACCTGGAGTTGAACCAGGGACCTCTTGATCTGCAGTCAAATGCTCTGCCACTGAGCTATACCCCCTGACAAACTTAATTCCCATTTTAGAGCCTCAGGTTTTCCTCTCTGTGGGATCCTTCCCTTGAAGGGAAGCTGTGCAGGGAGTTAAATGTGAGAAATTATGAGAAATTATTGGAATTGGGAGAAATTCTGGTAAGTGGTGGCTACAGAGGATTAAAACTCAGAGAAAGGCACTCACAGACTGAGTGGTTCTTAGCCAGTGCAAAACCCTGCACTTCTCCAGGTGCTTCCACCTCACATCCCTGCCCAGCACAACCTCCCCCATCCCACAGGACCTTCCCATGAGAGATTTGGGCAAAAGGAAGAGGAAAAAAAGAGAGAAAAGAGGGGGCACCTGGAGTTGAACCAGGGACCTCTTGATCTGCAGTCAAATGCTCTGCCACTGAGCTATACCCCCTGGCACAGCTCCTGCACCTGGGAAATTTAAAAATATTTATTGGGAAAGAAAAAATATTTGTGTTTGGGATTGGATTCCTTTCCTTGACACATCTCTGTGTAGCCCAGATAAGGTACAGAGAGTTCAAGGTGATAAATTATGATTAAAATGTGAAATTTTGGTGATGATTACAGAGAATCAAGGACACAAAAGCACACACAGACATTAATGAGGGCTGAGAGCACAACCCCAAAACTTCTCCACTCTCTTCCTTGGCTGCTGCAGCTCAGAACCAGCACCCCACACACAGCACAAGCCCAGAGCTCTCCAGGGAATTTTCCTGTGGCAAAATTTGGGCAAAAGGAGAGTGGAAGGAGGGAAAAAGAGAGGGGGCACCTGAACAGCTGCACCAAGAAAATTTAAAAGCATTTATTGGGAAAAAGAAAATATTTGTGTCCAGGGATTGGATTCCTTTCCTGTGCAGCCCAGGTAAAGGTACAGGGAGTTCAAGGTGACAAATGATGGTAAAAATGAGGAATTTTGGTGATGATTACAGAGAATAAGGACACAAAAGCACACACAGACAGTAATGAGGGCTGAGAGCACAACCCCAAAACTTTTTCCACTCTCTTCCTGGGGTGCTGCAGCTCAGAACCAGCACCCCACACACAGCACAGGCTCAGAGCTCTCCAGGGATTTTTCCTGTGGCAAAATTTGGGCAAAAGGAGAGTGGAAGGAGGGAAAAAGAGAGGGGGCACCTGAACAGCTGCACCAAGAAAATTTAAAAGCATTTATTGGGAAAAAGAAATTATTTGTGTCCAGGGATTGGATTCCTTCTCTCAACAGCTCCCTGTGCAGCTCAGGTAAAGGTACAGAGAGTTCAACGTGATAAATTATGGTAAAAATGAGAAATTCTGGTGATGATTACAGAGAATAAGGACACAAAAACACACACAGACAGTAGTGAGGGGTGAGAGCACAACCCCAAAATTTTTCCACTCCCTACCTTGGGTGCTGCAGCTCAGAAGCAGCACCCCACACACAGCACAGGCTCAGAGCTCTCCAGGGATTTTTCCTGTGGCAAAATTTGGGCAAAAGGAGAGTGGAAGGAGGGAAAAAGAGAGGGGGCACCTGGAGTTGAACCAGGGACCTCTTGATCTGCAGTCAAATGCTCTGCCACTGAGCTATACCCCCTTGGGCAGCCAGGGAAATCTAAAAACATTTATTTGCAAAGTGATGAGTTTTTCTGCCCATGGATTGGAGTCCATTAATTGACAGCTCCCTGTGCACCTCAGTGTGCCCGTGGAAGGTGTAAAATACCACAAATGAGGTATGAAAATGAAGAGAAAATTGGGAAAAAATTAAAATTAGGGGGAAGTTACTACAGAGGGAAGCACAGAGGCAGCCAATGGTTTCACACAGAACACAAGCCCTGAACTTTCCCAGCAGCCAGAGCCCAAATCCTTTCAAATTGAAGCTCCCAACCAGAACTGAGAGTCCAGAACAAACTCCCAAAATCCAACCAGAGCTCTCCAGCCTCTTTTTGGGAAGGATTTTGGCAAAAGGAAGGTGGGAGGAGGAAAAAAAAGAGGGGGCACCTGGAGTTGAACCAGGGACCTCTTGATCTGCAGTCAAATGCTCTGCCACTGAGCTATACCCCCTGGCAACTCCTGGGGAAAATAAAAATATTTTAAGGATGTTTTTCCCAAATCCCTGAGCTCTCTGGCCCTGAGGAATTGGCTCCAGCAGCAGCCACTGAGTCCCTGCCCTCCCAGCTTGGCCCAGTTCCTCCCAGTCCCAGTTCTGGACCCCGAGATTTCTGAACTTTGTGGAGTCTCTGGCATTTCCCCTGAGCTGCTCAGTGATCAAACCCCCCAAAATCCCCAGGGAGAAGCAGTAAAAGAGGGAGCACCTGGAGCTGAACACCTGCACCAGGGAAATCTAAAAATATTTATTGGGAAAAGGAAAATATTTGTGTCCAGGGATTGGATTCCTTTCCTGTGCAGCCCGGGGAGTGCCTGATAAAGGTACAGGGAGTTCAAGGTGATAAATTATGATAAAAATGAGGAATTCTGGTGATGATTACAGAGAATCAAGGACACAAAAGCACACACAGACATTAATGAGGGCTGAGAGCACAACCCCAAAACTTTTCCACTCTCTTCCTTGGCTGCTGCAGCTCAGAACCAGCACCCCACACACAGCACAAGCTCAGAGCTCCCCAGGGATTTTTCCTGTGGCAAATTTTTGGCAAAAGGAAAGTGGAAGGAGGGAAAAAGAGAGGGGGCACCTGGAGTTGAACCAGGGACCTCTTGATCTGCAGTCAAATGCTCTGCCACTGAGCTATACCCCCTGGCACAGCTCCTGCACCTGGGAGATTTAAATAATTTCTTTGGAAGGTGATGAGTTTTTCTCTCTGTGGGCTGGATCCCTTTCCTCAGCAGCTCCTGTGCACCCCTGTGTCCCTGTTGAAGGTGCAGGGAGTTCAGTGGGATAAAATACAGCAAATGGGATTCCTTTCCTTCCATTTCCCAGCCCGGGATATTCCCCATTCCATGTCCCGGCTGGATCCAGTTCAGGTTTCCTCCCATTCCATATGCTGGCTATTATCCAGTCCAGGTTTTCCTCCCTGCCATATCCCACCCTGATCCAGTCCGGGTTTCTCCCATTCCATGTTAGCTGTAATCCAGTCCGGGTTTTCTTCCAGGCCCTGTCCCATCCAAATCCTGTCCGGGCGTTTCTCTATTCCATATTCCAGCTGTGATCCAGTCCGGGATTTACCCCATTTCATATATCAGCTCCAATCCAGTCCAGGTTTTCTCCCAAATCCATATTCCAGCTGTGATCCAGTCCAGGTTTTTCTACATTCCATACCCCACGGAGATACACCCCGGGTTTTTCCTCCATTCCATATCCCGACCATGATCCCATCCAGGTTTTCCTCCATTCCATATCCCACCCTGATCCTGGCTGGGTTTTGGGGTTTTGCTCCATTCCATATCCTGGCCTTGATCCAGTCCTGGTTTTCCCCCATTCTGAATCCCACCTTTATCCAGTCCTGGTTTTTCCCCATTCCAGATTCCAGCCCAGATCCAGTCCTGGTTTTCCCCATTCCAGATTCCAGCCCAGATCCAGTCCCAGTTTTTTCCCATTTCAGTTTCCAGCTGGGATCCATTCCCGGTTTTCCCCATTCCAGATTCCAGCCCAGATCCAGGTTCAGGTTTCCCCCAATCCAGATTCCAGCACAGATCCATGTTCAGTTTTCCCCATTCCAGATTCCAGCTGGGATCCATTCCCAGTTTTCTCCATTCCAGATGGGATCCAGGTTCAGTTTTCCCCATTTGAGATTCCAGCACAGATCCAAGTTCAGTTCTCATTCCACATTCCAGCCCAGTTCCAGTCCCAGTTTTTCCCATTCCAGATTCCAGCCCAGATCCAGGTTCAGTTTTCCCCATTCCAGAGAATTTCTCCCCACAGATTTAAGCTCAGAGGGAGGCTCAGGCAGACCCAGATTTCCCCAGGAGTGGTTCCTCACTTCTGCAGGGCCTTGGTGCTCCCACCCCACATTCCCTGCCCAGCTCAACTCCCACATCCCACAGCAGCTTCCCAACCTTCCCCTGCAGGATTTGGGCTGAAGGGAGCTTGGAGGAAGAGGGAAAGGAGAAGAGGAGGCTCCTGGAGTTGAACCAGGGCAATCAAATTCTCTCCCACTGAGCAACACCCCCTGCACTCCATCAATCCCCCTGCTTGTTAACATCCCAGCAAAAATCTGCTAATTAATCCCAGGACAAAATCGAGATCCTCCCAAAACCCTGATCCTCCCAAAACCCTTCATCCCTTTCTCTCCACCAGCCCCTGCTGCTGCTGGGACTCTTCTGCCTCCCCTCTGATCAGCAGGCACAGCACGGGGCTACACCCAGCTCAGGCGGGAAATTTGGGAATTCCGGGCTCCCAAGCACAATTTGGGGATAAAAAGATGGAAAAAGAGAGGGGGCACCCGGATTTGAACCGGGGACCTCTTGATCTGCAGTCAAATGCTCTGCCCCTGAGCTATACCCCCAGCTGGCAGGTGAGGCTCCCTGTAGCCAGGTGAGGCTCCTTGTGGCCACTGACGTGGTTCTGTCACATTCAGGGCTGGCTGTCACTTCCCAGCAGCAGGGCTCTCACCCCACTCCTGGTGAGGCAGGTTCTGAATTCCCACCTGATTCCCTCTAAAAACCCCCAAATGTGGGCAAAGAACAGGAACATTTCCAGCACTGACTTCAAAACGTCACCGCAGGCTGCGCCTCTGTTTGGTCTCAGGGTGTGCCCAGCCTGGCTCAGGAATTACTGCCACAGCTTCTGCAACACCAAAAACCCCAGAAAAAATGTTTAATCCAACCCTGAAGCTGTGGAGAAAAACCTTCACAAAGCAGGAATGCTAAAACTGAGCCACGAGAGCAGCTTTACTGGGGTGGTTCCTTACATGAAGCAATTTTGGAATGATGGTCCCTGCTTGGGAAGACAGAAATTCCCTCCAGTGCAGGTTTGGAATGTTGGGATCACACCTTCCAGGAGCTCCAGGTGTGACCAACGGGTGATCTCCTGCTCCAAAACCCCGTGGAGAACAGAGGGAGTGACCCCCAGGATGTGCAAATCCTCAGCCAGGTTTCCTCCTGCTGCCTGCACCCGGCTCTGGGATATCCAGAAATATCCCAAAATATCCCAAAATCCACTGGGAATGGTGGGAGGGGTTAAAAAGCCTCTCCCAAAGCAGGGCCAGGGGTTTGTGCAGCATTCCCTGAGGGTGGCACTGCCTTCCCTGCTATGGCCTCGGCACCAGAACTTCATGAATGGCACAGAAACTTCAGGAGTGGCACAGAAACATGGAAAATGGCACAGAAACTTTGGGAATGGGCACAGAAACTCATGAGGAATGGCACAGAAACTTCGGGAATGGCACAGAAACTTCAGGAATGGCACAGAAACTTCGGGAATGGCACAGAAACTTCAAGAGTGGCACAGAACAAAATCAGGAATGGCATCAAAATGTGAGGGAATGGCACAGAAACATGGAGAATGGGTGGCACAAAATCATCAGGAATGGCACAGAACCATCAGGAGTGGCACAGAAATATGAGGAATGGCACAGAAATATGAGGAATGGCACAGAAAATCATCAGGAGTGGCACAGAAAATCATCAGGAATGGCACAGAACCATCCGGAGTGGCACAGAACCATCAGGAGTGGCACAGAAAATCAACAGGAATGGCAGAAAACCATCAGGAGTGGCACGGAAAATCATCAGGAGTGGCACAGAACCATCAGGAGTGGCACAGGACCATCAGGAATGGCACAGAAAATCATCAGGAGTGGCACAGAACCACCAGGAGTGGCACAGAACCACCAGGAGTGGCACAGATCATCAGGAGTGGCACAGAAAATCAACAGGAATGGCACAGAAAACCATCAGGAGTGGCACAGATCATCAGGAGTGGCACAGAACCACCAGGAGTGGCACAGAACCACCAGGAGTGGCACAGAAAATCAACAGGAATGGCACAGAAAACCATCAGGAGTGGCACAGATCATCAGGAGTGGCACAGAACCATCAGGAGTGGCACAGAACCATCAGGGGTGGCACAGAACCATCAGGAGTGGCACAGAACCATCAGGAGTGGCACAGAAAATCACCAGGAGTGGCACAGAACCATCAGGGAGTGGCACAGAACTATCAGGAGTGGCACAGAACCACCAGGGGTGGCACAGATCATCAGGAGTGGCACAGATCATCAGGAGTGGCACAGAACCATCAGGAGTGGCACAGAACCATCAGGGAGTGGCACAGAACCATCAGGAGTGGCACAGAACTATCAGGAGTGGCACAGAACCACCAGGGGTGGCACAGATCATCAGGAGTGGCACAGATCATCAGGAGTGGCACAGATCATCAGGAGTGGCACAGAACCATCAGGAGTGGCACAGAACCATCAGGGGTGGCACAGAACCACCAGGGGTGGCACAGAACCATCAGGAGTGGCACAGGTCATCAGGAGTGGCACAGAACCATCAGGGGTGGCACAGAACCATCAGGGGTGGCACAGATCATCAGGAGTGGCACAGATCATCAGGAGTGGCACAGAACCATCAGGAGTGGCACAGAACTATCAGGAGTGGCACAGATCATCAGGGGTGGCACAGAACCATCAGGAGTGGCACAGACCATCAGGAGTGGCACAGAACCATCAGGAGTGGCACAGAAAATCATCAGGGGTGGCACAGATCCATCAGGAGTGGCACAGAACTATCAGGAGTGGCACAGAACCATCAGGGGTGGCACAGGTCATCAGGAGTGGCACAGATCATCAGGGGTGGCACAGAACCATCAGGGGTGGCACAGAACCATCAGGAGTGGCACAGGTCATCAGGAGTGGCACAGATCATCAGGGGTGGCACAGAACCATCAGGAGTGGCACAGAACCATCAGGAGTGGCACAGAACCATCAGGAGTGGCACAGATCATCAGGGGTGGCACAGATCATCAGGGAGTGGCACAGAACCATCAGGAGTGGCACAGATCATCAGGGGTGGCACAGATCATCAGGAGTGGCACAGATCATCAGGGGTGGCACAGAACCACCAGGAGTGGCACAGAACCATCAGGAGTGGCACAGAACCACCAGGAGTGGCACAGACCATCAGGAGTGGCACAGACCATCAGGAGTGGCACAGAACCATCAGGAGTGGCACAGAACCACCAGGAGTGGCACAGACCACCAGGAGTGGCACAGAACCACCAGGAGTGGCACAGACCATCAGGAGTGGCACAGAACCACCAGGAGTGGCACAGACCACCAGGAGTGGCACAGACCACCAGGAGTGGCACAGAACCATCAGGAGTGGCACAGAACCATCAGGGGTGGCACAGAACCACCAGGAGTGGCACAGAACCATCAGGAGTGGCACAGACCATCAGGACTCTGCAGAGGAGCAGCAGAACAGCTCAGTGCCAGCTGCAGGCAGGAATTGCAGGGCTGGGGTTCCCCCTTCTCCTGCCCCATGATTTGGGGTCAGGGCAGCCCTTCAGCACCAAACCCAGACAAAGCCACCCCTGTGTCACCTGTGGGGCCAGGGATGAGTCCCCCTCATCCTGTGGGGCAGGAAATCACAGCTCCCACCAAAGCACTCCTTCTGCTCCAGGACACCACACACAAACTCAAGCTTTTCCCTGGCTGTCCCTTCCCACTCTGCTCCTGCAGGTTAGGCTGATCCTGAGCTCAGCCTAAGCTCAGCTCAGGAGCAACTGGCTCCAGCTCCAGCCACTCCTCAGGTGACAGTGACAGCAGTGGTGTCCCCATGTCCCCAGCCAAGGGACATTCCAGGAACCCTGCAGCTCCCAGGGCAGCTCAGCCTCAGGCACTATTTCACTCTCAACAATCAAAACTGCCCATTCTGGAAAAAAATCCTGGGAATTCTCCAACTCTGGGAGCTCCTGAACAAAGGCAGAGCTGCCACAGACCCCTGCCAGCTCCCCTCAGACAAGGCAGCCATTCAGGGCCACTAAATTTGAGCTGTTCCAGGGATTCTTCTGCCTGAAAACAGAACTGTTCAATCCCCCAACCCCATTTTGGAGCTCCATAAAAACACAGAATTTCTTCCCAGCACAACCCTGCTCCTGTTTGGCAAGAAAAACACCACTGAGTCGGTAGGAGGAGTTTTATTTCGTGTCCCTCAAGGGACAGGGGCAGGAGGAGGAGGGGCTCAGGCGATGCTGCCGGCGTTGGAGGCGATCCTGGGCCACAGATCTGCACATTCCTTGGCCACGGGGCCCGTGATGGCTGAGCCTGGAAAACAGGGACAACACCCAGGGCTGAGGGGCTGGGATGGAATTCCCAGAGCAGCTGTGGCTGCCCCTGCATCCCTCAAGTGTCCAAAGCCAGGCTGGGATAGTGGAAGACACCCCTAGGATGAGCTTTGAGCTCCTTTCCAACCAAATCATTGTGATTAGAGCTCACAGATGCAAATCTCACTCTCTGAGGGGAATCTTGAGTCCTTTTTCCCCTCCAGCCCTGTGGCAGTGCCAAGCCCCGGGCTCACCTTTCATTTCCCCTTTGTTATTCACAATCACTCCCGCGTTGTCCTCGAAGTACAGGAACACCCCGTCTTTTCTCCTGTAGGATTTCCGCTGCCTGATCACCACTGCTGGGTGCACTGGGGGAAAAAGGGTGACAGCCCTCAGGAAAAAGGGTGACAGGCCCTCAGGAAAAAGGGTGACAGGCTCAGGAAAACGGGTGACAGCCCTCAGGATGAACAAACAGCCCAGACAGATCCCACAGCAATCAAACCCGAGGCACAGATTTGGGGTGGTTTTTGTTTTGCACCTCTGTGTTTGTGGTGTTTTGCTAAAAGGTTACATTTGGTATTAATAGTCCTCTTAAAACTGATCATGTAACGCTTGGAGCTGCATCTATATTTGGAGAATCAAGCTTCTCCACCTTTATTTTGAAATAAATTATTCATTCATAAATAATATCCTGCTCTGGAGCAGGAGCAAATCCTTGGCAGGGATGGGATTTAAGGTCCCTTCCCACCCAAATCATTCTGTGATTCTATAATTTTAAGTTTTACAGATTTATGTGACATCACTCCTCTTTTACAAGTGGAGAAAGGGATTCAGGAGGGGATTTTGGGAAGCAATTCTTCCCTGGCAAGGCTGGAATTCCTGGATCCCTGGAAGTATCCAAGGCCAGGCTGGAGCAGGATCCACAGACGGGACTGAAGGTTTTTTCCTGCCGATTCCCAAACCCAAGAATGTCCCACCGCTGATTGAAATCAACAGCACCAGCAGCTGCCACTTCACCCAAAAGCGGCGCCTTTGCTCTGCCCTTCCACGACAACTCCCTGAGCCACGCCAGACCCAACGAGTGCTTTAGAGAAGGGGGGAGGTGACACCGAGGTGACACCGAGGTGACATTCCGGGACAGGACAGTGGCACCCACCCTTCTTCCTCAGCTCCGGCTTGCCCTTCTTCACCGTGGCCATCACCATGTCACCCACGCCGGCCGCGGGCAGCCGGTTCAGCCGGCCCTTGATGCCCTTCACGGAGATGATGTACAGGTTCTTGGCTCCTGCGAGAGCGGCGCCCCGTTAGCCCGGGATAACCGGGAGCAGCATGGCTGTTAGCCCGGGATAACCGGGGAGCAGCATGGCTGTTAGCCCGGGATAACCGGGAACAGCATGGCCGTTAGCCCGGGATTACCGGGAGCAGCATGGCCGTTAGCCCGGGATAACCGGGAGCAGCATGGCTGTTAGCCAGGGATTACCGGGAACAGCATGGCTGTTAGCCCGGGATAACCGGGAGCAGCATGGCTGTTAGCCCGGGATAACCGGGAGAAGCATGGCCGTTAGCCCGGGATAACCGAGAGCACCATGGCTGTTAGCCCGGGATAACCGGGAGCAGCATGGCCGTTAGCCCGGGATAACCGGGAGCAGCATGGCTGTTAGCCAGGGATTACCGGGAGAAGCATAGCCGTTAGCCCGGGATTACCGGGAGCAGCATGGCTGTTAGCCCGGGATAACCGGGAGAAGCATTGCTGTTTATCCCGGGATAACCGGGAACAGCATGGCCGTTAGACCGGGATAACCGGGAGCAGCATGGCCATTAGCCCGGGATAACCGGGTACAGCATGGCCGTTAGCCCGGGATAACCGGGGAGCAGCACTGGCCGTTATCCTGGGATAACAGGGCAGCAGCATCACCCTCATCCCGGGATAACCAGGAACAGCATGGCCGTTATCTCAGGATTGCGGGGAGCAGCGGCCATGCTGTTCCCGGTTATCCCGGGATAACGGCCATGCTGTTCCCTGGTTATCCCGGGATAACCGGGGAGCAGCGCCGCTCTCATCCCGGGATAACCGGGAGCAGCACCGCTGTTATCTCAGGATTGCGGGGAGCAGCGCCGCCTTTATCCCGGCATAACCGGGAGCAACACCGCTCTTATCCCGGCATAACCGGGCACAGCTTCCCGTGTCCCGCTGCGGGGACACCCAAGAGCGCTGCCACCAGCACAGGCCCAGGGAGATATTCCACAGGAGCTGAGGGTTGGGAATTCAATGAACACCCGGGATGTCCCTCCCGCTGCCCCCGCGGTTCTGGGGGGCTCTTTCCCCCGGTTCCCCTCCCGGAACCCCCGCGGTTCTGAGGAGCTTTTTCCCCCGGTTCCCGGTTCCCCCGCGGTTCTGAGGAGCTTTTTCCCCCGGTTCCCGGTTCCCCCGCGGTTCTGAGGAGCTTTTTCCCCCGGTTCCCGGCTCCCCTGCTGTTCTGAAGGCCCGCTTCCCCCGGTTGCCGGCTCCCCTCCCGCTGCCCCGCGGTTCTGAGGGGCTCTTTCCCCCGGTTCCCCTCCCGGAGCCCCCGCGGTTCTGAGGGGCTCTTTCCCCCGGTTCCCGGTTCTCCTCCCGCTTCCCCGCGCTCCCAGCCCCGCACTCACCCGTGTTATCGGCGCAGTTGATCACAGCCCCCACCGGGAGACCCAGGGAGATGCGGAACTTGGCCCCGGACGAACCTCCGCGTCCTGCGGGTCGAGAAGAGCGTTAAGGCCGCGGTGCCGCCTCACGACGCGGCCGCAAGCAGCGCGGAGCCGGCCCCGGGCCCGATGGCGACATCACCCGCGACATCCGCTCCCGCCCGGGCTCAGGCGCCTCTCTCCGGGTCCCCGCTGCGCCGGGGCGGCCACGGGGACACCGGATGGCGACGGATGGAGCCGGATAACGGCGGAGAGCGGAGCCCGCCTCACCTCGCTTCGACATCTTGGCGCCGGAAGAGGCGGCGGATGTCACGCGACGCTTCCGCCCCGCCTCGCCGCGCGCGGCGCCCCCTAGCGGCGGCGGGAAACGCGGCGCCCTCAGCGGTACCGGGAACACCGGGAGCACCGGGAGTACCGGGAGCACCGGGAGAGGCGCGGCGGGGACGGAAAGAGCAACCAGGGATAATTCGGGTGAAAAAACTTTGGGTAAAAAAAATGAAAAAAAAATTAAAACAAGGGGGCACCCGGATTTGAACCGGGGACCTCTTGATCTGCAGTCAAATGCTCTGCCACTGAGCTATACCCCCACTGCATGGCGCTTTTGGCTGGACTCGCTTTAGGGCTCACTTCACGCCTGAGCAATCTTCCGTCTATCTGTGCAACGGGCGCGCGAACGCGATCCTTCTGCCTCAACCCCCCCACCGGAAATACCGACCAAAAAAAGAAACCAAAAAATGGGCAAAAATGTTAAAAAAGCATTAACTGAGGGGGCACCCGGATTTGAACCAGGGACCTCTTGATCTGCAGTCAAATGCTCTACCACTGAGCTATACCCCCGCTCGCCGCGCGCCCTCGCCAGAAATCCCCTCTACACCCGCCGCCAGCCCAAAGCTCACAGGTTCGAATCCCGCCGCGCCCGCCACGTCGATTTTTTAAATGTTTTTATAATGTTTTTAGCCCTTTTTTTAGGGTTGCTCCAGCTCGGCGCTGCGCCCCCCAGAGGCGGGCACCCCGCGCCTTACGTGCGCGCGCACGCGTGGGTGCGCGCCCCTCCCACTTTCCTTCCTCCCCCCCTCCCTCCCCTTCCCGACTATTTAAAGTCGCGACATCGCGGGCGGCGGCTCAGTGGAAGAAGAAGGCGGCGGAGGAGGAGGAGAGGGTGGGAGTGATTTTTTTATTTTTATTTTTATTTTTTTTTATTTTTTATTTTTTTCTCCCTCTCCACTCGAATTTTGGGCCATGAACCCCAACTGTGCTCGCTGCGGGAAGATCGTGTACCCCACGGAGAAGGTGAACTGCCTGGACAAGGTGAGTCCCGGAGGGTCGCACGTGGGGAGCGGGATGAGGATTTGGGATTTTTTTTTTTTCCCACCATAGGATTGCTTCTGGGTAGGATGATTTCACTCCTCACCCCAATTTTCCACTCAATCTCCGTATTTTGGGGGTCTCCGCCACGATTCCAGCCCCCCCTTTGGCACTTCCTTATGGCTCTCCCTCCCCCTATCCTATTCCCGGGTGTTATTTCCACGTTTCCCACTCCACACCCCGCTTTTCCCGCGGGTGTTTCCACGCTGAATCCCCTCGTGGGGTGACCCCAAGGAATCTGGGTGCCCCCCACCCCCTTTTCCCGGGGGGATTTCCACGCTGCCCCCCCATATCCTGGGGGTCCCCGGAGTCCCGAGGGTCCCGCACGGAGCCCCAGGGAGGGGAGAGGGACGGAGATTTTTACCCCGGCAGCATCCCCAGCTCTTCCTTCCATAGCAAATATTTTTATTTATTTGAATATCGCCGATTCAAAGGCAGCACATCCGTGTGGAGGCCCAAGGAAAGCAACAGTTAACGCTTCCCTGGAGCCGGCAACCTCATCTGGTTTCCATTATCGAGCTTTTTCCCCTTTTTTTTTTCCCCTTTTTCTTTTTTTTTTTTTTTCAAATTTTCCATCCCAATTGATACTTCTCTGTTCCAAACCCCCATCCCTACGCTCCTCCCTTAACCCGGAGTAATTTTTTTTTTTTTTTTTGGAGTATTTTCCCCTCCAAACCAAATCTCCGGTGGGAGCTGGAGGTGGGGAGGGTGATGCTGCCTCTCCATTCCCGCTGCTCTTCCCATGGGATTCACTTTTCCTCTCCTCCCCCTCCTCTCCCAGGCTTCTGGGACAACCAGTTTAGGGACTAAAAAAAGTAACTGGGAAGAACGTCCCGCTCTCCGGCGGCATTCCTGAGCTCCAGCAGACCCTGTTGCTCGCATTTTTAAGGGATGATGCTTCTTCCTGAGGCTGGGAATGGCTGGGAGCTGAACTCTCACCCCTGAGCTCTGGGATTTTGGGGGAAGTGAGTGGCTCCGTGCCCTAAAACCTCCAGGAGCTGCTTGGGGGTTGGGGGATAACTGGAAGGGAAAAAGGGGTTGGGGGATAACTGGAAGGGAAGGGGGGATTGGGATAAAAGAGAGGGAAGGGTTTGGGATTTTGGGATATTTGGAAGGGAAAGGGAGTTTGGGTTTGTGGATATTTGGAAAGGGTTGGGGATATTTAGAAGGGAAAAAGAGTGCTGGGACTGTGGATGTTTGAAAGGGGAAAGGGTTTGGGGTTTGTGGATACTTGGAAGGGAAAAAAGAGTTTGGGATTGTGGATATTTGGAAGGAGGAGGGGTTTGGGGATATTTGGAAGGGAAAAGGAGTTTGGGTTTTGTTGATATCTGGAAAAGGAGTTTGGGCTTTGTGGATATCTGGAAAAGAAGGCGTTTAGGATTATGGATATTTGGAAAGGAAGGAGTTTGGGACTGTGGATATTTGCAAGGTGAGAGGGTTTAAGATTGTGGATATTTGGAAGGGGAAAAGGGTTTAGGATTTTGAATGTTTGGAAAGGAAGGAGAGTGTTGGGATTGGGGATATCTGGAAGGGAAAGGAGTTTGGGGTTGTGGATATTTGGAAGGGAAAAGGGATTGTGGATATTTGGAAAGGAAGGAGTTTGGGATTGAGGATATTTGGAAGGGGAAAGGGTTTAGGATTGTGGATATTGGAAGGAGAAGGGGTTTCGGATTGTGGATATTTGGAAGGAGTTTGGGATTGTGGATATTTGGAAGGGGAAAGGGGTTTGTGGATATTTGGAAGGAGTTTGGGATTGTGGATATTTGGAAGGGAAAGGGTTTGGGATTGTGGATATTTGGAAGGGACAGGTTTAGGATTGTGGGTATTGGAAGGAGAAGGGGTTTTGGATTGTGGATATTTGGAAGGGACAGGTTTAGGATTGTGGATATTTGGAAAGGAAGGAGTTTGGGATTTGTGGATATTTGGAAGGGACAGGTTTAGGATTGTGGATATGGGAAGGAAAGGGGAGTGCCGAGATTGGAGCTGGCAGGGAGGGAAGGGGGATGCCGGGGTTTGGGGATGCCGGGGTTTGGGGATGCCGGGATTTGGGGATGCCGGGATTTGGGGATGCCGGGATTTGGGGATCCCGGGATTGGGGGATGCCGGCAGGACGGGGCCGAGCACGGTGAATCCCGGCTGTGGGAGGCAGGCAGAACCTGCAGTCACCATCTTGTCCTCCTCGGGCTCTTCTCTCACTTCCTCTTCCTAAAACCCGGGGCAGGGCCGGCGCTGGTGTCACCCGCCCTGGGCGCCTCCGGCTGCGCTTTTCCCGAAAGGGAGCAGGGACATTCCCGAAAGGGAGCAGGGACATTCCCGAAAGGGAGCAGGGACATTCCCGGGCAGCCCCTGGAGTGATCTTATCCCTGATTGTCCCAGCCTTTGGAGTGCTCCTGTCCCTCCTTTTCCTGGTTCTTGCCCCTGTCCCAACCCTTTGAGTTCCCCTGTCCCTGCTTTTCCTGATCCTCAGAATGTCCCTGTCCCTGCTTTTCCCAACCCTTGGAGTACCCCTGTCCCTGCTTTTCCTGATCCTCAGAATGTCCCTGTCCCTGCTTTTCCTGATTCTTGCCCCTGTCCCTGCTTTTCCCAACCCTTGGAGTGCCCCTGTCCCTGATTGTCCCTGTCCCTGCTTCTCCTGGTCCTTGGAATGTTCCTGTCCCTGCTTTTCCCAACCCTTTGAGTTCCCCTGTCCCTGGTTTTCCTGACCCTCGGAGTGCCCCTGTTGCTGGTTTTCCTGATCCTCAGAATGTCCCTGTCCCTGCTTTTCCTGGTCCTTGCCCCTGTCCCTGCTTTTCCCAACCCTTGGAGTGCCCCTGTCCCTGATTGTCCCTGTCCCTGCTTTTACTGGTCCTTGCTCCTGTCCCTAATTATCCCAGCCCCTGGAGTTCTCTTGTTCCTGCTTTTTCTGATCCTTGGAGTGCCCCTGTCCCTGTTTTTCCTGGTCTTTGGAATGTTCCTGTCCCTGCTTGTCCCAGCCTTTGGAATGTTCCTATCCCTGCTTTTCCCAGCCCCTGGAATTCTCCTGTCCCTGTTTTTCGCAGCCCCTGGAATTCTCCTGTTCCTCCTTTTCCCTGTCCCTGCTTTTCCCAGCCCCTGGAATTCTCCTGTCCCTCCTTTTCCCTGTCCCTGCTTTTCCCAGCCCTTGGAATTCTCCTGTTCCTCCTTTTCCCTGTCCCTGCTTTTCCCAGCCCCTGGAGTTCCCCTGTCCCTCCTTTTCCCAGCCCCTGGAATTCTCCTGTCCCTGCTTTTCCCTGTCCCTGCTTTCCCTAGTCTCTGGAATTCTCCTGTCCCTGCTTTTCCCAGTCCCTGCTTTTCCCAGCCCCTGGAGTTCTCCTGTCCTTCCTTTTCCCAGCCCCTGGAGTTCCCCAGTCCCTGCTTTTCCCAGCCCCTGGAATTCTCCTGTCCCTCCTTTTCCCTGTCCCTGCTTTTCCCAGCCCCTGGAGTTCCCCTGTCCCTGCTCTCCCCAGCCTGTCCCGGGCAGAGTCCGAAGGGCAGCGGGGCCGTGCTGCTGGGAGGGCACAGCCCCAGCCCTGGGGAAAATCCACCTCCCTTTGGGGTTTGTGGAAAACTCCCTTTGGGATTTAGTGGAGAGCTCCCTTTGGGATTTAGTGGAGAGCTCCCTTTGGGATTTTGTGGGGAGCTCCCTTTGGGATTTTATGGGGAGCTCCCATTGGGATTTTGTGGAAAGCTCCCTTTGGGATTTAGTGGAAATTTCCCTTTGGGGTTTGTGGGAATTTCCCTTTGGGATTTAGGGGGGAGCTCCCTTTGGGGTTTTGTGGGGAGCTCCCTTTGGGATTTAGTGGGAATCTCCCTTTGGGATTTAGTGGGGAGCTCCCTTTGGGGTTTAGTGGGGAGCTCCCTTTGGGGTTTAGTGGGGAGCTCCCTTTGGGATTTAGTGGGAATTTCCCTTTGGGATTTAGTGGGAATTTCCCTTTGGGATTTAGTGGGAATTTCCCTTTGGGATTTAGTGGAAACCTCACTTCTTCTCCCAGAGCAGGACAGCCCTGGCGTGCCCCGAGTGGCTTTGGGGACATTGCTGTCCCTGCCCCCACGGGTTTCCGCTGGGGAAGTGACACCCCGGGCTGGGCTGGGCTCACCCTGGGCTGGGCTCACCCTGGGCTGGGCTGGGCTCACCCTGAGCCTCACCCAGGGCTCTTCTCCTCCAGTCCAGGGCATCCCTCCTGCTGCTGTCCTCAGATCCTGGTGGCTCCAGGTGTGGAGTTGGTGGTTTTTGGTGCTCCAGGTGTGGCATGTTGGTTTTTGGTGCTCCAGGTGTGGAGTTTTTGGTTTTTGGTGCTCCAGGTGTGGAGTTGGTTTTTTGGTTTTTGGTGCTCCAGGTGTGGCGTGGTGGTTTTTGGTGCTCCATGTGTGGAGTTTTGGTTTTTTGGTGCCCAGGTGTGGAGTTTTTTTTTCCTGTGCTCCAGGTGTGGAGTTTTTTTTTTTTTTCTGTGCTCCAGGTGTGGAGTTGGTTTTTTTCTGTGCTCCAGGTGTGGAGTTTTTGGTTTTTGGTGCTCCAGGTGTGGAGTTTTTTTTGTCTGTGCTCCAGATGTGGAGTTTTTTGCTTTTCCTGCTGGGATCCAGAGCAGCTGTGGCCATCTGGAAATGTCCCAGACCAGTCTTGGAGCACCTGGGACAGTGGAAAATGTCCCTGCCCACTCTGGGGTGACACTGGATGGGATTTAAGATCCCTGCCATCCCAAACCATTCCATGATTATAAATCCAAAGCATTTTTATTACCCCAGCGTGGATTACCTCTGACCCACTCACCTGGATAACCTGGAAAGCTTTAGAGCTGTTTTCCTTTAAATCCGTGACTTTTCCACTGAGGTTATATTGCTCAGAAGAGTTCCCACAATGAGTGTTCACACTCAGAACTCCTGCTGGGATGTGGGATCACCTCCAGGCTCAGATTTGGGAAGCTCAGGGCGTTGATGCTCCTCTGAAACCCCTTTTGGAACCTGTCCTCCTTCTCCAGGGCGAGCAGGAAGCAGAAATAACTCCTGCTCCCCTGTGTCCAGCCCTGCTGCAGCCTCATTTCTGTGAGACACAGAGCCTGGAAAAGAGTCCTGGGGGATCCCAGCTCCCTGCTGGGGCTGGAATGGCACTGCTGGGTGATTCCTGCTGGGATCTGGGGTGGGAATGGGCTGGGATGGGAATCAGGGGATCTGCTGTTCCTGGGGCTGGGATTGGGATCACAGGGATCTGCTGCTATTCCCAGATTTGGGATTGGGGTTCTTTCCCTGCTGGATCAGGGGATCTGCTGTTCCTGGAGCTGGGATTGGGATCAGGGGATCTGCTGGGTCACAGGGATCTGCTGCTGCTCCCAGATTTGGGATTGGGGTTCTTCCCTTGCTGGGTCATGGGAATCTCCTGTTCCTGGATTTGGGATTGGGGTTCTTTCCCTTCTGGATCAGGGGATTTGCTGTTCCTGGAGCTGGGGTTGGGATCAGGGGATCTGCTGCTGCTCCCAGATTTGGGACTGGGGTTCTTCCCTTGCTGGGTTCTGGAAATCTCCTGTTCCTGGATTTGGGATTGGGATGACAGGGGTCTGCTGCTGCTCCCAGATTTGGGATTGGGGTTCTTCCCTTGCTGGGTCATGGGAATATCCTATTCCCGGATTTGGGATTTGGGTTGGTTCCTGTTGGGATCACAGGGATCTGCTGCTGTTCCTGGTTCTGGGATTGGGGTTGTTTTTTTGTTAGATCGCAGGGATCTGCTGCTGTTCCTGGATTTGGGATTGGGGTTGTTTCCCTGCTGGATCACAGGGATCTGCTGCTGTTCCTGGTTCTGGTATTGGGGTTGTTTCCCTGCTGGGATTTGGGATTGGGGTGATTTCTGTGCTGTATTAGAGGGATCTGCTGCTGCTCCCAGATTTGGGATTGGGCTTCTTTCCCTGCTGGATTAGAGGGATCTCCTGTTGCTGAAGCTGGGATTGGGATCACAGTGATCTGCTGCTGTTCCTGGTTCTGGGATTGTTTTTCTGTTAGATCAGAGGGATCTGCTGCTGCTCCCAGATTTGGGATTTGGGTTGTTTTTCTGTTAGATCAGAGGGATCTGCTGCTGTTCCTGGTTTTGAGACTGGGGCTGTTTCCCTTTTGGGATTTGGGACTGGGGTTTTTTCCCTTTTGGGATTTGGGACTGGGGCTGTTTCCCTGCTGGGTTTTGGGACTGGGGTTTTTTCCCTGCTGGGGTTTGGGACTGGGGTTTTTTCCTTGCTGGGATTTGGGACTGGGGTTTTTTCCCTTTGGGATTTGGGACTGGGGCTGTTTCCCCTGCTGGGTTTTGGGACTGGGGTTTTTTTCCTTGCTGGGTTTTGGGTCTGGGGTTTTTTTCCCTGCTGGGATTTGGGACTGGGGCTGTTTCCCATTTGGGGTTTGGGACTGGGGATTTTTTCCTTGCTGGGTTTTGGGACTGGGGTGTTTCCCTCTGGATCTCAGGGGTCTGCAGCTGCCTGTGCCAGTTCCTCCTGGCATCCTGTGCAATTCCCTGAGGAAAGGCTCTGCAGTCTGTCAGTTCACCCCTGCAGCTCCATGGTGGCACCACTGGCAGCTCTTGGCACCCCCCATAACAGCTGGGACTTCCAAAAAAAACCCCAAAACTCAGGATTCAGCTGGTTCCTCCCTCCTTCAACACCCAAAAACTGCGAAAAGGGGATGGAGGAGCAAAACCCCTGGGGCTGCAGGAACTGCTGAGAGCAGGGAGGAGGAACAAACCCATTGCTCAGAGCCACTGGAAGGAGGAGGATTGTCCTTGGCAGGCTGAGTCACGTCCCCAGGGCCCGGAGTGTTTGTGCACCGGGAGTGGCACCGGGAGTGGCACCGGGAGGTGACACCGGGCTGGGATCCAGGCTGGGCTGGGGGAGGAGAGGCAGCTCTGGGAGCAGCTTAAAGGGCAAACCCCAGCGATGGTGCAGTGTTAAAGGTTTGGGTGCCGCTTGTCTGAGCTCTAATTAGTGCTGGGAGCTGCTAATTGGGTTTTTAGCTGATTTTTTGGGGAGCTGAGGGGTCACCCCAGATCTCCAGGATCTGCTCCAGGCTGTGCTTAGAGAGGAGAATCAAATTCATAAAAATTTTAAAGTAGAAACCCCAGCGATGGTTCATTGTTAAAGGTTTGGGTGTCATTTACCTGAACTCTAATTAGTGCTGGGAGCTGCTAATTGGGTTTTTAGCTGATTTTTGGGGAGCTGAGGGGTCACCCCAGGGCTCCAGGATCTGTTCCTGGAAATACTTGGAGTGGAAAATCAACTTCATAAACATTTTAAAGGGCAAACCCCAGCGATGGTGCAGTGTTAAAGGTTTGGGTGTCGCTTGTCTGAGCTCTAATTAGTGCTGGGAGCTGCTAATTGGGTTTTAAGGTGATTTTTTGGGGAGCTGAGGGGTCACCCCAGGGCTCCAGGATCTGCTCCAGGTTGGGTTTGGAGAGCAGAATCAGCTTTATGACCGTTTTAAAGTGGAAATCCCAGCGATGGTTGAGTGTTAAATACCTTGGGTGTCATTTACCTGAACTCTAATTAGTGCTGGGAGCTGCTAATTGGATTTTTAGGTGATTTTTTGGGGAGCTGAGGGGTCACCCCAGGGCTCCAGGATCTGCTCCAGGCTGGGTTTGGAGAGAGGAAAATCAAATTCATAAAAATTTTAAAGTGGAAACCCCAGCGATGGTTCAGTGTTAAAGGTTTGGGTGTCACTTACCTGAGCTCTAATTAGTGCTGGGAGCTGCTAATTGGGATTTTGGGGTGCTTGGGCTGAGTTTTTGGGGTGCTTTGGGAGCTGAGGTTTCCCCCTCGGGCTGTGAGAGCTCCAGGATTCTCTCCAGGCTCTTTTCCCTTTTTCCCTGCCCAGGAAGAATCTCCAGGAAATTCCCATTCTGCCCTGGGAATTGCCACAGACCCCTCCAGTCTCCTTGGAAAATGAAATTTGGAATTTATTTTTTCCTTCTTTTTTGTCCTTTTTTTTTGTGATTTTTGGAGGTTTTTTGTCTTTTTTTTTGTGTGTGATTTTTGGAAGGTTTATGGCCATTTTTATTGCAATTTTTTGACTTTTTTTGACCATTTTTTTGTGATTTCTGGAGGTTTTTTTCACCATTTTTATTACAATTTTTGGACTTTTTGTGACCATTTTGATTGTGATTTCTGGAGGTTTTTTGGCCATTTTTATTACAATTTTTGGACTTTTTTTGACCATTTTGATTGTGATTTCTGGATGTCTTTTCACCATTTTTATTGTGATTTTTGTAGGTTTTCCCACCATTTTTATTGCAATTTTTGCAGGTTTTTCCACCATTTTTATTGCAATTTTTGCAGGTTATTCCACCATTTTTATTGTGATTTCTGGAGGTTTTTCCACCATTTTTATTGCAATTTTTGCAGGTTTTCCCACCATTTTTATTGCAATTTTTGCAGGTTTTTCCACCATTTTTGTGATTTTTGGGACTTTTTTGACCATTTCAGGTCCTTTATGGTTTGTGGGCTCACAATCAGGATTTTTGGGGCTGTGTCTCCTTGCCATAAAAATCTTTTCCTGCCTCACCTGAGCTCTTCTGGCTGGAAAGAGCAGCAGGAGGAAAAAAAATTTTAAAAATAAAAATAAAAACCCAAAAATATTCAAACACAGCTGTTCCCTCTGCTGAGGTGTCACCTCCAGATGGAGTTTTTCCTATCCATGAATTCCTTTTTTTTTTTTAATTTTTTTTTTCTTATCCTGATTTTTTTTCATTTTCTTTTTTTTCTGGCTGGTCCCAAACTCTGTGGATCCCAAAATGTTCTTTAATATCTAAAAGGGGAGCTTGGAAATCTGATTTTTGTAGGGATTTTTGGCAGTTCTTGGAAGGAAAATTCGGTTTTTCTGGGGTCACATTTGGGAATTGGCGAGGAGGGAATTGCAGAATTTTGGGATCCCTGATGGGAATTTTAGGATTTTGGGATCCTGGGTGGGAATTACAGAATTTCCAGCAGGATTTTGGGCATCCTGGGTGGGAATTTTGGGGTTCCAGTGAAATTTTGGGATCCTTAGAGGGAAATTTTGGGATTTCCAGCAGGATTTTGGGATTCCTGATGGGAATTGCAGGATTTTGGGATCCTTAGTGGGAATTTTAGATTTTTGGAATCCCTGGTGGGAATTACAAGATTTCCATAAAGATTTTGGGATCCCTGGTGGGAATTGCAGAATTTTGGGATCCAGGGTGGGAATTACAGAATTTCCAGCAGGATTTTGGGAATCCTGGGTGGGAATTTTGGGGTTCCAGTGAAATTTTGGGATCCTTAGAGGGAAATTTTGGGATTTCCAGCAGGATTTTGGGATTCCTGATGGGAATTTTAGGATTTCCATAAAGATTTTGGGATCTCTGGTGAGAATTTTAGTCCCTGGTGGGAATTACAGAATTTTAGGATCCTGGGTGGGAATTGTTGGGTTCCAGTGAAAATTTGGGATCCCTGGTGGGAATTTTAGGATTTTGGAATCCTTAGTGAGTATTTTAGGATTTTGGGATCCCTGGTGGGAATTTTGGGGTTCCAGTGAAATTTTGGGATCCCTAGAGGGAAATTTTAGGATTTCCAGCAGGATTTTGGGATTCCTGATGGGAATTGCAGAATTTTGGGATCCTGGGTGGGAATTACAGAATTTCCAGCAGGATTTTGTGATCCTTGGTGGGAATTTTGGGATTCCAGTGAAAACTTGTGACCCCTGGTGGGAATTTTGGGATTTTGGGATCCCTGGTGGGAATTTTAGGATTTCCATCAGGGTTTCATGACCCCAGGTGGGAATTTTGGGATTTTGTGATCCCTGGCGGAAATTTTAGGATTTCCATCAGGATTTCATGACCCCAGGTGGGAATTTTGGGATTTTTGGGAGCCCTGCAGTGACAGCTGTCACCCTTTGCCTGCAGTTCTGGCACAAATCCTGTTTCCACTGCGAGACCTGCAAGATGACCCTGAACATGAAGAACTACAAGGGCTACGAGAAGAAGCCGTACTGCAACGCGTGAGTGGCACGGGGAGCTGGGTTTGGGTTTTGGGAGTTTTTTTTTGGTTTTTGGAAGTTTTTTTTTGGTTTTTTGGAAGTTTTTTTTTGTTTTTTGGGAGTTTTTTGTTGTTGTTGTTTTGGGCGTTTTTTTTGTTTTTGGGAGTTGTTTTTGGAGGTTTTTTGGAGGTTTTTTGGGGAGTTGTTTTTATTTGGGAGGGTTTTTGGAGTTGGTTTTTTGGGAGTTGGTTTTTTATTTGGGAGGTTTTTTTGGAGTTGTTTTTTATTTGGGAGTTGTTTTTTTTATTTGGGAGGTTTTTTTTTTGGAGTTGGTTTTATTTGGGGAGTTGGTTTTTTGGGGAGTTGTTTTTTATTTGGGGAGTTGTTTTTATTTGGGAGTTGTTTTTTTTGGGAGTTGGTTTTTATTTGGAGTTGGTTTTTTATTTGGGAGTTGTTTTTATTTGGGAGTTGTTTTTTATTTGGGAGGGTTTTTTTTTGGGAGTTGGGTTTTTTGGGAGTTGGTTTTTTGGGAGTTGGTTTTTTGGAGTTGGTTTTTTGGGAGTTGGTTTTTATTTGGGAGTTGTTTTTTATTTGGGAGTTGTTTTTTATTTGGGAGGTTTTTTTTTGGAGTTGGTTATTTTTTTGGAGTTGGTTTTTTTTAGAGTTTTTTTTTTCGGGAGTTGGTTTTTTTGGGGAGTTGGTTTTTGTCTTTTGGGAGTTGGTTTTTTTTGGGGAGTTGGTTTTTGGGGAGTTGGTTTTTTGGGGAGTTGGTTTTTATTTGGGAGGTTTTTGAGAGTTGGTTTTTGGAGTTGGTTTTTTGGGTGTTGTTTTTTTTGGGGGGATTTTTTTTATGAGAGGTTCTTTTTGGGAGTTTTGTTTTTGGGACTTGTGGTTTTTGGGAGATGTTTTTGGTTTTGGGAGTTTTTTGGGTGGGTTTTTTGGGAGTTTTTTTTTGGGGAGTTTGGTTTTTGGTGGGGGGAGTTTGGTTTGGTTTTTTGGGGGAGTTTGGTTTTTGGGTGTTTGGTTTTTGGAGTTTTTATTTTTGTGAGGTTTTTTGGGGAGTTTTTGGGAGTTATTTTTTTGGGGAGGGTTTTTTGGGGGAGTTTTTGAGGTGTTTTTGGGAGTGGTTTTTTTGGGAGTGGTTTTTTTTGGGGGGGATTTTTTTTTGGGGGGAGTTTTTTGGGGGAGTTTTTGGGGGAGGATATTTTGGGGAGAGGTGTGTGTGCTGGAGGCAGGGATGTGTAGACTCGAGGAGGAGGATTTTTGGGTTGATGAATTTTTTGGGGTGGAGGATGACGATTTATTTGGGGTGGAGGATGATTTCTTGGGGGGGGAGGATAACGATTTTTTGGGGGGCTTGACAATTTTTTTGGGAAGGATGATGATTTTTTGGGGAGGATGATAACTTTTTTGGGGTTGTTGATTTTTGGGGTTGATGATTATTATTTTGGGTTGAGGCTGATGATGTTTTTGGGGGGGTGGATGATAATTTTTTTAGGATTGGTGTTTTTTGGGGATTGATATTTTTAGGGTTGATTTTTTGGAGAGGAGGATGATTTTGGGGGGATTGATTTTTTTTTGTTTGTTTGTTTTGGGGGGTTTTTGGGGGTTTTTTTTGTTGTTTTTCGTGGGGTTTTTGTGTTTTTGGTGTTTTTTTGTTGTTGTGGTTTGGTTTTTGGGTTTTTTTGTTTTTTGAGAAGATGCTGATCTTTTTTTTGCTTTCTTTTTTTGTGGGGGGGTCGACTATTTTTTGAGGATGCTGATTTTGATTTTTTGGGGGTGTGCAGCCCATGAGATTCTCCCTCCCCAGCCCTGGGGGTGCTGATTTTGCTCTCCCTGCTGCAGGGGAAGTGGGATAAAAATGGGAAATTCCTGACATTCCAAGGAGCCTTTGATGCTGCTGCTGCTTTAACCCTTCCTGCCCCGGGCCCAGAAACTGCCCCCAGCCCTTTGTCCTTCCCATTCTCCTCATTTCAAAGGAAATGGGAGCAGCTGGAAGTTGGGGATTTTCCAGGGGGTGTGAGAAAAGGGAAAGCTCCCAGGTGTGGATTTGGGATCTTGGGGGAAGCAGAAATTCCAGTGAGGTGTCCCAGGAGGAGCCCAAAATTTGGTGAGGATGGAGAGGAGGGTCAATTCTGCCCCAAAATTTCATGAGGATGGAGTGGAGGGACAATTCTGTCCAAAATTTGGTGAGGATAAAGAGGAGTGACAGCTCTGTCCCAAAATTTGGTGTGGATGGAGAGAAGGGTCAATTCTGTCCCAAAATTTGGTGGGGATGGAGTGGAGGGAGATTTCTGCCCCAAAATTAGGTGAGGATGGAGAGGAGGAACAGCTCTGGCACAAAATTTGGTGGGGATGGAGAGGAGGGACAGCTCTGCCCCAAAATTTCATGTGGATGGAGTGGAGGGAGATTTCTGTCCCAAAATTTGGTGTGGATGGAGAGAAGGGTCAATTCTGTCCCAAAATTAGGTGGGGATGGAGAGGAGGAACAGCTCTGCCCCAAAAATTTGGTGGGGATGGAGTGGAGGGAGATTTCTGTCCCAAAATTTGGTGTGGATGGAATGGAGGAACAGCTCTGCCCAAAAATTTGGTGAGGATGGAGTGGAGGGACAATTCTGTCCAAAAATTTGGTGAGGATGGAGAAAGGGACAGCTCTGCCCCAAAAATTTCATGAGGATGGAGTGGAGGGAGATTTCTATCCCAAAATTTGGTGGGGATGGAGAGGAGGAACAGCTCTGGCACAAAATTTGGTGAGGATGGAGAGGAAGGACAATTCTGTCCCAAAATTTGGTGAGGATAAAGAGGAGGGACAGCTCTTCCCCAAAATTTGGTGTGGATGGAGAGAAGGGACAATTCTGTCCCAAAATTTCATGTGGATGGAGTGGAGGGAGATTTCTGTCCCAAAATTTGGTGAGGATGGAGTGGAGGGAAAGCTCTGCCCCAAAATTTGGTGAGGATGGAGTGGAGAGACAATTCTGTGCAAAATTTGGTGAGGATGGAGAGGAGGGACAGGTCTGCCCAAAATTTGGTGAGGATGGAGAGGAGGGACAGCTCTGCCCAAAAAATTTCATGAGGATGGAGTGGAGGGAGTTTTCTATCCCAAAATTTGGTGGGGATGGAGAGGAGGGTCAATTCTGCCCAAAAATTTGGTGTGGATGGAATGGAGGAACAGCTCTGCCCCAAAATTTGGTGAGGATGGAGAGGAGGGACAGCTCTGCCCCAAAAATTTGGTGGGGATGGAGAGGAGTGACAATTTTGTTCCAAAATTTGGTGAGGATTGAGAGGAGGGAAAGCTCTGCCCAAAAAATTTCATGAGGATGGAGTGGAGGGAGATTTCTATCCCAAAATTTGGTGGGGATGGAGTGGAGGGAGATTTCTATCCCAAAATTTGGTGGGGATGGAGAGGAGGGAGATTCCTGTCTCAAAATTCGGTGGAGATGGAGAGGAAGGAAAGCTCTGCCCCAAAATTTAATGAGGATGGAGTGGAGGGAGATTTCTGTCCCAGAATTTGTGGGGATGGAGAGCAGGGACAGCTCTGAGGAGGGGCTGGAAAAGCCAGAATTAAAAGAGGTTTCTCCTGGCAGGGAGGAGCTGCTGTTCCAAACGTGCCCCAGCACAGGATCCTCTCTGTTCACGGCCTGGCCTCCTGCCAAATTCCTGCCTCTCTTTCTTCGGGAGGGCAGGAGGAAGAGGGCTGGGCTTCCTCCAGCCCTGACACTCATCCCCCAGCCAGAAACGCACGAGAGTCGCCTGGGGACAGATGGGATGGGGTGGGACAGTCCCCACCCCCTCCCTGTGCCCTCCTTGGCTCCAGTTGGGCACTGGGAGGGACTGGGAGGGACATTCAGGGCTGGGCTGGACTCTTGGCCTGAGCACTTTGAGCTAAAAGTGGAAAGAATTGAAAATTTACAGAAATCCTAAAATTCCCACCAGGGATTCCGAAATCCTAAAATTCCCACCAGGGATCACAAAATCCTAAAATTCCCACCAGGGATCACAAATTGTCACTGGAATCCCAAAATTCCCACCAAGGATCACAAAGTCCTGCTGGAAATTCTGTAATTCCCACCCAGGATCCCAAAATTCTGCAATTCCCACCAGGGATCCCAAAATCCTAAAACTCCCACCAGGGATCCCAAATTTTCACTAGAACCCAACAATTCCCACCAGGGATCCCAAAATTCTGCAATTCCCACCAGGGATCACAAAATGCTGATGGAAATCCTGTAATTCCTACCAGGGATTCCAAAATCCCAAAATTCCCACCAGGGATTCCAAAATCCTACAATTCTCAGCAGGGATCCCTGCTGGGGGGGCAAAGTGTCCCTGCTGGGGGGTGATCCCAGAGCCTGGGTCAGGGGGAACTGGGATTGGGATCACAGGGAGCTGGGACTGGGATCTCAGGGAACTGGGACTGGGATTGGGATCTCAGGGAACTGGGACTGGGATCACTGGGACTGGGATCACAGGGAGCTGGGACTGGGATTGGGATCTCAGGGAACTGGGACTGGGATTGGGATCTCAGGGATTTGGAAGTGGAACTGGGATCACAGGGATCTCAGGAATCTGGGACTGGGATCACTGGGACTGGGATCTCAGGGATCTGGGACTTGGGATCATTTGGATTGGGATCACAGGGAGCTGGGACTGGGATTGGGATCAGAGGGAGGTGGAACTGGGATTGGGATCTCAGGGAACTGGGACTGGGATCACAGGGAGCTGGGACTGGGATCTCAGAGATCTGGAAATGGGACTGGGATCACAGGGATCTCAGGAATCTGGGACTGGGATCACTGGGACTGGGATCAGAGGGATCTGGGACTGGGATTGGGATCAGAGGGATCTGGGACTGGGGTCGGGATCAGAGGGATCTGGGACTGGGGTCACAGGGAGCTGGGATTGGGACTGGGACTGGGACTGGGATCTCAGGGAGCTGGGACTGGGATCATGGGGGACTGGGATCACAGGGAGCTGGGACTGGGATTGGGATCTCAGGGATCACAGGGAACTGGAACTGGGATCAGAGGGATCTCAGGGAACTGGGATCACAGAGATCTGTGACTGGAATCAGAGGGGACTGGGACTGGGATCGTTTGGACTGGGATTAGAGGGAACTGGGACTGAGATCACTGGGACTGGGATCACTGGGACTGGGATCACTGGGACTGGGATCAGAGGGATCTCAGGGAACTGGGGTCACAGGGAGCTGGGACTGGGATCACTGGGATTGGGATCTCAGGGATCTGGGACTTGGGATCATTTGGATTGGGATCAGAGGGATCTGGGACTGGGATCATGGGGATCTGGGACTGGGATTGGGATCTCATGGAACTGGGATCACAGAGATCTGTGACTGGGATCAGAGGGAACTGGGACTGGGATCACTGGGACTGGGATCAGAGGGATCAGGGACTGGGATCACTGGAACTGGGATCACTGGGATCAGAGGGATCTCAGGGAACTGGGATCTCAGGGATCTGGGACTGGGATCACTGGAACTGGGATCACTGGGACTGGGATCACTGGGATCTGCTGCTGTTCCTGGGTTTGAGGTTTGGGTTCTTTCCTTCCTGGGTCACAGGGATCTGCTCCCAGGGCTTGGGATTCTTTTCCTGCTGGATCTGGGACTGGGATCTCAGGGATCTGCTGCTCTTCCAGACTTGGCATTGGGGTTGGGTTTTGGCCATTTTTATTGCAATTTTGAGGGTTTTTTGGCCATTTTTATTGCAATTTTGGGGTTTTTTTGGCCATTTTTATTGCATTTTTGGGGGTTTTTTGGCCATTTTTATTGCAATTTTGGGGTATTTTTGGCCATTTTTATTGCAATTTTGGGGGGATTTTTGGGCCATTTTTATTGCAATTTTTGGGGGTTTTTTGGCCATTTTTATTGCAATTTTGGGGTATTTTTGGCCATTTTTATTGGAATTTTGAGGGGGTTTTTTGGCCATTTTTATTGCAATTTTGGGGGATTTTTTTGGCCATTTTTATTGCAATTTTGGGGGGTTTTTTGGCCATTTTTATTGCAATTTTGGGGGATTTTTTGACCATTTTATTGCAATTTTTGGAGTTATTTTTCCCTTTCAAGTCTGATTTTTCCCTGTATTTTTTTCTTCTTTGGGAACAGGAGTTTTTTGGGAGAAATGATGATGGGATGGATGGATGGATGATGGGATGGATGAACTTTTACCCATTTCACAATTGCCCTGCTCAGGCTCAGCTCAGCTGCTAATGCTGCAGCCAGACAGGAGGAGAATCCCCTGACCTGATTTAGCAGAGCTACAAAAACCTCCTGGGGCTGCCCTGCTGCCAGAGCAGCTGGGGTTTTGCGGGGGGTTTTTTTGGGATTTTTTGGGTTTTTTTCTGGGATAATTTTTGGGATTTTTTGGGGATTTTTTTGGGATATTTTTTGGGATTTTTTGGGATTTTTGGGGGATTTTTTTGGGGATTTTTTTCTGGGTTTTTGGGGATTTTTTTCTGGGTTTTTTCTGGGGTTTTCTGGGGTTTTTCCTGTCCCTGGCTGGGTTGGAGCAGGACCCAGCTTTGTGTTCATCCCAGCCAGGCTGGCTGTTGTTTTCCAGGTTATTTTTAATTCCCTCCTCCTCCTCCCACGGATTTCCAGTTCTCCTGAGCTCCCCAGGGGTGGATTTCTGCATTTCCCAACCCTGATTTCCAGTTCTGAGTTCCCCAGGGATGGATTCCTGTGTTTCCCAGGGATGGATTCCTGTGTTTCCCAGGGATGGATTCCTGTGTTTCCCAGGGATAGATTTCTGTGGTTGCCAGCCCAGTTTTCCAGTTTTTCTGAGCTTCCCAGGGACGAATTTCTGTGTTTCCCAGGATGGATTTCTGTGGTTGTCAACCCTGTTTCCCAGTTTTCCTGAGCTCCCCAGAGATGGATTTCTGTGTTCCTCAGAGATGGATTTCTGCATTTCCCAACCCTCATTTGCAGTTCTGTGTTCCCCAGCCTCATTTTCTAGTTCTGAGCTCCTCAGGGATGGATTTCTGTGGTTCCCAGCCCAGTTTTCCAGTTTTTGTGCTTCCCAGGGACGAATTTCTGTGTTTCCCAGAGATGGATTTCTGCCTTTCCCAGCCCTGTTTCCCAGGGATGAATTTCTGTGTTTCCCAGGGATGGATTTCTGTGGTTGTCAACCCTGTTTCCCAGTTTTTCTGAGCTCCCCAGAGATGGATTTCTGTGTTCCCCAGGGATGGATTTCTGCCTTTCCCAACCCTCATTTGCAGTTCTCTGTTCCCCAGCCTCATTTTCTAGTTCTGAGCTCCTCAGGGATGGATTTCTGTGTTTCCCAGCCCAGTTTTCCAGTTTTCCTGAGCTTCCCAGGGATGGATTCCTGTGTTTCCCAGGGATAGATTTCTGTGGTTCCCAGCCCAGTTTTCCAGTTTTTCTGAGCTTCCCAGGGACGAATTTCTGTGTTTCCCAGGGATGAATTTCTGCCTTTCCCAGAGATGAATTTCTGTGTTTCCCAGGATGAATTTCTGTGTTTCCTAGCCCTGTTTTCCAGTTTTCCTGAGCTCCCCAGGGATGGATTTCTGCCTTTCCCAGGGATGTGCTCCTGTCTTTCCCAGCCCTGTTTCCCAGGGATTAATTTCCCAGGGATGGATTTCTGTGTTTCCCAGAGATGGATTTCTGCCTTTCCCAGCCCTGTTTCCCAGGGATGAATTTCTGTGTTTCCCAGAGACGAATTTCTGTGTTTCCCAAGGATGGATTTCCGTGGTTGTTAACCCTGTTTCCCAGTTTTTCTGAGCTCCCCAGGGATGGATTTCTGTGTTCCCCAGGGATGGATTTCTGTGTTCCCCAGGGATGGATTTCTGCCTTTCCCAGGGATGTGCTCCTGCCATTCCCAGCCCTGTTTCCCAGGGATTAATTTCTGTGTTTCCCAGGATGGATTTCTGTGGTTGTCAACCCAGTTTTCCAGTTTTCCTGAGCTCCCCGGGGATGGATTCCTGCCTTTCCCAGGGATGTGCTCCTGCCTTTCCCAGGGATGTGCTCCTGCCTTTCCCAGGGATGTGCTCCTGCCTTTCCCAGGGATGTGCTCCTGCCTTTCCCAGCCCTGGCTGCCGTTATCAGTGCCCCGGGCAGGGATGGATGCTGTTGCCATGGCAATGAGACAATCCAGGCTGGCAGGGCGGGGATGCTCCAGCTCCGAAAGGAGCCTCTGCCCCGGGGGCACGTTCACATCGGGAAAGGCACAGGGAAAACCCTCGGGGTTTGTAAAAACCCCGGGCAGGGGTGATGGATCTGCTCACAGAGATGGGAATGCTCCGGGATTCCCTGGGGGAATTCTCCCAAAATCCCAGCGTGGTTTGGGCAGGGAATGCTCTGGGATTCCCTGGGGGAATTTGTGATCTGGGATCTCCCAAAATCCCAGGATGGTTTGGGAATGCTCTGGGATTCCCTGGGGGAATTTGTGATTTAGGATCTCCCAAAATCCCAGGAATGGTTTGGGCTGGGAATGCTCCAGGATTCCCTGGGGGAATTTGTGATATGGGATTTCCCAAAAAATCCCAGGGTGGTTTGGGCAGGGAATGCTCCAGGGTTCCCTGGGGGAATTTGTGATATGGGATTACCCAAAATCCCAGGTTGGTTTAGGCAGGGAATGCTCCAGGGTTCCCTGGGGGAATCTGTGATCTGGGATCTCCTGGAATCCCAGGAATGGTTTCAGCTGGCTCTACTCACAAAGCTGGGAATGCTCTGGGATTCCCTGGGGGAATTCTCCCAAAATCCCAGGATGGTTTGGGCTGGGAATGCTCTGGGATTCCCTGGGGGAATTTGTGATCTGGGATCTCCTGGAATCCCAGGGTGGTTTTGGTTTGGCTCTTGGCTCTCCTCTTGAGATTGGGAATGCTCTGGGATTCCTTGGGGGAAATTTGTGATCTGGGATCTCCTGGAATCCCAGGAATGGTTTCAGCTGGCTCTACTCACAAAGCTGGGAATGCTCTGGGATTCCCTGGGGGAATCTGTGATCTGGGATTTCCCAAAATCCCAGGAATGGTTTGGGCAGGGAATGCTCTGGGATTCCCAGAGGGAATTTGTGATCTGGGATCTCCCAAAATGGGGACAGTGGCACTAATGGGGACAGTGGCACTACGGGACAGGTGACAATGACACTAACGGGACAGTGGCACTCAGGGACAGGGGCAGTGGCACTAACAGACTAGGTGACAGTGGGGTTCACTGAGCAGGTGACAGTGGCACTAACGGGGACAGGGGACAGTGGCACTGTGGGACAGTGGCACTAAGGGATCAGTGACAGTGGCACTAGTGGGAACAGTGGCACTAATGGGACAGGTGACAGTGGCACTCAGGGAATGGGGACAGTGGCACTAACAGGGACAGTGGCACTAATGGGACAGGTGACAGTGGCACTCAGGGAATGGGGGCAGTGGCACTAACAGGGACAGTGGCACTAATGGGACAGGTGACAGTGGCACTCAGGGAATGGGGGCAGTGGCACTAACAGGGACAGTGGCACTCAGGGTCAGTGGCACTAACAGACTAGGTGACAGTGGGGTTCAGTGAGCAGGTGACAGTGGCACTGCCAGTGGCACTCAGGGACAGGTGACAGTGGCACTAACAGTGACAGTGGCACTCATGGGGACAGTGGCACTAACAGTGACAATGACACTAACAGTGGCACTAAGGGACAATGACACTAACAGGGACAGTGCACTGCCAGTGGCACTCAGGGACAGGTGACAGTGACACCAACAGTGACAGTGGCACTAAGGGACAGGTGACAATGGCACTAACAGTGACAATGGCACTAACAGTGGCACTCAGGGACAGGTGACAATGGCACTAACAGGTGACAGTGACACTAACAGTGGCACTAACAGGGACACTAACAGTGACAATGGCACTAACAGTGACAATGGCACTAACAGTGGCACTCAGGGACAGGTGACAATGGCACTAACAGGTGACAGTGACACTAACAGTGGCACTAACAGGGACAGTAACAGGTGACAATGGCACTAACAGTGACAATGGCACTAACAGTGGCACTCAGGGACAGGTGACAGTGGCACTAACAGGTGACAGTGACACTAACAGTGGCACTAACAGGGACAGTAACAGTGACAATGGCACTAACAGTGACAATGGCACTAACAGGTGACAATGGCACTAACAGTGGCACTCAGGGACAGGTGGCAATGGCACTAACAGGGTGACAGTGACACTAACAGTGGCACTAACAGGGACACTAACAGGTGGCAATGGCACTAACAGGTGACAGTGACACTAACAGTGGCACTAACAGGGACACTAACAGGTGACAATGGCACTAACAGTGGCACTAACAGTGACACTAACAGTGACAATGGCACTAACAGGTGACAATGGCACTAACAGTGGCACTAACAGGGACAGTAACAGTGACAATGGCATTAACAGGTGACAGTGACACTAACAGTGGCACTAACAGGGACACTAACAGGTGGCAATGGCACTAACAGGTGACAGTGACACTAACAGTGGCACTAACAGTGGCACTAACAGGTGACAGTGACACTAACAGGTGACAATGACACTCCCTGTCCCGCAGGCACTACCCGAAGCAATCCTTCACCATGGTGGCAGACACGCCCGAGAACCTGCGCCTGAAGCAGCAGAGCGAGCTGCAGAGCCAGGTGAGCCCAGACAGCCCAAAATTCCCAAAATTCCTGAGCCAGGTGAGCCCAGACAGCCCAAAATCCCAAAATTCCTGAGCCAGGTGAGCCCAGACAAACCCCAAAATCCCAAAATTCCTGAGCCAGGTGAGCCCCAGATAAACCAAAAACCCAAAATTCTCAAAAACCCCAAAATTCCTGAGCCAGGTGAGCCCAGACAAACCCAAAACCCCAAAACTCCTGAGCCAGGTGAGCCCAGACAAACCCCAAAATCCCAAATCCCTGAGCCAGGTGAGCCCCAGATAAACCAAATTCCCAAATTCCAGAGCCAGGTGCGCCCAGACAAACCCCAAAATCCCAAAATTCCAGAGCTAGGTGAGCCCAGACAAACCCAAACCCCAAAATTCCCAAGTTCCTGAGCCAGGTGAGCCCAAATAACCCAAAATCCCCAAATCCCTGAGCCAGGTGAGCCCAGATAATTCCCAAATTCCCGGGGGAAAACCCACACTGACCTTCCCATTAAAGGAAAAAAACCCACAGGTCCTTCCAGCCCTGAGAATTCCCAAAAATCCCTCAAATTCCCATGGGAAAAAAACCACATTTTCCTGTTGTGTTTTTGTCTCTCTGATTTTTTGGGAGTTCTCTGTGTGAGATTCCTGAATTAATTCTGGGAGTTCTCTGTGTGTCTTTGACTTTGGGATGCTCCTGAATTAATTCTGGGCAAGGGGAGCTCCAGGTGGATTTTCCAGCCCTGACCATTCCAGGATTCCCTGGCTGTTCCCAAAGCCCCACCCAGGGCAGGTGTGGGAGTTTTGGGGTGCAGCTCCTTCCCCTCAGGATGGGGTGACAAGGACAAGGAACTGCAAGGATGGTGACAGGGACAGGGTCCTGGATGGTGACAGGGACAGGGTGTGACACTGGGCACCTGCAGGGATGGGGTGGCAGAGACAGGGTGACAGGGACAAGGAGCTGCAAGAATGGGGTGACAGAGGTGGGTGACAGGGACAAGGTCCTGGACAGTGACAGGGATGGGGTGACAAGGACAAGGAACTGCAGGGATGGGTGACAGGGATGTGACACTGGGCACGTGCAGGGACAGGGTGACGAGGAGAAGGAGCTGCAAGGATGGGTGACAGGGACAGGGTGACTGGGATGTGACAGGGATGGGGTGACAAGGAGAAGGAGCTGCAGGGACGAGTGACAGGGACAGGGTGTCAGGGACAGGGTCCTGAACAGGGATGGGGTGACAAGGACAAGGAGCTGCAAGGAGAGGTGACAGGGATGGGGTCCTGGACACTCACAGGGGTGGGTGACAGGGACAGGATGACAAGGATGGGGTGACAGGGACAGGGTGACATGGAGAAGGAGCTGTAGGGACAGGGTGACAAGGATGGGGTGACATGGAGAAGGAGCTGCAGGGATGGGCGACAGGGACAGGGTGACAGGGATGGGATGTCAGGGACAGGGTCCTGGATGGTGACAGGGACAGAGTGACAGGGACAGGGTGACAGGGATGGGGTGACATGGAGAAGGAGCTGCAGGGATGGGTGACAGGGACAGAGTGACAGCTACAGGGTGACAGGGATGTGACACTGGGCACCTGCAGGGACAAGATGACAGGGATGGGGTGACAGCTACAGGGTGACAGGGATGTGACACTGAGCACCTGCAGGGCCAGGCTGGCTGCCAGTGCCACCCCCATTCCCTGTCACTGTCCCCTCCCTGTGTCCCCTCCCACTCCCAGGAAGCTGCTCCACAATCCTGTGAGGCCACAAATGTCCCCAAAGTGCCACCCTGGTGCCCACAGCTGCTTTTTCTGCGCAGGGAAATTGCAGCTTCCCCTCCTGGGGCTGCTTTTCCAGCCCTTCCTGCCCGGGGGTGGCACTGCCACTGCTGTCCCCAAGTGTCACCTGGCTGCTGTGGCTGTGAGAAGGATTTTTCTGGCTCCTTTTGGATGCACTCGGGGCATGGAGGGAGCAGCTCCCCCAGGAAAATTAATTGTGGGATTTATTTTAATGGATTAAATTATTAATTTATTGCTGTTAATTTATTAAATTATTCTCCTGCTCGTCATGGGGTGTTTTTTGGGGCTGGATTCCTGGAAAAACTGGGGCTGGTGGCCCCTCCTGAGCCAAATCCAGTTTAGAGTCAAAACTGTTCAAATCCCATTTAATTCTGTTCAAATCCCAATTTTGGTTAAAACTGTTCAAATCCCATTTTTTGTTCAAGCTCTGTTCAAATCCAGGATTTTTGTTTAATTCTGTTCAAATCCCAATTTTGGTTAAAACTGTTCAAATCCTGTTTTTTGTTAAAACTGTTTTCAAATCCAGATTTTTTTTTTAAATTCTGTTCAAATCCAGGTTGGTTTTTTTTTAACTGTGCTCAGATCCAGTTTTTAGTTAAGCTCTCTTTAAGTCCAGTTTTTTTTTTAAACTGTGTTCAAATCCAGTTTTGAGTTAAAACTGTTCAAATCCAGGTGGTTTTTTTTAATACTGTTCAAATCCCATTTTCTTAAACTGTTCAAATCCTGTCTTTAGTTAAAACTGTGTTCAAATCCAGGGTTTTTTTTAAATTCTGTTCAAATCTAGTTTTTAGTTAAAACTGTTTTAAAATCCAGGTTTGTTTTTTTTTTAATTCTGTTCAAATCTCGGTTTTTAAAAACTGCTCAAATCCAGCTTTTAATTAAAACTGTTCAAATCCAGTTTTGGGTTAAAACCGTGTTCAAATATTTTTCTTTTTTTTTCTTAATTCTGTTCAAATCCTATTTTTTGTTAAACTATTCAAATCCCATTTTTAATTAAAACTGTATTCACATCCAAGGGTTTTTTTAACTGTGTTCAAATCCAATTTTTTAAAAAAATGCTGTTCAAATCCAGTTTTTAATTAAAACTCTGTTCAAATCCAGGTTTGTTTTTTTTTTAAACTATTCAAATCCCACTTTTAATTAAAACTCTGCTCAAACCCATTTTTTTTTATATCTGCTCCCATCCCATTTTTCAATTAAAACTGTGTTAAAATCCAAGGTTTTTTTAAAATTCTTTTCAAATCCTGTTTTTTTAAAACTGTTGAAATCCCATTTTTTAATTAAAACTGTGCTCAAATCCAGTTTTTGGTTAAAACCGTGTTCAAATATTTTTCTTTTTTTTAAAATTCTGTTCAAATCCTGTTTTTTAAAAACTATTCAAATCCCATTTTTAATTAAAACTGTGTTAAAATCCAAGGGTTTTTTTAACTGTGTTCAAATCCAATTTTTTAAAAAAATGCTGTTCAAATCCAGTTTTTAATTAAAACTCTGTTCAAATCCAGCTTTGTTTTTTTTTTAACTATTCAAATCCCATTTTTAATTAAAACTGTGCTCAAATCCAGTTTTTGGTTAAAACCGTGTTCAAATCTTTTCCTTTTTTTTAAATTCTGTTCAAATCCTGTTTTTCAAAAACTTCAAATCCCATTTTTAATTAAAACTGTTCACATCCAGGGGTTTTCTTAAACTGTGTTCAAATCCATTTTTTTTTAAACTGTGCTCAAATCCAGTTTTTAATTAAAAATCTGTTCAAATCCAGCTTTGTTTTTTTTTTAAACTATTCAAATCCCACTTTTAATTAAAACTCTGCTCAAACCCATTTTTTTTTTAATTCTGCTCCCATCCTGTTTTTAATTAAAACTGTGTTAAAATCCAAGGTTTTTTTTAAATTCTTTTCAAATCCTGTTTTTTTTAAACTGTTGAAATCCCATTTTTTAATTAAAACTGTGCTCAAATCCAGTTTTTGATTAAAACCGTGTTCAAATATTTTTCTTTTTTTTTAAATTCTGTTCAAATCCTGGTTTTTAAAAACTATTCAAATCCCGTTTTTAATTAAAACTGTGCTCAAATCCAGTTTTTAATTAAAACTGTGTTCAAATCCAGGTTCTTTTTTTTTTTTTAAATATTCAAATCCCATTTTTAATTAAAACTGTGTTAAAATCCAAGGGTTTTTTTAACTGTGTTCAAATCCAATTTTTTAAAAAAACTCTGTTCAAATCCAGTTTTTAATTAAAACTCTGTTCAAATCCAGCTTTGTTTTTTTTTAACTATTCAAATCCCATTTTTAATTAAAACTTTATTAAAATCCAATGTTTTTTTAATTATTTTCAAATCCTGTTTTTAAACATTTTCAAATCCTGTTTTTTAAACTATTTAAATCCTGTTTTTAATTAAAACTGTGTTAAAATCCAAGGGTTTTTTTAACTGTGTTCAAATAAAATTTTTTTTAAAACGCTGTTCAAATCTAGTTTTTAATTAAAACTCTGTTCAAATCCAGCTTTGTTTTTTTTTAAACTATTCAAATCCCACTTTTAATTAAAACTCTGCTCAAACCCATTTTTTTTTAATTCTGCTCCCATCCTGTTTTTAATTAAAACTGTGTTAAAATCCAAGTTTTTTTTAAAATTTTTTTCAAATCCTCTTTTTTTAAACTTTTCAAATCCCATTTTTAATTAAAACTATGCTCAAATCCAGTTTTGGTTAAAACCGTGTTCAAATATTTTTTTTAAATTCTGTTCAAATCCTGTTTTTTTTAAACTATTCAAATCCCACTTTTAATTAAAACTATGCTCAAATCCAAGTTTGTTTTTTTAAACTATTCAAATCCCACTTTCAATCAAAACTCTGCTCAAACCCATTTTTTTTTTAAATTCTGCTTTCACCCCAATTTGATTTTTTTGGTTTTTTTTTCTCAATCCCGTTTTCCCGCCCCAGATCCGCTACAAGGAGGAGTTTGAGAAGAACAAGGGCAAAGGTTTCAGCGTGGTGGCCGACACCCCCGAGCTGCAGAGGATCAGGAAAACCCAGGACCAGATCAGCAACGTGAGTGACATTGTCGTGGCCCTGTCGTGACCCTGTCGTGGCCCTGTCGTGGCCCTGTCGTGGCCCTGTCGTGACACTGTCGTGACCCTGTCGTGGCCCTGTCGTGACACTGTCGTGACCCTGTTGTGGCCCTGTCGTGACATTGTCGTGGCCCTGTCGTGGCCCTGTCGTGGCCCTGTCGTGACACTGTCGTGACCCTGTCGTGACCCTGTCGTGACATTGTCGTGACCCTGTCGTGGCCCTGTCGTGACCCTGTCGTGACCCTGTCGTGACCCTGTCGTGACCCTGTCGTGGCCCTGTCGTGACATTGTCGTGGCCCTGTCGTGGCCCTGTCGTGGCCCTGTCGTGGCCCTGTCGTGACACTGTCGTGACCCTGTCGTGGCCCTGTCGTGACCCTGTCGTGGCCCTGTCGTGGCCCTGTCGTGACACTGTCGTGACCCTGTCGTGGCCCTGTCGTGACCCTGTCGTGGCCCTGTCGTGACCCTGTCGTGACCCTGTCGTGACCCTGTCGTGGCCCTGTCGTGACATTGTCGTGGCCCTGTCGTGGCCCTGTCGTGGCCCTGTCGTGGCCCTGTCGTGACATTGTCGTGACTCTGTCGTGACCCTGTCGTGACAGTGACCCTGTCACAAACGCAGCCTGGCTCGCAGATTCCTCAAATCCTGGCAGGAAATAATTCCCTGGTTGTGTCTCCCGTGCCAAGGGATCCCTGGGAGGAGCAGCTGGGATTTGGGAAATTTGTGGGGGAATTTGTGGGGAAAATTGTGGAAATTTATGAAAAATTGTGGGAAATTTGTGGGAAAATTTGTGGGAAATTTGTGGGAAATTCTGAAAATCTGTGGGGAAATTTGTGGGGAAATATGTGGGGAAATTTGTGGGAAATTCTGAAAAATTTGTGGGAAATTTGTGGGGAAATTTATGGGGAATTTGTGGGGAATTTGTGGGGAATTTGTGGGAAATTTGTGGGAAATTCTGAAAATTTGTGGGAAATTTGTGGGAAAATTTGTGGGAAATTTGTGGGAAATTCTGAAAATTTGTGGGAAACTTGTGGGAAATTCTGAAAAATTTGTGGGAAATTTGTGGGAAATTCTGAAAAATTTGTGGGGAAATTTGTGGGGAATTTGTGGGAAATTTATGAAAAATTGTGGGAAATTTGTGGGAAAATTTGTGGGGATTTTTGTGGGAAATTTGTGGGGAAATTCTGAAAAATTTGTGGGAAATTCTGAAAAATTTGTGGGAAATTTGTGGGGAATTTGTGGGAAATTTGTGGGGAAATTTGTGGGAAATTTGTGGGGAATTTGTGGGAAATTCGTGGGGAAATTTGTGGGAAATTTGTGGGAAATTCTGAAAAATTTGTGGGGAAATTTGTGGAAAATTTGTGGGGGAATTTGTGGAGGATTCTGAAAATTTGTGGGAAATTTGTGGGAAACTTGTGGGAAATTTGTGGGAAATTCTGAAAAATTTGTGGGGAAATTTGTGGGGAAATTTGTGGGAAATTTGTGGGAAATTTGTGGGAAATTTTGAAAAATCTGTGGGGAAATCTGTGGGGAAATCTGTGGGAAATTCCTGAAAAATCCTGAAAAATTGTGGGATTTTTGTGGGGAAATTTGTGGGGGAATTTGTGAAAAACTCTGGAAATTTGTGAAAAATTGTGGGAAATTTGTGGGGAAATTTGTGGGAAACTTGTGGGAAACTTGTGGGAAATTCTGAAAATTTGTGGGGGAATTTGTGGGGAAATTTGTGGGAAATATGTGGGGGAATATTTGGGGGAATTTGTGGGGAAATTTGTGGGGAAATTTGTGGGGATTTTTGTGGGGAAATTTGTGGGGATTTTCGTGGGGATTTTCGTGGGGATTTTCGTGGGGATTTTCGTGGGGAAATTTGTGGGGATTTTCGTGGGGATTTTCGTGGGGATTTTCGTGGGGATTTTCGTGGGGATTTTCGTGGGGAAATTTGTGGGGAAATTCGTGGGAAATTTGTGGGAAATTCCTGAAAAATTGTGGGGATTTTTGTGGGGATTTTTGTGGGGATTGGGTGGAAATTTGTGAAAATTCTGAAATTTGTGGGAAATCCTGAAAAATTGTGGGAGTTAGTTTGTGGGAGTTCTGAAAATTTGTGAAAATTCTGAAAAATTCTAAAATTTGTGGGAATTTTGGTGGGAATTCTGAAAAATTCTAAAATTTGGTGGAAATTTGGTGGAAATTTGGTGGAAATTTGGTGGAAATTTGGGAGATTTGTGATCCAGCTCCACCAAAAACCACAGCAGGGGGTTGGGAATGTCCTGAGCTCCAGGGAGATTCTTGGAATTGTGGAATGTCCTGAGCTCCACAGAGAAATTCTTGGAATTGTGGGGATGATGCAGGGCTGGCCAGGGATGGATAAGGATGGACAGGGATGTGCAGGGGTGGACTGGGATGGACTGGGATGGATTGGGATGGATTGGGATGTGTGGGAATGGAAGGAGTGGACTGGGATGGATTGGGGTGGATAGGGATGGACTGGGATGGGCAGGAATAGACTGAGATGGACTGGGCAGGGATGGATAGAGATGGACTGGGATGTGCAGGGTTGGACTGGGATGGGCAGGGATGGACTGGATTGGGATGGGCAGGGATATTCAGGGATGGACTGGGATGTTCAGAGATCATCCCTGGGATGATGCAGGGATGGACTGGGATGGACTGGGATGGACAGTGAGGCTCAGGGATGGACTGGGATGGGCAGGAATAGACTGGGATGGACTGGGCAGGAATGGATAGAGATGGACTGGGATGTGCAGGGATGGACTGGGATGGGCAGGAATAGACAGGGATGGACTGGGATGGACTGGGATGCTTGGAGATGCTTAGGGAATATTCAGAGATGGACTGGGATGTGGAGGGATGGACTGGGAGGCTCAGGGATGGACTGGGATGTTCAGAGACCATCCCTGGGATGGTGCAGGGATGTGCAGGGATGCTCAGGGATATTCAGGGGTGGGCTGGGATGCTCTGGGATATTCAGGGATATCCAGGGATGCTCAGGGATATTCAGGGTGTTCAGGTATATTCAGGATGCTCCAGGGATGCTCAGGGATGCTCAGGGGTGGACTGGGATGCTCAGAGATGCTCAGGGATATTCAGAGATGCTCAGGGATATTCAGAGATGCTCAGGGATGCTCAGGGGTGGACTGGGATGCTCAGGGATATCCAGGCATGCTCAGGGATATCCAGGGATGCTCAGGGATATTCAGGGGTGCTCAGGGATGCTCAGGGGTGGACTGGGATGCTCAGGGATATCCAGGATGCTCCAGGGATGCTCAGGGATATTCAGGGATGCTCAGGGATATCCAGGATGCTCCAGGGATGCTCAGGGATGTTCAGGGATGCTCAGGGGTGGACTGGGATGCTCAGGGATATCCAGGGATATTCAGGGGTGGACTGGGATGCTCAGGGATATTCAGGGATGCTCAGGGATGCTCAGGGATGCTCTGGGATATCCAGGGATGCTCAGGATGCTCAGGGATATCCAGGGATGCTCAGGGGTGGACTGGGATGCTCAGGGTGCTCAGGGATCCACGTCTGGCTGTGGCACAGGAGCAGCAGCTCCCCCTGCCCCAAATCTCCCACCCAGGGAGCTGAATCCCCCTGGGCTGCTGGGGAGGGCAGGAGTGTTCCTGGGGAAGGGCAGGGCTGGATCCTGCTGGATCCTGCTGGATCCTCCCTGCTCTGTCCCTCCTTTCCACCAGAAACCCCCTGGGCTCTGTGAGCTGCTGCTGCTTCCCCAGCCCCAGGGTTCCTGTCCTGGAGCTGCTGGGGAAGGGTTTGGGGTGCCCCTGGTGCCCCAGCAGGAGCTCACACACAATCCCAGCAGCGATTTTTCACTCCCTGGTTTTTCTGCTGCAGCTCTCAGCATCCCCTGGGGTGTGGAGGATTTTCCCTGGGGCAGCTCTGAGCTGGCAGAGCGGGGCTGGGGGCTGGGCTGGGGGGGTCTGGGGACACGGAGTGACAGCAGGGAGCTGAGCCCAGCCCCCCCCAGCCTCTCCCAGCCATTCCCAGAGCCTGGCTGCCAGCCTGGCTGGCCCTGACCCACTTAGCAGAGACACAGAGAGCAGGGAGCAGCTCCTGTCCCTGCCAGCAGTGGGGGCAGGGCAGCAGTGGGGGCTGTGCCCCAAAACACCCCGGTGTGGGGGCAGGGGAGCCTGGGGATGGGGCTGGGGATGGTCTGAGCACATCCTGGGGGCTGGGGATGGGGCTGGGGATGGGGGCTGGGAATGGGGCTGGGGATGGGGGCTGGGGATGGGGCTGGGGGATGGGGCTGGGGATGGGGCTGGGCACAGCCTGGGGCTGGGGATGGGGCTGCTCCTGCTCCTGGGGCTGTCCTAAACCTGTCCCAGGAGCTGTTCTTGAGCCTGCTCCTGCTCCTGGGGCTTTCCCTGTTCCCAAACCTGTCCTGGGGCTGTCCCTGCTCCTGGGGCTGTTCCTGAGGCTCTCCCTGATCCCAGACCTGCCCTGGAGGCTGTTCCTGTCCTGGCCCTGCTCCTGGGGCTGTTCCCAAATCTGTTCTGGGGGCTGTCCCTGCTCCTGGGGCTGTCCTAAACCTGTCCTGGGGGATTTTCCTGCTCCTGGGGCTGTTCCAGGGTCTCTCCCTGTTCCCAAACCTGTCCTGGGGCTGTCCCTGCTCCTGGGGCTGTTCCAGGGTCTGTCCATGTTCCCAGACCTGTCCTTGGGGCTGTTCCTGCTCTGGGGGCTGTTCCTGCTCCTGGGGCTGTTCCCAAGGCTCTCCCTGTTCCCAGACCTGTCCTTGGGGCTGTCCCTGCTCCTGGGGCTGTGCCAGGGGCTGTCCCTGACCCAAACCTGTCCTGGGGGGCTCTTCCTGTCCCTGTGCCTGCTCCTGGGGCTCTCCCTGTTCCTGAACTTGTCCTGGGGGCTGTTCCTGATCCTGGGGGGGCTGTTCTGGGGGGGGGGCTCTCCCTGTTCCCAAACCTGTCCTGGGGCTGTTCCTGATCCTGGGGGGCTGTTTCTGTCCTGTCCCTGCTTCTGGGGCTTTCCCTTCTCCTGAACCTGTTCCAGGGGTTGTTCCCAAACCTGTCCTGGGGGCTGTTCCTGATCCTGAGGCTGTTCCAGGGGGCTGTTTCTGTCCTGTCCCTGCTCCCGGGGCTCTCCCTGTTCCTGTCTTTGATCCTGGGGCTGTTCCCAAGGCTGTCCCTGCTCCTGAACCTATTCCAGGGGCTGTTCCCAAACCTGTCGTGGGGCTCTTCCTGATCCTGGGGGCTGTTCCAGGGTCTGTCCCTGTTCCCAAACCTGTCCTGGGGGCTGTTCCCAAACCTGGGGCTGTTCCTGAGCCTGTCCCTGCTCCTGGTCCTGTCCCTGTCCTGCTCCTGTTCCTGCTCCTGTTCCTGATCCTGGGGCTGTTCCAGGGTCTGTCCTTGTTCCCAAACCTGTCCTGGGGGCTGTTCCCAAACCTGGGGCTGTCCCTGTCCTGTCCCTGCTCCTGTTCCTGTCCTGTCCCCGTTCCTGCTGGGGTGCCAGGAACAGCCAGGCTGGGACGAGTGAAGGGTCCAGGAATCCCCCGGGCTGGAGAAGCCTCGAGCCCAGCCCTGCCCCCACGTGCCACACCCCCTTTTTTTGGGATTTAACCCTTTCAGTGACTCCACCGAGCAGCCTCACCTCCTTTTTCCAAATTAATTCTTCCTGATTCCCAGTCCAGCCTCCCTGAGGCTTCACCCCACCCTTTTTCCTGGGGGGAAGCTGCTCCAGGGGGGCCCTGAGTGTCCCTCCCTTTGTCCTGAGTGTCCCCCTGTCCTGAGTGTCCCCCTGTCCCTGCAGATCAAGTACCACGAGGAGTTTGAGAGGAGCAGGATGGGCCCCGTGCCCAGCGAGGGGCCGGAGCCCGAGAGCTCCAGGAGGGCAGAGCAGCAGCTGGGGCAGCCCCAGGGCACAGGTGAGCAGCTCAGACCCCACCTGGGGCACAGGTGAGCACCTCAGACCCCACCTGGGGCACAGGTGAGCAGCACAGACCCCACCTGGGGCACAGGTGAGCACCTCAGACCCCACCTGGGGCACAGGTGAGCAGCACAGACCCCACCTGGGGCACAGGTGAGCAGCACAGACCCCGCCCTGGGGCACAGGTGAAGCACCTCAGACCCCGCCTGGGGCACTGGGTGAGCAGCTCAGACCCCCACCTGGGGCACAGGTGAGCAGCACAGACCCCGCCCTGGGGCACAGGTGAAGCAGCTCAGACCCCACCTGGGGGCACAGGTGAGCACCTCAGACCCCACCTGGGGCACAGGTGAGCACCTCAGACCCCACCTGGGGCACAGGTGAGCAGCTCAGACCCCGCCTGGGGCACAGGTGAGCAGCTCAGACCCCACCTGGGGCACAGGTGAGCAGCACAGACCCCGCCTGGGGCACAGGTGAGCAGCTCAGACCCCACCTGGGGCACAGGTGAGCACCTCAGACCCCACCTGGGGCACAGGTGAGCAGCACAGACCCCACCTGGGGCACAGGTGAGCAGCTCAGACCCCGCCTGGGGGCTGGGTGAGCAGCTCAGACCCCCACCTGGGGCACAGGTGAGCACCTCAGACCCCACCTGGGGCACAGGTGAGCACCTCAGACCCCACCTGGGGCACAGGTGAGCAGCTCAGACCCCACCTGGGGCACAGGTGAGCAGCACAGACCAGCCTGGGGGCACCCAAATCCCAGTTTGGGATCATCCAAATCCCAGTTCATGAATGCACCCAGATCCCAGTTTGGGGTCATTTCAAACCCAGTTCAGGATCCACTCAAATCCCAGTTCAGATTCCACCCACATCCCCGTTCAGAGTCACTCAGATCCCAGTTCAGGATCATCCAAATCCCAGTTTGGCGTCATTTCAAATCCCAGTTCAGGATCATTTGTAATCCCAGTTGAGGATCACTCAAATCCCAGTTCGTTGATCCACCCAAATCCCAGTTCAGGCTTCATCCATATCCCAGTTTATGGATCCACCTATCCCAGTTTGGGGTCATTTCAAATCCCAGTTTGGGATCACTCAAATCCCAGTTTGGGATCACTCAAATCCCAGTTCATGGATCTACCCATCATAGTTTGGGGTCATTTCAAATCCCAGTTCAGGTTCCACACACATCCCAGTTCAGGGTTACTCAAATCTCAGTTCAGGATCACCCAAATCTCAGTCTGGGGTCATTTCAAATCCCAGTTCAGGATCCACCCACAGATCCCAGTTCAGGATCATTTCTAATCCCAGTTCAGGATCATTTCTAATCCCAGTTTGGGATCCACTCAAATCTCAGTTTGGGATCATTCAAATCCCAGCTTGGGATCACTCAAATCCCAGTTCAGGTTCCACCAGCATTCCAGTTCAGGATCATTTCAAATCCCAGTTCAGGATCATTTCTAATCCCAGTTTGGGATCCACTCAAATCCCACCTTGGGATCACTCAAATCCCAGTTCAGGTTCCACCTGCATTCCAGTTCAGGATCATTTCAAATCCCAGTTCAGGATCCATTTTCCCTCCCCACCCCAGCTCACGTTTCCCTTCCCTGCAGGTTTCCAGCAGCCGCCTCCATCCCAGTCCTACGGCTACAAGGAGCCGCCGGCCCCGGCCTCGAGCCAGCGCGGCGCCCCGGCCGCAGGAGGGGTGAGTGCGGCCTGGCCTAACCCTGCCTGGTCTAACCTAACCCGGCCCAGCCTGGCCTAACCTAACCCGGCCTGGCCTGGCCCAGCCTAACCTAACCCAGCCTGACCTGGCCTAACCCGGCCTAACCTAACCCAGCCTGGCCCGGCCCGGCCTAACCTAACCCGGCCTAACCCTGCCCAGCCTGGCCTAACCCTGCCTGGCCTGGCCTAACCTAACCCGGCCTAACCCTGCCTGGCCCGGCCTAACCCTGCCTGGCCCGGCCTAACTCGGCCCGGCCTAACCCTGCCCGGCCCGGCCTAACCCCTGCCCGGCCTGGCCTAACCTAGCCCGGCCTAACCCTAACCCAGCCCAGCCTAACCTAACCCAGCCCGGCCTAACCCTGCCCAGCCTGGCCTAACCCTGCCCGGCCTGGCCTAACCTAGCCCGGCCTAACCTAACCCAGCCCAGCCTAACCTAACCCAGCCCGGCCTAACCCTGCCCAGCCCGGCCTAACCCTGCCCAGCCTGGCCTAACCCCTGCCCGGCCTGGCCTAACCCTAGCCGGCCTAACCTAACCCAGCCCAGCCTAACCTAACCCAGCCCAGCCTAACCCTGCCCGGCCTGGCCTAACCCGGCCCAGCCCGGCCTGGCCTAACTCGGCCCAGCCTAACCCAGCCCGGCCTAACCCAGCCCCCCATTCCTGCTGGGAGGGGTTGGATGTTTGCCCAGCCCTGGGGCTGTGACAGTGTCCCTATGTCCCCCCATGCCTGTGACAGTGACACCCGTGTCCCCAAAGCTGTGACAGTGACACCCCTGGGGCTGTGACAGTGTCCCCATGTCCCCCATGGCTGTGACAGTGACCCCTGGGCTGTGACAGTGACACCCACGGCTGTTCCATGTCCCCCGTGTCTCCATGGCTGTGACAATGTCCCCCATGTCCCCTGGGGCTGTGACAGTGACTCCTGTGGCTGTGACAATGTCCCCCACGGCTGTGACAGTGTCCCTGTCCCGTGGCTCTGACACTGTCCCTGTCCCGTGGCTCTGACACTGTCCCTGTTCCCCTGTCCCCTGGCTGTGACACGGTCCCTGTCCCCCTGTCCCCTGGCTCTGACACTGTCCCTGTCCCCCTGTCCCCATTTCTCTGTCCCCTGTGCCCTGGCTGTGACACTGTCCGTGTCCCGTGGCTGTGACACTGTCCCTGTCCCCCTGTCCCCATTTCTCTGTCCCTGTCCCCTGGCTCTGACACTGTCCCTGTCCCCTGTCCCCATTTCTCTGTCCCTGTGCCCTGGCTGTGACACTGTCCGTGTCCCGTGGCTCTGACACTGTCCCTGTCCCTGTCCCCATTTCTCTGTCCCCTGTGCCCTGGCTGTGACACTGTCCCTGTGTCCCTGTCCCATTTCCCTGTCCCTGTCCCCTCCCCAGAAGCGGTTCGAGCCGTCTATGACTACACGGGCCGGCGGACGAGGGCGAGGTGTCGTTCCAGGGCGGGGACACGATCACCAACGTGCAGCAGATCGATGACGGCTGGATGCATGCACGGTGGAGCGCCCGGCGACACCGGCATGCTGCCCGCCAACTACGTGGAGCCCATCTGAGCCCTGTCCCCGCCCTGTCCCTCCCCTGTCACCTCCCCTGTCCCTCCCCGTCCCCCTGGCTCCAGCTCTCGCGTTCTCTCTCCCCTTGGGGGTCGGAGCTCTCCGGGGTTTTTCCTGCTCCTGTCCCTGTCCCTGGTGGGGGAATCCTCCAGAAATCACAGAAAAGGGAGGGACAGGGACAGGGAGAGAGCGGGACAGGAGCAGGTTCCTGCTGTGGGGTGGGAGAGGAGAGGGGGAGCTCATCCTGGGGGTGTCCTGAGCTCATCCTGGGGGTGCCCTGGGCTCATCCTGGGGTGTCCTGAGCTCATCCCTGGTTGCCCTGGGCTCATCCTGGGGGTGCCCTGAGCTCATTCTGGGGTGCCCTGGGCTCAGGGATGGGTTTGCAGGTCCCTGGGCTCATCCAGGGGTGCCCTGAGCTCATTCTGGGGTGCCCTGAGTTCATCCCCTGGTTGCCCTGAGCTCATTCTGGGGTGCCCTGGGCTCAGGGATGGGTTTGCAGCTCCTCAGGCTCATCCAGGGGTGTTCTGGGCTCATCCCTGGTTGCCCTGGGCTCATCCTGGGGGTGCCCTGAGCTCATTCTGGGGTGCCCTGGGCTCAGGGATGGGTTTGCAGCTCCCTGGGCTCATCCTGAGGTGCCCTGAGCTCATCCCAGGGCTGTCCTGAGTTCATCCCTGGTTGCCCTGGGCTCATTCTGGGGTGCCCTGGGCTCAGGGATGGGTTTGCAGCTCCTCAGACTCATCCAGGGGTGTTCTGGGCTCATCCTGGGTTGCTCTGGGGGGCCATTCTGAGGGGTTCCCTGGGCTCATCCTGGGGTGCTCTGGGCTCGGGGGGTTTGCACCTGCTCAGGTTCATCCCTGGAGTGCCCTGGACTCATCCTGGGGTGTTCTGGGGGTCATTCTGGGGGTGCCCTGGGCTCAGGGATGTGTTTGCAGCTCCTCAGACTCATCCCTGGTTGCCCTGGGCTCATTTTGAGGGTGCCCTGGGCTCATCCAGGGGTGCTTTGGGCTCATCTGGGGGTTCCCTGGGCTCAGGGGGGGTTTGCAGCTCCCTGGGGGCTCAGGGGGGGTTTGCAGCTCCTCCTGCCCCTCTCAGCTCCAGCTCAGGCTCATCCTGCAGCTGCTCCAGTCTCCCCTCCCCATTCAACCTCTGCTCCTTTCAGTCCTCAAAGCAGAAAGAAAAAATAATCTTTGTTCAGGTAAAATCTGCCAAGAAAACCTCCCTGCTGGGCACTCCGAGCTCGGGCAGCCCTGGGGGGCTCTGGGGGAGTCCCCATCCCTCCGGGAGGAGCAGCCCTGGGGCTTTTCCTGGGGGGCTGGGGGGCTGGGATGGACCCCTGGGACTGGAAACAGCCCCCTGGAACTGGGATGAGCCTCCTAAACTGGGATGAGCCCCCTGGAACTGGAATGGGCCCCCCAAATTGGGATGAGCCCCCTAAACTGGGATGAGCTCCTGGATTGGGATGAGCCCCCCAAACTGGGATGAGCCTCCCCAAACTGGGATGAGCCTCCCCAAACTGGGATGAGCCCCCTGAAACTGGGATGAGCCTCCCCAAACTGGGATGAGCCTCCCCAAACTGGGATGAGCCTCCCCAAACTGGGATGAGCCCCTGAAATTGGGATGAGCCCCTCTGAATTGGCATGAGCTCCCCAGACTGGGATGAGCCCCCGGATTGGGATAAACCCCCCAAACTGGGATGAGTTCCTGGAACTGGGATGAGCCCCCCTGAATTGGCATGAGCTCCCCAAACTGGGATGAGCCCCCCCAAACTGGGATGAACTCCCCAAACTGGGATGAGCTCCCCAAACTGGGATGAGCCCCCTGCAGCTCCATCTCACTCTGGGCTGGGCTCTGGGAATCTCCTTTTCCCCCCCACCCAGAATTTTCCTGCTTTTCTCCTGCTGCTGCTGAGCTGCCACCACCCTGGTGCTGCCACCACAATCCTGATTGATTGATTGATTGATTGATTGTCCCCTGATTGATTGATTGATTGATGATTGTCCCCTGGCTGCTGTGGCACCCGAGCCACCCTGCCCTCCCTCGTCCCCCACCGCTCTCGTGGCAGCTTTTTGGGACCAATTTCTGGTGTCATGGACCAAAACGTCACAGCACATCCCTGTCCCTCCTCCTGCGGCTCGGGGGTCCCGGGGTGGGGCGGGAGTCGGTAAAACTGGAACCCGGCGGGGAGGGGGGAGCTGGAATCTGTGGGGCCAGGAGGATCCCGGGGAAACTCGGCTGTTCCCAAAAAAAGCAGGGAATCGGGGACCAAAGTGAGACATTGCTCGGTCCTGCTGGGGACACCTCCCTCCCTCGGGGGCTGGGACTGGGGACAGCGGGGCAGGGAGCAGGGAATCCTGATCCGGGGGGGGGATGAGGGAGAGGGGGTAGGGGGGACACAGGAACAGCCAGGGTGGGAATCCTGACTGCAGGGGGACAGGGACAGGGATTTGGGGTGATACCAGAGCAGAACACCCAGGATGGGCAGCAGTGGGATCAGGGATTTAGGGTGACACAGGAGCAGAGCTGTCCAGGACAGAAATCCTGGCTGCAGTGAGATCAGGGACAGGGATTTAGGGTGACAGGAGCCCCAAGGATGGGCAGCAGTGGGATCAGGGATTTAGGGTGACACAGGAGCACCCAGGGTGGGAATCCCGACTGCAGTGGGATCAGGGACAGGGATTTGGGGGTGGCAGGGAGCCCCAGGATGGAAATCCCGATTGCAGTGGGACAGGGACAGGGATTTAGGGTGACACAGGAGCAGAGCTGTCCAAGATGGGAATCCTGGCTGCAGCGGGACAGGGATTTAGGATGACACCAGAGCAGAACACCCAGGATGGGCTCCACTGGGATCAGGGATTTAGGGTGACACAGGAGCACCCAGGATGGAAATCCCAATTGCAGTGGGATCAGGGACAGGGATTTGGGGTGCCAGGGACAGAGATTTAGGTGTCAGGAGCCCCAGGGTGGAAATCCCAATTGCAGTGGGAAAGGGACAGGGATTTGGGGTGCCAGGAGCCCCAGGATGGGCTGCAGTGGGACAAGGGACAGGGATTTGGGGGTGACGAAGAAGAGCAGCCAGGGGTGGGAATCCCGACTGCAGTGTGGTCAGGACAGGGATTTAGGGTGCCAGGAGCCCCAGGATGGAAATCCCAATTGCAGGGTGCCAGGGCCAGGGATTTGGGGTGCCAGGGCCAGGGATTTGGGGTGCCAGGAGCCCCAGGGCTGTCGGGCTGGGAGCCCCAGCTGGTGCTAAAACAGGGAGCACAAGGGCAGGGGGAGCCTCTCCCTGCTGAATCCTCTTCATCACGTTCTTGTCTGGGAATGGGGAACATCAATGTGAATAAACCCTTTTTTAATGGACCAAATAACACAGGAAATGCCCTTTTGGGATGCAGACCTTTTTTAATCCTCCCCTCGAGATCATTGTCCCTAAATTCTCCCCTCCCGTGCCTCTTTTACCCCCACCATGGGAAAACAAACCTCTTACTGCTTCATTTCTGCCTTTTCTCTCAACTTTATGCACTTTTTTGCCTTTTTTTTTTTTTTTGCATGGCTGAAAAGCACCTAAACCTGTATTTAAAATAAATAAATAAAGAGTAAAAAATAAATCAAGGAAGAAGAGAGCGATTAAAAAGCTGAATGATTGCTTCTCATCACGTGTAAAATCGACCTCGTCCATCCCAGCTTCCCTGGTTGTGTCTCAGTGCTGAGCTTAGAGCGTGTTTTCCTCGGGGATCTGTTGCTTGATTGAAGTTTTGTCCTTGTGTCCTCCTTCCTGGGTTGAGCACCCACCAGTAAAAAAAATTTTAAAAAATCGAAATTATTTGGCTTTTTTCCCCCCCCAAAAAAAAAAAACCCACGGAATGGAACAACTGATTCTCTTCCCGGTTGACTCGGATTGAAAATAAAAGTTTAATTTTACCTGCTGATTGTGCTGGCTTTGCTTGAGGCCGCTTTTGGGACGAGGAGGATTCCAGATCTGGGGTTTTCATCTCCCCCGAGCGGGACACCCCTGGGGACCCGCTGGGCTGCAGCTCTCGGCTCCTGCCCCGGTTTTGGAAAGCCGAGGGGTTTCCGAGAGCCCTGGGAATTCAGGTGATTTAAAAACGTGGGGAAGGACTTTGTTTATCAACAGCTGCGGTGAAAAGAAGCGAGGAAAACAAAAGAGGCAAGCGCCAGGAAAGGCAAAGGGGCGGTGCTGGGGAACCAGGGAAGGTGATTAAAAAATGGCTTTAGAGCTCATTTTTCCCATTTTCTCCTTTCCTCAAAGGATGAAGCTTTGGGACGGGAGGGGCACATCCCCTGAAAGAAGGGAGGGAAGGGAAGGAAGGGAAGGGGGAAGGGAAGGGAAGGGAAGGGAAGGGAAGGGAAGGGAAGGGAAGGGAAGGGAAGGGAAGGAAGGGAAAGGAAAGGGAAAGGAAAGGAAAGGAAAAGGAAAGGAAAGGGAAAGGAAAGGAAGAAAGGAAAGGAAAGGAAAGGAAAAGGGAAAGGAAAGGAAAGGAAAGGAAAAGGAGAAGGAAAGGAAAGGGAAGGAAAGGAAAGGAAAGGAAAGGAAAGGGAAAAGGAAAGGAAAGGAAAGGAAAGGAAAGGAAAGGAAAGGAAAAGGAAAGGAAAGGAAAGGAAAGGAAAGGAAAGGGAAAAGGAAAGGAAAGGAAAGGAAAGGAAAGGAAAGGAAAAGGAAAGGAAAGGAAAAGGAAAGGAAAAGGAAAGGAAAGGAGAAAGGAAAGGAAAGGAAAGGAAAGGAAAGGAAAGAAAGGAAAGGAAAAGGAAAAGGAAAGGAAAGGAAAGGAAAGGAAAGGGAAAGGAAAAGGAAAGGAAAGGAAAGGAAAGGAAAGGAAAAGGAAAGGAAAAGGAAAGAAGGAAAGGAAAGGAAAGGAAAGGAAAGGAAAGGAAAGGAAAGGAAAGGAAAGGAAAGGAAAGGAAAGGGAAGCTGCTCCGAGGGTTTGTGCCTCGATCTCCCGCCGGAGCGCGGCTCCATCAGCTCCGGCATCATCTCTCGCATCCCTGAGCCTCAGGCGGGGACGGAGGGCGCAGCAGCGGCGCTGCCAGGAACTCCAGAATCCCTCGCCAGGAACCCCGGAATTCCCTCCAGGAACCCCGATCCCCGCCAGGAATCCCAGAATTCCTGCCCGAATCCCCGCCCCGGAGCCCCCAGCCCCGCCCCCGCCCTCCCTCACCATGCTGGACATTTTCATCCTGATGTTCTTCGCCATCATCGGCCTGGTGGTCCTGTCCTCACATCATCTACATGCTCCTGGAAGGAGCCGCGGGAGATGCGGCCAGGTGAGCTCCACGCGCCCGCGGGGGTGCTCAGGGGAGGATGTGATGGGAGGGGGAGTTTGGGGTCGGTGCTCTGGTTTTGGCTGCCAGGGCAGCAGCGGGGATTTTCCAGGCCAGGCCGCCCAGCGCCGGCCGCGCAGCTGCCGGGGCTCAGGCGGGGCTTTCTGGCCGCTCTCTGCAGCTCGGCCCGGGGTTCTGCGCCGAGAGGGGAGAAAATATGAACAGCTCGGGGAGGAACCGGGCGGGATCCGGCGGGGACATCCAGGGGGGCAAGGGAGCGTCTGGGGGTCCGGGGCACAGGGAGCTGCTCCATCCCTCTGCTCCATCCCGCTGCTGCATCCCCGCTGCTGCATCCCCGCATTTCCCCTCACGGAGCTGCTCCATCCTCTCTGCTCCATCCCCTCTGTCCCTCCAGCACGGGCTGCTCCATCCCCGCATCTCCCTCACGGAACTGCTCCATCCCCCGCTGCTCCATCCCCGCTGCTCCATCCCCCGCATTTCCTGCACGGAGCTGCTCCATCCTCTCCTCTCCATCCTCTCCTCTCCATCCTCTGTGCTCCATCCCTGTTTCTCCCATCCTCTCTGCTCCATCCCCTCTTTTCTATTTCCTCTTTTCCCATCCCCCTGCTCCATCCCCTGCTCCACATCCCTTTCTTTTTTCATCCCCCGCTCCATCCTCCCTGCTCCATCCCCTCCATCCCCTCTTTTCCATCCCTGTTTCTCCATCCCTCTGCCCCATCCCCTCTGCTCCATCCCCTCTTTTCCATTTCCTCTTTTCCATCCCTGTTTCTCCATCCTTTCTGCTCCATTCTCTGCTCCATCCTCTCTGCTTCATCCCTCTGCTCCATCCCCCGCTGTTCCATCCCTTCTTTTCCATCCCCTCGCTCCATCCTCCCTGCTCCATCCCCTCCATCCCCTCTTTTCCATCCCTGTTTCTCCATCCCCGCGGTTCCTGCAGCCCCAGGCCCGCCTCACACCGGTCTCTCATTTCTTTTTTCTTTCTCTCCCGCAGCCTCCCGCCCGGTTCGAGTCCCTCGGAGCCTTCTGGAGCAGCGTTAACCTCAGGCGGCCGGCACGGGAGCACTGGAGTCACGTGGGAGGGATGGGGGACACGGGAGGGAGCTCCGAGGGGCTGCGAGGACCCAGCTAATGCCCCTGCCAGGACCTGTGTCCTTCCCCCTGCCAGGACCTGTGTCCCTTCTCTGCCGGGACCGTGTCCCTTCCCTGCCAGGACCTCAGTGTCCCTTCTCTCTGCCGGGACCCGTGTCCTTCCCCTGCCAGGACCTCGGCTAATCCCCCTGCCAGGACCTGTGTCCTTCTCTCTGCCGGGACCTCGAGCTACATGCCCCTGCCAGGGACCCAGTGTCCTTCTCTGCCGGGACACGGCTAATGCCCCTGCTAGGACCTGTGTCCTTCTCTGCCAGGACCCGTGTCCTTCCCGCTGCCAGGACCTGTGTCCTTCCTGCCAGGACCCGGCTAATGCCCCTGCCAGGACCTGTGTCCTTCCCTCTGCCAGGACCTGTGTTCTTCTCTCTGCCGGACCTCAAGCTAATCCCCCTGCCAGGACCTGTGTCCTTCTCTGCGGGACCTGTGTCCTTTCCCTCTGCCAGGACCTCGTGTCCTTTCTCTGCCAGGACCCTCGTGGTCCTTCTCTCTGCCAGGACCTGCTAATGCCCCCTGCCGGAGACCCGGCTAATCCCCCTGCCAGGACCTGTGTCCCTCCCCTGCCAGGACCTGTGTCCTTCTCTCTGCCAGGACCTGTGTCCTTCCCCCCTGCCAGGGACCTGTGTCCTTCTCCTGCCAGGACCCGGCTAATCCCCCCCTGCCAGGACCTGTGTCCTTCCCCCTGCCAGGACCTGTCCTTCTCTCTGCCAGGACCTGTGTCCTTCCCCCCTGCCAGGACCTGTGTCCTTCCCCTGCCAGGACCTTGTGTCCTTCTCTCTGCCAGGACTCGTGTCCTTCCCCCTGCCAGGACCCGGCTAATGCCCCTGCCAGGACCCGTGTCCTTCTCTCCCTGCCAGGACCTCGTGTCCTTCCCCTCTGCCAGGACCTGTAGGTTCCTTCCCCTGCCAGGACCTGTCTCCTTCCTCTGCCAGGACCTGTGTCCTTCCCCCCTGCCAGGACCCGGCTAATGCCCTGCCAGGGACCCGTGTCCTTCTCCCTGCCAGGACCTGTGTCCTTCCCCCTGCCAGGACCTGTGTCCTTCTCTCTGCCGGGACCCGTGTCCTTCCCCTGCCAGGACCTGTGTCCTTTCTCCTGCCAGGGACTTCGGCTAATCCCCTGCCAGGACCTGTGTCCTTCCCCCTGCCAGGACCTGTGTCCTTCTCTCTGCCAGGACCTGTGTCCTTCCCCTGCCAGGACTCGGGCTAATGCCCCTGCCAGGGACCCGTGTCCATCTCCCCTGCCAGGACCCTGTGTCCTTCCCCTGCCAGGACCTGTGTCCTTCCCTGCCAGACCTGTGTCCTTCTGCCGGGACGGCTAATGCCCCTGCCAGGACCTGTGTCCTTCTCTCTCTGCCCGGGACCTGTGTCCTTCCCTGCCAGGACCTGTGTCCTTCCCCTGCCGGGACCCGTGTCGCTCCCCTGCCAGGACCCGGATGTTCCCTGGTGACGCTCGCGGTGTCCTCCCAGGGCGATGTGGAAGGATCCCGTCCCTCTGTGTCGTGCCCTCGGCACGAGCCCCTGGGGCCGAGTCCGCCTCATCTGGGCTTAAACTTCAAATTTTGGGAAATCGCTTCTATTTCTTGGCGAAAGTGCTTCGGGAGTGCAATAAAGGAGGAGCGCGAGAGGGGAGATGCTGTTGGTGTCACCACGTAGCCTGAGCACTGCGGAACTCATGTGCAGATGGAAAGAACATCTCAGAGCTTCGTTTTTTTGCTCTGGAGATGCCTGGGAGAGGTTTGGGGCAGCAGGAGGATTTTTCTGTCGTTTTTTAAAAGCCCTCATGTCAATCCCTGCCCTCCCCACCACCACTCCTCACTGTGCAAGGAGTGGAAGTTTCACCCTCCCAGAAAACAAGATTTTCACGTTCCTGGTGTCTCCTAGGGTTTGATATTTTTCTCAGCAGGAAACACCTGAAATAACCAAAATGGGGAAAACTTTGTGCTCCTTCAGTTATCCAGGGAAGCACCACAAAAACGTGTGAGAAAACGGGATCCAGGCAGAGCAGGGGGCTGGGAAAGGCTGGAATGGGCTGGTGTGACTTTCAGGAGAGAGTGTTCACAGGGGAAAAAAGGGATTTCAGAGTCTGGGAATGCTGGGTGTGCCAGCTCAATGCTTGACACCGCAGTTTCCCTGACAGTGAAATCCCCAGAGAAACTCCGGGCTGGGATTTCAGCCCTGGAGCTGCCCGGGGTGATCCCTCCTGCTGAGCCCCGAGCGAGGAAATGCGAGCGAGGAAATGCTGCTCCCTCACCCCCGCACCAAATGGAGCCGGGAATCGGAGCCTGGAACGTTCCCGAGGAATTCCTGCAGGAACAAATCTCAAAATGGGAATCAGGAGCCTGAACATTTGAATTCCTGCAGGAACAACCGTGGGAATCGAGCCTGAACATTCTGAGAACTCCTGCAGGAACAAATCCCAAAAATGGGAATCAGGAGCCTGAACATTCCTGAGAATATCCTGAAGGAACAAACCCGATGCTCAATTAAAGGGAATCAGGAGCCGAACATTCTGGGGAGTAATTCCTGCAGGAACAAATCGTCAGTAATGGGAATCAGGGGTCTGGAACATTTAATTCTGCAGGACAAATCCCTCAAAAATGGAATCGAGCCTGAACGCTCCTGAGAATTCCTGCAGGAACAAATCTCAAAAATGGGAATCAGGAGCCTGGAATATTGAATTCCTGCAGGAACAAATCTCAATAATGGGGATCAGGAGCCTGGAACATTCCCGAGGAATTCTGCAGGAACAAATCTGCCTCAAATAAACTGGAATCAGGAGCCTGGAAATATTTGAATTCCTGCAGGAACAAAGTCGTCTTCAAATAATGGGAATCAGGAGCCTGGAAACCTTCCCGAGGAATTCCTGCAGGAACAAATCGAGTCGCTGCTCCCCTGCCCAGTTTGGGGTGAACTGGGAATGACAGCAGCCCTGCACTTTCCTTTTCCAGTTCCCTTGGATCGCCTCAAACACATCCAGGTCCACGTGAGCTGGGATGGGGGTACTTGAGAAAAGGGGGATTTTCCTCTTTTAATCCTTTTCCCTTTGCCAAATTTTAACTGCTGCAGTGCAGTAAAACCCAGCTCCAGGGGCGGGATGTCCCACAGCAGGGGCAGGGCTGGGTCCCGAGCATCCCGAGCTGTGCAGGGGCTGTGCCTGTCCCTGTCCCCTTTCCCCTGTCCTTGTCCCTCGTCCTGTCCTCGTCCCTGTCCTGCCTGTCCCTGTCCTGTCCCTGTCCCCTTTCCCTGTCCTGTCCCTGTCCCATCCCCTGTCCCTGTCCCCGCCCCTGTCCCCCGTCTCCCTGTCCTTGTCCCTGTCCTGTCCCTGTCCCCTTTCCCTGTCCTGTCCCTGTCCTGTCCCTGTCCCTGTCCCTGTCCTGTCCCTGTCCCATCCCTGTCCCCGTCCCTGTCCCTGTCCTTGTCCTGTCCCTGTCCCCCGCCCCTGTCCCCTGTCCCTGCCCCCGCCCCTGTCCCGCCCCTGTCCCATCCCTGTCCCTGTCCCCTGCCCCTGTCCCCGTCCCTGTCCCTCGTCCCTGTCCTTGTCCCTGTCCTTGTCCCTGTCCCTGTCCCTGTCCCTGTCCTTGTCCCTGTCCTGTCCTTGTCCTGTCCCTGTCCCTGTCCCTGTCCCTCGCCCCTGTCCCCTCGTCTGTCCCCTGCCCCCTGTCCTTGTCCCTGTCCCTCGCCCCTGTCCTGTCCTTGTCCCCTGCCCCTGTCCCTGTCCTGTCCCCTATCCCTGTCCCCGTCCCTGTCCTTGTCCCTGTCCGTCCCATCCCTGTCCTTGTCCTGTCCCTGTCCCATCCCTGTCCTTGTCCCCCGTCCCCCGCCCTTGTCCCTGTCCCGCCCCCATCCCCGTCCCTGTCCCATCCCTGTCCCATCCCTGTCCCATCCCTGTCCCATCCCTGTCCCCGCCCCTGTCCCATCCCTGTCCCCGTCCCTGTGGTCCCTGTCCCATTCCCTGTCCCATCCCTGTCCCATCCCTGTCCCGTCCCTGTCCCAATCCCCTTTCCCACCCTCTCACCCTCCAGCCGGCTCTGGGGCTGCAGGTTTTGTGTTGCCCTGCAGAGCCGGCAGCTCTGGGAGCTCTGGGGAGCCAGAGGAAAGGATCGCTCCTGCTCTCACACTCGGCTGAGTTCCCATTCCACGCATTCCTCCTCTCCTCACTCACTCACTCACTCTCCCCCCGGCTGCAGATGTGGGCTCCACACTCGGCCTGAAGGAGGGGAAGTTACTGAGAACTCGGTTTGTGCCTTGCAGGAATTCCTCAGGAATGTTTCTGGGCTCCTGATGCCCATTATTGAGAACACGATCTGTGCCTGCAGAAATTCCTCAGGAATGTTTCAGGCTCCTGATTCCCATTTTTGAGATTTGTTCCTGCAGAAATTCCTCAGAATGTTTCAGGCTCCTGATTCCCATTTTTGAGATTTGTTCCTGCAGGAATTCCTCGGGAATGTTTCAGGCTCCTGATTCCTATTTTTGAGATTTATTCCCTGCAGAAATTCCTCAGGAATGTTTCGGGCTCCTGATTCCCATTATTGAGAACACGATCTGTGCCTGCAGAAATTCCTCAGGAATGTTTCAGGCTCCTGATTCCCATTTTTGAGATTTGTTCCTGCAGGAATTCCTCAGGAATGTTTCAGGGGGTAGGATTAGGAAGAAAAATCCTGTTTGATGGAAATGAGACAAAAATCTGCCACCAGGATGTCCCCGAAGTGTCCCAAGCCAGGCTGGACGGGGTTTGGAGCCACCAGGGACGCAGGTTTTAACGTCCCGCTGGGAGTGCCCCCAGCCGGAGCAGCTAATGACACTAATAACGCCATCAATAATTCACCAGGAGCCGCTGTGCTGCTATCCCAGCCCCCTGCTGCTGCAGGGGAATCAAAGAGTTCCTTTTCCCGGGGCTGGGCTCTCTTAAAGCCCCCTTGTGCCGGGCTGCAGTTCCGGGGCTCTGCTCGGGGCCAGGGATCAGAGCGACCCACGAGGAGCGGAGCTGAGTTCTCACACCCGGGGGTTCAAAATTTCAGGGGTCCTTGGGGATCAGTCCTGGCAGAAAGCAGACCCCGAAGTTTTTCTCCCTTCAGAAATCAATTTTTTGGGAATTCCAAATTCCCAGAGTTTAGGGGCTGAAATTCCCTCAGGGTTTGGGGATGAAATTCTCAGGGTTTGAGGATGAAATTCCCAAGGTTTGGGGGATGAAATCCCCAGGGTTTGGGGATGAAATTTCCAGAGTTTCAGGGCTGAAATTCCCAGTTTTGGGGCTGATATTCCCAGAGTTTTGGGGCAGAAATTGCCAGAGTTTGGGGCTGAAATTCCCAGAGTGTTTGGGGCTGAAATTCCCGAGTTTTTTGGGCTGAAATTCCCAGGGTTTGGGGCTGAAATTCCCAGGGTTTTGGGCTGAAATTCCCAGGGTTTGGGGCTGAAATTTCCAGAGTTTTTGAGCTGAATTTCCCAGGGTTTTGGGCTGAAATTCCCAGGGTTTTGGGCTGAAATTCCCAGGGTTTTGGGGCTGAATTTCCCAGGGTTTGGGGATGGAATTCCCAGGGTTTTGAGGCTGAAATTCCCAGAATTTGGGGCTGAAATCCCGGGGAACACAGCGTTGCAGCGCCCTAAAACATCACATTCGAGCAGCCAGGGAAATGAAATTTAAAAAACCGATTGTTCCTGGCTTTTTCCAGCAGGGAAACGCTCAGGGAAGGTTCCACCTCTGCCATCTGCCGGCACAGACCTGCTGCTGAGGGAAGTCCCTGGAATTGTGGATTTCAGAGCAATTCCCAGGTTGCTGCTGATGGGAGCAGGTGGCAGCAGCTGAGATAAATCTGGTCCCTCACTTGCTGAGCTAAATGTGGGAAAAGCTGGCGCTGGAGGGAAGGTGGGAGGCTTGGAAAGGGAATATTTGGGTGGGAAAGTGCTCTGCAGGAAGCTGGAGGGTGCAAACAGCACAGAGAGTGTGAGTGCCTTTTATTGCCAGCACAGGGGTTTGTGTGGAAGGCAACAGAGCAGAAAATCAAACCCTTCTCTGAGCAGCAAACATTTATCTGTTTAATGAACCAGTGTTCTAACTGAATGTTTTTAATGGGTGTCTTCAACTTGGCTAAATCCCTAAAACACTCCAACAGTTGCTACTTGGGGGCAGGGGGAGAGATTTGAAGTTTCTTTGGCTTTATAAAACCTGGAGATTGAGAGGGAAAAATGCCTTGCTTGATCAAAGCACTGGAATTGCTTCCAGAAATCCCACCTTTCCCTAGAGCTGAATGTAGAAACCATGGAGCAGAGCCTGGGTTAGCCTTGGCAAGCTGGAAAAATGCAGCTCCTCAAATCCCATCCCTCCCTTTCTCCTCCACTCCCAAGAGAAAACAAACTTCAGAGCTCAGAATGTTTTTGGGTTCTGGGCTAAGATAACACAGCTTCAGTTGGTGTCTGCACATCAGCTGTGGAAAGCATGTCACTTTAATGCAGAGTGGGAAAAGAATGCAGCTGGAGTTCCCAAAGGAGAACTCCTCCCGGGAGGAGCAGAGCACAAGGAAAGGAATTCACTCCCCAAGCCCTGCATGAGCTCGCTGGGCTGAGCCCAACTTCTGCCAGCCCAGCTCTTCCTGGGATGGGAACTGCAGAAATAATCAGAGATTTCTTGGCAAATGTTCACAGAGAAGGCAGGAGCAGAGGGGCTGTGGAGCTCAGGGGGGGCTGCTGCTGCTGCCCACGGCCATGTAGAGGATTTCCTTGTGGAAGTTGGCCTGGGCATTCATCAGGTGGAAGAGGTTCAGGAAGCTGCTGTCCTCCTCATCCCGCTCGCCTGCAGGGACAGAAGGCAGGGCAGGGACGGGAAAGGGGCAGGGAGCTCAGGAGCTCTCCCAGGAAAGATCAGGAGCTCTCCCAGTAAAGCCCAGGAGATCTCCCAGTAAAGCCCAGGAGATCTCCCAGTAAAGCTCAGCTCACCCAGTAAAGCTCAGGAGCTCTCCCAGTAAAGCCCAGGAGATCTCCCAGTAAAGCTCAGGAGATCTCCCAGTAAAGCCCAGCTCACCCAGTAAAGCTCAGCTCTCCCAGTAAAGCTCAGGAGCTCTCCCAGTGAAGCTCAGCTCACCCAGTAAAGCCCAGGAGCTCTCCCAGTAAAGATCAGGAGCTCTACCAGTGAAGCTCAGGAGCTTTTTCTAAATGTATGCCTATCTTTAAAGTATTGCTGATTTTTGTTGGGGATTTTTATTGGGGATTTTTGTTGGGGATTTTTATTGGTGATTTTTGTTGGGCATTTTTGTTGGGTATTTTTGTTGGAGATTTTTATTGGTGATTTTTGTTGGTGATTTTTGTTGGGGATATTTGTTGGGGATTTTTATTGGTGATTTTTATTTTATTGGGGATTTTTATTGGTGATTTTTGCTGGTGATTTTTATTGGTGATTTTTATTGGTGATTTTTGCTGGTGATTTTTATTGGTGATTTTTATTGTTGATTTTTGCTGGTGATTTTTATTGGTGATTTTTGCTGGTGATTTTTGCTGCCCAGAGCAGCTGTGGCTGCCCCTGAATCCCTGGCAGTGCCCAAGGCCAGGCTGGGCAGGGCTTGGAGCCCCTGGCATGTGGGAGCTTTAACATCCCACCCAAATCATTCTGAAATTGTGGAAATCTGTGATTCTATGCCCTGCAAGCCCTGAGGGGGGGGAGGGAGGGAGGCCAGGCTGCTGTGGGGGGATGCTCTGGGCCTCACCAGCCAGCACTGCCTGCAGCAGGTCCATCAGCATGCGAGCAAAGGAGTTCTCCAGGCACTGCAGGAAGTTGTTCCTCTCCCAGGGAGTGCTGAAAACCTTGCAGACCTTCTGCATCATCTTCACTGCCCAGTCCATGCAGTAAAGGTCCTTCTCACACACCTGCAGGGCAGAGGAGGCTTCAAAACTCAGATTTTATGGTGCAAGATCATAATCTTAGCACTCATTATGGGTTTTGGATTGGTTGTGGCAAGGGCTGGAGAATCAGGGGGTGTGACAAGGACACAGAGGTTGTTTTGGCTGGCACCAAGGGAATTCTGAACCTTCCCCTCAGGGATGGGCTGGACAGGGAGAAGAGGTGGAGGAGCACTCAGGGCTGGATTTATCCCTGAGGAGAGCACCCAGAGATGGATTTATCCCTGGGTACAGCACCTAGGGCTGGATTTATCCTTGGGAACAGCACCCAGGGCTGGATTTATCACTGGGAACAGCACCCAGGGCTGGATTTATCCCTGAAGAGAGCACCCAGAGATGGATTTATCCCTGAGGACAGCACCCAGCTGATTTATCCCTACAGCACCTAGGGCTGGATTTATCCCTGAGAATGCACCCAGGGCTGGATTTATCCCTGGGCAGAGGAGCCAGGGCTGGATTTATCCCCGGGAACAGCACCCAGGGATGGATTTATCCCTGAAGAGAGCACCCAGGGCTGCATTTATCCCTGAGGAGAGCACCCAGGGATGGATTTATCCCTGAAGAGTGCACCCAGGGCTGGATTTATCCCTGAAGAGAGCACCCAGGGCTGGATTAATCCTTGGGAACAGCACCCTGGGCTGGATTTATCCTTGGGAACAGCACCCTGGGCTGGATTTATTCCTGGTGTGTGATCAGCTGGGGAATCTTTTCCAGCCAGAGGCAGCAAATGTGGATTTGTGAGAAAAGAGGCTCTGTGCTGGGCTGTACTCACCAGAACCATGAAGACCATGAGCCTGGCCAGCTCCGCAGCTCTGCCATTCACAGCTTTGCTGGCCATGAAGGTGAAGCAGATACTGTTGCCACTGAGGAGGAGGAGGCGAGCGTTGTTCTCCATCAGCCACTGCTGGGGAACCACTTCAGAACGAGGGGAGAGAGGATTTCAGTCCCCTCTGAGCAGCAAAGGCAGCAGTGAAATTGCACAGGTAATTAGAGCAGTGATAATTAGAGCTCTCACACAACCAAAACTCTCAGTGTAGCTGGTCAAAACCAATCAGGAGAATTTTGAGCAAACTCCAGGTTTGGACAACATTTTCTGAATAATTCAAAGATTTGAGTTTTAAAGCTCTGCATGGATTTTAAAAGATTTCTCCATGGGGAAAGAGCCTGGATGTGGAAGGGATGCTGGGTTTCTCTCATCCCAGCCTGGCTTCCCAGTGTGAGCACTTTTCCAGCTAAGCCACAGCTACTGAGAGGAATTTTGCAGCACACAGCTGGGTTTGGAGGATCCACAATCCCAGGGATGAATGATAAAGGCAAAAACACACCTGACAGCTCATCCACAAGACTGATAACATCATCTGCTGTCCATTCTCTAGCTTCTGTACCATACAGCAGCTTAATTGCATCAGCTAAACCCTTCAGACTGGTCTCATCTGTTGGTCCTTCTATCATTTTCTGCCAGACCACATGTCCTGAGTGACATATCAACCACAACTGCTAGTGAGTGACATTTTTTTTTTAAACAAGGAAGTTGCTAAACTCAGCCTCACAGCAGAGGCAGAGGAGAGGAATTCAGGTGACACCATTGAGGCTTTGGGATTATTTTCCATCTGTCATTTTAGCAGAGTCAAAGAAACTCAGATTTAATTAAGTGAGGAAATGTGTTTTCCCTTCAGGGGAAATGGGTGCTTTGAGCTGGATTTTAAATCCACCCCAAGCAGGGGGGGAATAGAGGAGCAGAGGTGCCTTTTAATTTCTTCATTGAATTGTAATTTTACATGTGTGTGGGTATAATTTATAATTTCTGTATGTTAGTAATGTCTGGTTGAGCAGAACAATTTTTTTTTCCCAATGGTTTCAGAGGGACAGAGGGCAGGTTTAGACTGGGTCTTAGGAAGAATTTTCTTCCTTACAAGGAGAACCCTGTGAGGGTGGTGAGGGGGCTGGAATGGATATCCCAGAGATGCCCCATCCCAGGAATGGATTTCCCAGGGATGTCCCATCCCAGGAATGGATTTTCAAGGATGTCCCATCCCAGGAATGGATTTCCAGGGATGCCCCATCCCAGGAATGGATTTTCCAGAGATGCCCCATCCCAGGAATCGGATTTTCCAGGGATGTCCCATCCCAGGAATGGATTTCCCAGGGATGCCCCATCCCTGGCAGTGTCCCAGGCCAGGCTGGAGAGGATTTGGAGCACCCTGGGATTGGGGAAGGTTCCCCTGCCCATGGGACACTTTAGGATCCCTTCCCACCCAACCCATTTCGTGACTCCATCCCATTTTTGGGGTTTCCTGCCAGAAGATCTCCGTGCCCCGGCCCGGGCTCGGCTCACCGTCGCGGGAGGACACGGGCCCGAAGATGAGGTAGAGCAGGCGGGCCTGGTTGACCATGGGCCAGGGCTTGAGGATGCGCGTCAGCCAGAAGGCGGAGTCGCCGCGGCGGCTCCCGGAGAGCAGCACGGCGCGGCAGAAGAGGCGGATCCGCAGCTCCAGCCGGCGGGCGCTGCTCTGCGGGGTCGGGCACAGCGGGCGGCGGGTCAGCGCCCGAACCGGCCCGGTCAGCGCCCCCGAACCGGCCGGGTCAGGCGCCCGGCCCGGTCAGCGCCCGAACCACTGCTGGGTCAGGCGCTCGGCCGGGGCAGCGCCCGAACCACTGCTGGTCAGCACCCTGAACTGGTCAGCGCCCGAACCGGCCGGGGCAGCGCCCGAACCAGTGCTGGGTCAGCACCCGAACCGGCCCGGTCAGCGCCCGAACCACTGCTGGGTCAGCGCCCGAACCGGCCGGGCAGCGCCCGAACCGCCAGTGCTGGGTCAGCACCCGAACCGGCCCGGGGTCAGCGCCCGAACCACTGCTGGGTCAGCACCCGAACCGGCCCGGTCAGCGCCCGAACCACTGCTGGGTCAGCGCTCCGAACCGGCCGGGCAGCGCCCGAACCAGTGCTGGGTCAGCACCCGAACCGGCCGGGGCAGCGCCCGAACCACAGTCAGCACTGAACCGGCTGGCAGCGCCCGAACCACTGCCGGGTCAGCGCCCGAACCGGCCGGGTCAGCGCCCGAACCACTGCTGGGTCAGCGCCCGAACCGGCCGGGGCAGCGCCCGAACCACTGCTGGGTCAGCGCCCGAACCACTGCTGGGTCAGCATCCCGAACCAGTGCTGGGTCAGCGCCCGAACCATGCCGGGTCAGCGCCCCGAACCAGCTGCGGTCAGCACTGAACCAGTGCTGGGTCAGCACCCGAACCACTGCTGGGTCAGCACCCCGAACCACTGCTGGGTCAGCGCCCGAACCACTGCTGGGTCAGCACCCGAACCACTGCTGGGTCAGCGCCCGAACCACTGCCGGGTCAGCGCCCGAACCACTGCTGGGTCAGCTCGACACTCGAACTGCCGGGCAGCCGAACCACTGCTGGGTCAGCGCCCGAACCAGTGCTGGGTCATACCGAACTACGGCCGGGTCAGCGCCCCAACCATTGCTGGGTCAGCGCCCGAATCGCCGGGCAGCGCACTCGAACCACCGCCGGGTCATGCCCCGAACCACTGCTGGGTCAGCACCCGAACCACTGCCGGGTCAGCTCGAACTACCGCTGGGTCAGCTACCGGAATCGGCCGGGCAGCTCAACCATTGCTGGGTCAGCTACCGAACCATTGCTGGGTCAGCACTCCCGAACCATTGCTGGGTCAGCACCCGAACCTGCTCCCTACTGGGTCATCCCCCAAAATCCAAACCCCAAAACCAAACCCCCAAAAACCAAAACCCCAAAAACAAACCCCCCCAAAAACCAAACCCCAAAAACCAAACCACAAAACCAAATTCCAAAATACCAACCTCAAAAACCAAACCCCCAAAAACCAAACCCCCAAAAAGCAAACCCCAAAAACCAAATCTCAAAAGGCAAACGAGAGTTTGGGGGTTTGGTTTTTGCAGTTTCTTTTTTTGGGATTTGGTTTCTGGGGTTTGTTTTTTGGGATTTTATTTCTAATTGGGTTCCTCTCCCATTGATTTCACTGCTCTAGAGCAGGAAAGATTCCAATTCACTGTTCAAATCTCACTTTAAAATAATAAATAAATAAAAACTTCTTGGTTTTATCTTTAATTAGGTTCCTCTCCCACTGATTTCACTGCTCTGGAGCAGCAAAGATCTCGATCCACTGTTCAAATCTCACATTTGCAGCCATCCAGAGCCATTTCCTGCCCTCCCTGTGCTGCCACTTGGGGATTTTTGGCATTTTGGGGATTTTTGGGGATTTGCGGATTTTTGGGATTTTGGAGATTTTGGGGATTTTGGGGATTTTTGGGTTACCTGGCTTGCTGCTGACCACTGTCTGCACTTTCCTGGCTAAGTTGCTGAGGTCCCAGAGGAAGTTGAAGACCCGGTGGCACTCGAGCTCATCCCAGCCTGCAGTCAGGATCTGAAAGGGAGGGGGTGAGGCTGGCACCTCCAGAGCTCTTGGCTCCAAATCCATCAGCTTATCTTCCATAATAGGTGCTAAAAACGTTATTTATTACAAAGCTGTCATGGGGTTTAATTGAGGTTTGCTAATTTTAATATGCTTAGTTTTTATTAGAGATAGGATTTAGGAGTAAAAATAAGGCAGGCTGAAAACTTAAAAGGGTATAAAGAAGAAATTTATTAATAGCACAGAGAAAAAAAGAAATTTGGAATAAGTTTTTTTAAAGAAAAACCCTGTGTATATGTCTGTTCTCCCATCCTCCATCCAGGAGATATCTCCTGTTAATGGGCTATCTGTTAAAAAACAACTGGAGAAATCATATTTATATTTTCACAGCCCATTCTCCCTCCAGGAGATATCTCCTGTTAATGGGCCAGGTGTTGAACCAGGTGGGGCAGTGATCCTTATGTCTGTGGTGATATATCTCCTGTTAATGGGTCATCTGTGAAAAACCAACAGGGGAAATCATATTTATATTTCCACAGCCCATCCTCCCTCCAGGAGATATCTCCTGTTCATGGCCAGTGAGTCCCAGGGCATGACTGATAAAATTACATCATCTCACTGGGAGATGCTCCAGCCAGGGGAGGAGCCAAACATTTCCTACCCAGATAAAAACTGAGATTTGAAGTTATTATCATTATCATTATCATTATCATCAGTATTATCAACATTATTATTACTATTACTGTTACTATTATTATTAGACATATATACATATATATATATACACATATATAAGATGTTGTTTACTAAATATATGAGACTAGGGAGACAGCATTTATTTATTTGTTTGTTTGTTTGTTTATTTCATATTAGCAGTTGCTTAC
>CM067589.1:0-85000 GCA_034336665.1 Luscinia megarhynchos | reverse complement strand
TAGACTGAAAATGGAGGTAGAGAGAAAAAAATATAGACCGAAAATGTAAGTGTAGGGGAAAAAATATAGACTGAAAATGGAGTTATAGAGAAAAAATACAGCTTGAAAATGTAGGTAGAGAGAAAAAAATATAGACTGAAAATGGAGTTATAGAGAAGAAAATATAGACTGAAAATGCAGGTATAGGGAAAAAAAATATTGACTGAAAATGTAGGTATAGAGAAAAAAAATACAGCTTGAAAATGCAGGTACAGAGAAGAAAATACAGCTTGAAAATGTAGGTGTAGAGAAAAAAATATAGACTGAAAATGGAGGAAGAGAGAAAAAAACAGATTGAAAATGTAGGTAGAAAGAAGAAAAGACAGCTTGAAAATGTAGGTAGAGAGAAAACTATATAGACTGAAAATGTAGGTATACAGAATAGAATAGAATAGAATAGAATAGAATAGAATAGAATAGAATAGAATAGAATAGAATAGAATAGAATAGAATAGAATAGAATAGAATAGAATAGAATAGAATAGAATAGAATAGAATAGAATAGAATATACATGAAATAAATGAAGGCATTAAATAAAAATGTTAAAATGCATTAAATAAAGGCATTGAAAATATTAAATGTTTTGAGATGGCACATGCAGGGAGGTTTTTTTCCCATAATTCAGAGGTTTTCAGGTGGGACATACAGGGTTTGTTTTTTGTTTTTTTCATAACTCAGAGGTTTTCAGGTGGGAAATTCAAGATTTTTTTTTTCCAAAACTCAGAAATTTTGAGGTGGAACACACAGATATTATTTTCCATAACTCAGAGGTTCTCAGATGGGAAATTCAAGATTTTTTTTTCCACAACCCAGAAATTCTGAGGCAGGGCACACGGGGATTTTCCCCATAACCCAGAAATTCTGAAACAGAACACACAGGGATTTTCCCCCATAACCCAGAAATTCTGAGGCAGAACACACAGAGATTTTCCCCATAACCCAGACATTCTGAGGCAGAACACAACAGGGATTGTCCCCATAACCCAGAAATTCTGAGGCAGGATACACAGAGATTTTTCCCCATAACCCAGAAATTCTGAGGCAGAACACAACAGGGATTTTCCCCATAACCCAGAAATTCTGAGGCAGGACACACAGGGATTTTCCCCATAACCCAGACCTTCTGAGGCAGGACAGAGAGATTTTTCCCCATAACCCAGAAATTCTGAGGCAGGACACACAGGGATTTCCCCCATAACCCAGAAATTCTGAGACAGAACACAACAGGGATTTCCCCCATAACCCAGAAATTCTGAGGCAGGACACACAGGGATTTCCCCCATAACCCAGAAATTCTGAGACAGAACACAACAGGGATTTCCCCCATAACCCAGAAATTCTGAGGCAGGACACACAGGGATTTCCCCCATAACCCAGAAATTCTGAGGAAGAACACACAGGGATTTTCCCCCATAACCCAGAAATTCTGAGACAGAACACAACAGGGATTTCCCCCATAACCCAGAAATTCTGAGGCAGAACACACAGGGATTTCCCCCATAACCCAGAAATTCTGAGGCAGGATACACAGAGATTTTTCCCCATAACCCCGAAATTCTGAGGAAGAACACAACAGGGATTTTCCCCCATAACCCACACATTTCAGTCGGTTTCCAGCCCGTCCCTCAACGCTGACAGCAATCATTCCCCTCCTGTTTTTTTGCCCCTGTTACCCCCATGCCAGGAGGAGGTTCAGGCTGGGTTTATCCTCACCTAGGGATTTGTAGTGCTCCAGGATGGAGGCTCCCTCTCTCCTGGCAGGGAGCTGGGGGCTGTGGAAATCCTGCAGCAGCAGCCGGCGGCTCCCGGACGAGGTGGAGATGTAATGGATCAGGCGGCCACTGATGGTTTTGGACACCATGCTCAGCCTGCTGATGTCCCTCACTGCAAAAGCAAAGCCCTTCTCATAAATCAGAAACAAAAATGCAGACTGAAAATGCAGGTAGAGAGAGAAAACATACAGCTTCAAAAATGTAGGGAGAGAGAAAAAAATATAGACTGAAAATGGAGATATAGAGAAAAAATACAGCTTGAAAATGTAGGTATAGAGGAAAAAGTACAGACTGAAAATGTAGGTATAGAGGAAAAAATATAGACTGAAAATGTAGGTACAGAGAAAAAACATACAGCTTAAAAATGTAGGTATAGAGTAAAAAATATAGACTGAAAATGTAGGTATAGAGAACAAAAATACAGGTTGAAAATGTAGGTATAGAGAAAAAAGTACAGACTGAAAATGTAGAGGAATGTATATGGAGTATAAATGTATATGGAATATAAATGTATAGAGGAAAAAATATAAACTGAAAATGTAGGTATAGAGAAAAAACATACAGCTTGAAAATGTAGGTAGAGAGTAAAAAATATAGACTGAAAATGTAGGTAGAGAGAAAAAATTACAGCTTGAAAATGTAGGTATAGAGAAAAAAAATATAGACTGAAAATGTAGGTATAGGGAACAAAAATACAGCTTGAAAATGTAGGTATAGAGGAAAAAGTACAGACTGAAAATGTAGAGGAATGTATATGGAATATAAATGTATATGGAATATAAATGTATAGAGGAAAAAATATAGACTGAAAATGTAGGTATAGAGAAAAAACATACAGCTTCAAAAATGTAGGGAGAGAGAAAAAAATACAGCTTGAAAATGTAGGTATAGAAAAAAAAATATAGACTGAAAATGTAGGTATAGGGAACAAAAATACAGCTTGAAAACGTAGGTAGAGAGAAAAAAATATAGACTGAAAATGTAGGTAGAGAAAAAAAATATAGACTGAAAATGTAGATAGAGAGAAAAAAATATAGACTGAAATCTTGATATTCAGCAAAATTTAGAGTGCTTTATTTTATATAGAAAGAGCAAAGCAGTGCTGGGAAAATGTGAGGGGTCACAACCCAAACAATTCCTTTTTATAGCATGGTTTCCTTGTTTTGGTTTATAATATGGTTTCCTTTGTTTTTTCCTTGGAATTACTTATTGATTCCTTGTAGTTATCAATAATTTTTTTGTTGTTTTTATTGTTACTTTTTAAAATTCTGCCAGGTAAGCAGTGGTGGTCAAAAAACCATCCATGGGCCATCTGGTCTGGGTAGATAAAGAACAGCAGAAATGGGGAAGTCTGGTCTTAGTGGATAGGCTGCAATTGATTACACAGATCAGGAAAATCAGGAAAATCAGGAAAATCTGATTTTGCAAAAAAAAAAAAATTGGGAAATCTGATCTTGCAAAATCTTTCAGGTCGTGGGAAAGCTTTGTTTCACAAATTGGTATCAAATACAATTTATTTAGAAAACACAATATTCATAACAGGGGGGTTAAACAGAATGGTTTTAATCAAATATTTCCCTTTATCTAGGTCCATGTCTTATCTAAGTATTCTGGTTTATACAAACCCCAATACTTTTATGATTAACACGAATCTTTTATCAATTATGGCACCCAGGACACTCCTAAATCCCAACTGCAAAAGAAAAATGCTGATCACGAGTCAATAACTTTTTCTGGCTTTGAAAACAAGGCCAAGAAATCAGATTTTATAAATTAATGACTGTTCTGCTTTGGCCGAGTAATTAGAAATTGACAGATCTAAGGAATAATTTTCACATTTGATAGGCAAAAAAAATCAGCAAATAGATTGTGATTGTCTTTGAAATTTTGTTTTTAACTCTGAAAATTCAGAGTTAAAGCCACATAAAATTACCTACTTAAAAGCGACAACATTTTAAATAATAAAAAAAAAATTAAATCCTTGCGATTTCTTCATAAATGAAAAAAAAAAGAATTGAAGGTAATTTTGATGTTTCTGATCAGGTTCTCACCAGAGAGATAATTCAGCACCATTTGGAAGATCTCTAAGGGAAGGATTTGGAAATCTCCCAGCGCTGACAGAGCCGGGGAATCCCTGCCCGAGGTGCGGCCGCAGCGGCTCCTCCTCCTCCTCCTCCTCCTCTGCTTCCTCCTGGGGACCGAGGTGCAGCCCGAGGTCATTGTCTCTGCGTTCCCATAAACTTAACCTGCAGGAAAAACCCCAAAAAAAGAGATTAAATCTGATTTTCTAAGGAGGAAAACGCTCCCAGAAGGAGGTTGAAAGGAAATTACTCCCTTGGAGACACAGAAAATTTCGTTTGTGTGCAGGATAATATTTAGCAATTTGCTAAATAATTTTTAGTACATAAAGAATAAAATGTTTTCTAGCTGATAATTTAATGTGTTGAAATGTTTAATTGAGGTCTGGGGGAATGGAGGGTTCAGCTGATTTGGGGAGGAGGAAGAGACAAAAGCACTGAGGGCACAGAAAGTGAGGAAAAAGTTCTGGAAGGGAATTTCATGTGCAGTAATTAACAACATAGCTTTAATTTGTCACACTAATTATTCAACAGAACACCAAAATTTCGGGGCTGTTATTGAAAGGATCATCACTGTTCCTTTAGAGTGATAATTACTGATTGTGGACCACCAAAACAAGGATTAAAAGCACCAAAATGATGCTTCAAAACCTTTATTTTCCTGCAGCACTGGGTTGGTGCAAAGCTGAATTTAACATATAAAAATAAATGAATAAGATAAAAATAAAAAATAAATGATACAGCATCACCCCGTGAAAATGTCAGTGCCTCAGGCTTTTCCAAAACAAACCCCACTGTTCCCAGGATTCAAAATTTACAAAAATTACAGACAACAAGCCCCAAACATCCTCCTTGTTTTTTAGCAAATTGCTCCAGCCAGACTCTCTAACAATCTGGAATTTCCCTGTCTACAATGAGGGCTCTGTTTGTGCTGAGAAAATGGGAATTTTGGGGAAAAAGGAGAATGGGAATTGTACATTTAAGGAATTTTTTAATGGTGCTGGGAGCATTTTGAATTTAGCTGTGGGATATTTCTGGCTTGCTAAAGCAGCTGAAAACTTTCAGGGGGCTTGGGAGAAAAATGTGCCTGCTGCTAAAATTAGGATTTGAGGAGAGAAAATTGACAAAATAGCTTTGAGTAAAAAATCACCTATAGATAAAATGATATTAAGAATGTTTATCTTCTAAAAGCAAAGATTTTTACACACAGAATTGTGGATTCCATATGAATTCCTTGTGGACCACACAAAAATCTGCTCATTCCCTATTTATGGCCAGGCACTACCAAACTTGGCTAAATCTGGTGCATGTTTCTGACCCAGAAATAAAGTTGCAATCCTATGATATTTTATTTTCTTCCCACTCTCCTTTCTGTCTGGAGCTGTGAGGATTTGTGGGATCTTTCAGTGTTGGTTTTTTGGTTTTTTTTAAATCTTACCTTTTTTCTCCAGTTGTGGAAGGAAAAACACTTTGCCACCAGCGAGGTTGTTTGGGAAGGATTTGTCCAATATTTATTTCTGTCCAATCTGGTCGAGGCTAAATTGATTATCACTGTTTTAATGCAGAGCAGAGCTGGATAAAATTAATATAGATAAAAATGAATGCAAACAACCACTTTCAAAGCCTTTCCTGAATGCTCCCATTTGCTTCCTCTTTGACTTAACGTGATTTTTTTTATTTCTGAGGCAGCTGAGCCAGAGCAGGGCTGTGCATCTCCATCTGCTGCTGGGCCACCAGTGTTTGGAGAACTGCTTAATCCACGCTGGAAATTGAAAAGTAAATGTTAAATATTTAACAAGCTGAACCCATAACATTAGCTAAGAATGGTCATCTTGTTTGTCACTATAAACTAATTTGTTTACAAGGCAGAAAGCATCAACTTCCACCCTTAAGCAGTTGCTAAACTCCTGCTAATGGATGCAATTTAGTCCTGATATTTCTGGGAGCCCTGTGTTAGCATTTGGCAAACATTTATTGCAAAAAAAGTTGTTTATTCTGGAGATTGGTTTGGGATGTTTCCCTTTCCCTTCCTCATCACCAGGAGCATCAACCCAGTGCCTTTGAATATTAACCCCATGGGGGTTTTCATTTGTTTTTCCTGATTTTCCTCAGGTCTTTTGTGGTATAAAAATAAAATAAAGAGTGGAAAAAAAAAACTTTTAAAAATAATTTTAAAATAATTTTAATGATATTTTAAAAATAATTTTTAAAATAATTTTTAAAAATAAAATAATTTTCAAGTACAAGTCGAAGCAGGGGATGGCAAACCTTAGAGCACTGAGTGCGTTACCTTAATACTTGTTACCCCTAACCCACACTGAAATTTTTTTGTTTAAAATAAGCGTTTTTATTTATGATAAAGGCTCTTTAAGATTGATGGTGAAAATCGGTCCCAAAACCACTTAAATTGGAGAATAATGTGAGCAAAAAGCAGAGCTGAGGGTTCCTGGCCCTGCGGTTGATGGCGGCCGGGTTGTGTGAGGGGCTTGGCCCCAACAGAGGTGAAAACACTAAAAATGGCTTTTTTATTCCTCACTCCAACCTGGATTTGCTCCTCAGGCTTTCATATTTGATGAAACTGGTTATTTTTGGCCGTTTACCTGCGATTTTGGGTCAGATTTGGACAGGCCTTTAGGCCAAAGGATGGGCCAGGCCGTGGCCTCCGCCACGGCCCCTCTCCCCTAAGCTAAAAAACTCGTGGCTAAAGGGCTGAAATGAAGAATCTGCACCCCAAAACCTACATAAAATTACTAGAGGATGTCTCACTCTTGATGGTAGTCACATAAAACAATTTATCAGCCGCTTTTTACCTCATGAAAATCCCTCTCCACAAAGAGCCCCGGCCGGGCGCCCTCAGGGAGCTCTGAGGGAGCAGCAGCGATGCGGCTGAGGGGTCACCAAACCCCGCATCCCTGAGGGGGGAAAAAACCCCAAACCACCATTTTATAATTCTTACTGCTTAAACTCAACCCTTTAAAGCCTTATTTCGGCCAAATGTCGTTGGTTGTTTGGGTTAAAAGCCGTTCTGGCGGTGTGTACAGACAGCACAGCTGTGTTTGGGAGCCTCAGGCGGGAGCGGAAATGTCGGCGAGCGCTAAAAACCAGCGAGTTTCGATTCGGCAGCCAAATGTGGCCACAGCCGCGCCGGAGGGAGGAAATGACCATAAACAGCAGCGGGTCCCTCCAGCGCTGTCTCCTCGCTGTTATTGGCAGCTCCGCCGCTATTTTAGGTGAATTTATGCGGGTTTTGGGTAATAACGAATTTTCCCGCCTTTCCGCCCGAGGCCGCTTCCGGGTGGGGGTGGGGGAGTGAGAGCGGGTTTTCCCCGCCCCTCGTGAATATTTAAATCAGGCCACGCCCCCTCGCTGTACCGGCAAGCGCGCGCTGGCGGTTCCGCCTTCGTCAGGCCACGCCCCATCATGAATAATTAATGAGGATCCGGTGGGTTTTGGCGGGAGGGACATGGGGGGTGTCCTCAGGGCGGGGCTGGGGGGTACGCGGGGTACGGGGGTGGGGTTGGGTGGGGCAGGTGCGGCATGGCACAGGTGTGGGGTACCACGGATGTGTGAGGTACCACAGGTGTGTGAGCTGCCACAGGTGTGTGAGGTGCCACAGGTGTGGGGTACCACGGATGTGTGAGGTACCACAGGTGTGTGGGGTGCCACAGGTGTGGGGTACCATGGAGGGTGCCACAGGTGTGGGGTACCATGGATGTGTGGGGTACCACAGGTGTGTGAGGTGCCACAGGTGTGGGGTACCACGGATGTGTGGGGTACCACAGGTGTGTGAGGTGCCACAGGTGTGAGGATACCATGGATATGTGGGGTACCACAGGTGTGTGGGGTGCCACAGGTGTGAGATACCATGGATATGTGGGGTACCACAGGTGTGTGAGGTGCCACAGGTGTGGGGTACCACAGATGTGAGGTACCATGGATGTGGGGTACCACAGATGTGTGAGGTGCCACAGGTGTGTGGGGTACCACAGGTGTGGGGTACCATGGATGTGGGGTACCACGGATAGGGTGCCACAGGTGTGGGGTACAGTGGATGTGGGGTACGGCAGGGATGGGGTATCACAGGTGTGGGGTACAATGGATGGGTGCCACTGATGTGGGGTATCACTGGGTTTGGGGTATCACTGGGTTTGGGGTTTCAAAGATGTGTGGGGTATCACTGGGTGTGGGATATCACTGGGTGTGGGATATCACTGGGTTTGAGGTATCACAGGTTTTGGGGTATCACTGTGTTTGGGATATCACCGGGTTTGGGATATCACAGGTTTGTGGGGTATCACAGGTGTGTGGGGTATCACAGGTGTGTGTGGTATCTCTGGGTTTGGGGTATCACTGGGTTTGGGGTATCACTGTGTTTGGGATATCACGGGTTTGGGATATCACAGGTTTGTGGGGTATCACAAGTGTGTGTGGTATCACTGGGTTTGGGGTGCCATACGTGTTTGGGGTACCACAGGTTTTGGGGTATCACTGTGTTTGGGGTATCACTGTGTTTGGGGTATCACCGGGTTTGGGATATCACCGGGTTTGGGATATCACAGGTTTGTGGGGTATCACAGGTGTGTGTATTATCACTGTGTTTGGGGTATCACCGGGTTTGGGATATCACAGGTTTGTGGGGTATTATCACAGGTGTGTGTGGTATCTCTGGGTTTGGGGTATCTCTGGGTTTGGGGTATCACTGTGTTTGGGGTATCACTGGGTTTGGGGTATCACTGGGTTTGGGGTGCCATACGTGTTTGGGGTACCACAGGTGTGATCCCACAGGAACATCACAGGGCACAGGGCAGAGCTCTGGGGTTCCCTGTGGGTACCTGCCCTGATCCCACCCTGTGCACCCAAAGCCCCTCACCCTGCACAGCGGTTCTGCCTGAGCCCAGGGCCACCAAAGCCATCTGCAACCCTCATCTCCATCCCTCATCCCCAAACTTCATCCCCAAACTTCATCTGCAACCCTCATCTCCATCCCTCATCCCCAAACTTCATCCCTAAACTTCATCTGCAACCCTCATCTCCATCCCTCATCCCCAAACTTCATCCCTCATCCCTATCCCTCATCTCCAATCCTTCATCTCCATCCTTCATCCCCAAACTTCAACCCTCATCTCCAACCTTCATCTGCAACCTTCATCTCAATCCCTCATCCTCAAACTTCATCCCTCATCTCCATCCTTCATTTCCAACCCTCATCTCTCATCTCCATCCCTCATCTCCAACCTGCATCTGCATCCTTCATCTCCAACCCCATCCCTCATCCCCATCCCTCATCTCCATCCCTCATCCCTCATCTCCAAACTTCATCCCCAAACTTCATTCCTCATCTCCAACCTTCATCTGCAACTTTCATCTCCATCCCTCATCCCCAAACTTCATCCCTCATCCCCATCCCTCATTTCCATCCTTCATTTCCAACCCTCATCTCTCATCTCCATCCCTCATCTCCAACCTGCATCTGCATCCTTCATCTCCAACCTTCATCCCTCATCCCCATCCCTCATCTCCATCCCTCATCCCTCATCTCCATCCCTCATCCCTCATCTCCAACCTTCATCTCCAATCCTTCATCCCTCATCCCCATCCCCATCCCCATCCCCATCCCCATCCCCACATCCCTCCCATCCCTCATCCCCAACCTTCATCCCTCATCCCTCATCTCAGTCCCTCATCCCCATCCCCAATCCCCATCCCAGCTGTCACTGATCCCTGCACATCTGGATTAACCTCTGGAATTCTGCCATTCCATGAGCTGCAATCTCAGGAAAACACACGCCGAGAGCTGCCTCTATCCGAGCATCACATTCCTTTTTGGACTGGCTTTAAAATAACTCAATTTTTTTTTAAATAAATTCTGCTTTGGAAGGGGCTGACTCAGAATAACTGCAGAGCTCTCCCAGGACAGGAGCTCCCAGGAGAAATTTCCCTGCTGCTCCAAAGGCAGCTCCCATACGATGGCAGCAGAGCCCTGCAGCTGCTTGGAAGGAATTTTTGCCCAGTATTTTCATTTTTTTCCCCAAAGGCAATTGTTTGGTTTGTTTTCATCCTTGGCCTGTTTGGATTTTTTTTTTTTTTTTTCCCCTTGTGACCTCATTGACAGAACTCTCCTCAGAGAAAACAGAAACAAAACAAAAATCACCCTCAAATGGAAGGAAACGAGAACAGCTCCTTAAATTAACGAGATGATGACGTCACCGTGACTGCAACATTTTTGCTGAAAAGTTAAATTAGATAAATGCACAAAAATAATGTGAGCAGCACAGGGCAGGCAGAGGCTGTTCCTGCTTCTTTTTCCTCCTGGCATCCAGGATTGGAGGGAATCTTTCCCTGGAATTGCATCTCACATCCATAAATCCTGTTTGGTGCATTGCACCCCCCAAAAAAAACCCCCAAAAAACCACAAAAACAGAGAATTCCAGATTGCTCATTTCCCTCAACATTCCTTAAATTTATCAGATTGCTCATTTTCCCCAACATTCCTTGAATTTACCAGATTGCTCATTTACCCAAATGTTTGTAGAAATTACCAAATTCCATTGGGAGAAAAAAAACCCAAACAACAAAACAAATAAACAGAGGTGCCCTGGAGTATCCTGGGACAGATTTTTTGGAGCTTGGGAGTATTTTAAGGATTTCCTGAGGTTTAACACCCAGAGCTGGACCCACACAAACCCTGCAGTGATTGGGGTAATTAACAGGGGTGGGTTAATTGCATCGCTGGGGTGACACCATTACCTGGTGTTTGTTTGAATTTGTCACACGTGGGGTTTGTTTGGTTTTGTTGTTTTTAATCCAGTCAGGGTTTGTGAGCCTGGGGAATGGAGAGCAAAGAGGAAAAAAGGCACAAAAACCAAAACTGAGCTGTCCCAAAATCCCCAGGGCTGGGCTGGGGCCTTGTTTATCTCATCCAGCCCTGGGATAAAGCATTTGGAATTTCAGCTATTGGAATTTCAGCATTTGGAATTTCAGCATATGGAATTTCAGCTTTTGGAATTTCAATACTTGGAATTTCAGTATTCAGATTTCAGCGTTTGGAATTTAAGAATTCAGAATTTCAGCATTTGGAATTTTAGCATTTGGAATTTCGGTATTCAGATTTCAGCATTTGGAATTTCAGAATTCAGAATTTCAGTATGTGGAATTTCAGTATTTGGAATTTCAGCATCTGGAATTTCAGCTCTTGGAATTTCAGCTTTTGGGATTTCAGTATTTGGAATTTCAGCATTTGGAATTTCAGTATTTGGAAATGGAAATGGAAATGGAGATGGAGATGGAGATGGAGATGGAAATGGAAATGGAAATATAAAGTAGAAATGGAAAAGGGAAACGGAAATGGAAATATAAATATAAATACAAATGGAAAGGGGAAATGGAGATGGAAGTGGAAATGGAAATATAAATATAAATGGAAAAGGGAAATGGAGATGGAGATGGAAATGGAAATTGAAAAGGAAGTGGAAATGGAAATGGAAATGGAAATGGAATTGGAAATGGAAATTGAAATTGAAAAGGAAGTGGAAATAAATGGAAATGAAAATAGAATTGATAAGGAAAATAATAATAATAATAATAATAATAATAATAATAATAATAATAATAATAATAAAATTCTGCAGAAGAAACACACAACACACCAAATTTTGTGCCCATTCTTTTGCCATCTTACACAGTCAATTTTTTTCCCCTTAATCTCTCCAAATCAAATTTCTCCTCCAAACATTTCTTCTCTGGGATGCTTCACTAAGGAGCTGCAGCCTTTAATTAATCCTTAAATAAAAACAACAGTTTGGGGCTTGGAAATGAAGAAAATGAGGAAAGGAAATGATCAGGAAGAATTGTTGACTCATCCAGGCACAATTCCCATCGTTCTGCTGAAGGAATTCTGAAAAAATCCCCCAGATGGAATTTTTTTTGGATTTATATTCCAAATCTTCTGGAAAGCTGAGCAGGATTTGAAATAAAATCTCATTTAAATCTCGTTTCAATAGAATTTCATTTTATTGTTGTATTGCTAGTTTTATTGTGCAGTGACAGGGCTCGGATGCAGCAGGAGGGATTAAAAAAAAAGGGGGAAAAAATGGAAAATTTAACAGAAATAGAGAAAAAATGGGGGAAAAAATAGGAATTGAATCTTTGGATGGATTAAAAGGATTGAGGGCTGATCCCATCCCACAGGACCAAACCTCCCTGTTGGATCTGCAGGAAAAATCTTCCCTAAAAATAAAATTTTCCAGCTGACCCCATCCCCTAGGATTTTCCTTTTTTTTCTTTTTCAAGATTTATTCAGGATTTATCCAGAATTTTTCCAGGATTTATTCAGAATTTTATCCAGGACTTATCCAGGATTTTTCCCAGAGCTCTGCCCCTCCATCCCTCTCTGTTCCCGCTGCATTTTGGCACAATCTCAGATTTATTCCCCCTCTCTCTGTCTCCTTCAGGATTTCCTTGGGATTTCCTCAGGATTCTTTGGGATTCCTCAGAATTCTTTGGGATTTCCTCCAGATTCCTTGGGATTCTTTGGGATTCCTTGGAATTCCTCAGGATTTCCTTGGGATTCTTTGGGATTCCTCACGATTTTTTGGGATTCCTTGGGATTTCCTCTAGATTCCTCACGATTTTTTGGGATTCATTGGGATTCATTGAGTTTTCCTTGGGATTCCTTTGGAATCCTTTGGGATTTCTTGGGATTCCTCAGGACTCTTTGGGATTTCCTCCAGATTCCTCGGGATTCTTTTGGATTCCCTGGAATTTCCTTGGGATTCCTCAAGATTCCTTGAGATTCCTTCCGATTTCCCCATGATTCTTTGGGATTTTTTTTTGTGATTCCTTGGGATTTCCTCAGGATTCTTTGGGATTCCTCGGGATTCTTTGGGATTCCTTGGAACTTCCTTGGGATTCTTTGGGATTTCCTTGAGATTCCTTGGAATTCCTCAGGATTTCCTTGAGATTCCTCCGGATTCTTTGGGATTCCTCGGGATTCGTCGATTCCTTGACATTTCTTGGGATTCCTTCCAGATTTCCTTAGGATTCTTTGTGATTTCTTGGAATTTCCTTGGGATTTCTCAGGATTCCTTGAGATTCCTCAGGATTCTTTGGGATTTCCCCTGGATTCCTCAGGATTCTTTGAGATTCCTTGAAATTTCCTCGGGATTCCTTCAGATTTCTGCGGGATTCCTCAGGTTTCTTTGGGATTTCCTTGGGATTCCTTGGATTTTCCTCAGGATTCCTTTGGGATTCCTTGGGATTCCTTGGGTTTTCCTCAGGATTCCTTTGGGATTCCTTGGGAATTCCTTGGGTTTTCCTCAGGATCCCTTTGGGATTCCTTGGGAATTCCTTGGGTTTTCCCTCAGGATTCCCTTTGGGATTCCCTTGGGATTCCTTGGGTTTTCCTCAGGATTCCTTTGATTCTTGGGATTTCACTCCTTGGGGATTCCCTTTTGGGTTTTCCTCAGGATTCCTTTGGGATTTCTTGGGATTCCCTTGGGTTTTCCCTCAGGATTCCTTTGGGATTCCTTGGGATTCCTTGGGTTTTCCTCAGGATTCCTTTGGGATTCTTGGGAATTCCTTGGGTTTTCCTCAGGATTCCTTTGGGATTTCTTGGGATTCCTTGGGTTTTCCTCAGGATTCCTTTGGGATTCCTTGGGAATTCCTTGGGTTTTCCTCAGGATCCCTTTGGGATTCTTTGGGATTCCTTGGGTTTTCCTCAGGATTCCTTTGTGATTTCCTTGGGATTCCTTGGGTTTTCCTCAGGATTCCTTTGGGATTCCTTGGGATTCCTTGGGTTTTCCTTGGGATTCCTTGGGAATTCCTTGGGTTTTCCTCAGGATTCCTTTGGGATTTCTTGGGTTTTCCTCAGGATTCCTTTGGGATTCCTTGGGAATTCCTTGGGTTTTCCCCAGGATTCCTTTGGGATTCCTTGGGAATTCCTTGGGATTCCTCGGGATTTTTTATGATTTCCTTGGAGATTCCTTGGGTTTTCCTCAGGATTCCTTTGGGATTCCTTGGGTTTTCCTCAGGATTTCTTTGGGATTTCCTTGGGGATTCCTTGGGTTTTCCTCAGGATTCCTTTGGGATTTCTTGGGATTCCTTGGGTTTTCCTCAGGATTCCTTTGGGATTTCCTTGGGATTCCTTGGGGATTCCTTGGGTTTTCCTCAGGATTCCTTTGGGATTTCTTGGGAATTCCTCGGGAGGAGCGCTCAGCACTGCTCAGCCTCCACAAACCCCTCCCTCTCCTGGCCGTTGGCCTCCACCTCGTGGGGAGCGCTGTCAGCGCAGTGAGTGATGAGCCGAGCCAGCAGTCTGGGCGGCTGGGGACAACCGGGGACACGGGGGACACGTGAGGGGCTGGGACAGGAGCTGCGCCCCAGATCCTGTGGGGGAAAACGGGGGGATGGAGGGGGAAAAATGGGGGATTGATGGGGAAATGATGGGGGAATAATGGGGAATGATGGGGAAATAATGGGGGAACAATGGGGAAATGATAATGGGGAAATAATGGGGAAATGATGGGGAAAAATGGGGGAACAATGGGGAAATGATGGGGAATAATGGGGGAATAATGGGGAAATGTAATAATGGGAGAAATGATAATGGGGGAGAATAATGGGGGAAATTATGGGGGAATAATGGAAAAAATGGAAAAAATGATGGGGGTAAATGATGAAATGAGGGAAATAATGGGGGAAGAACAGGGGAAAAGAATGGGGAAATGAGAATGGGGAAATGAAATAATGGGGGAAATGATGGGGGAATAATGGGGAAATGAAATAATGGGGAAATGATGGGGAATAATGGGGAAATGAAATAATGGGGGAAATGATGGGGGAATAATAGGAAAAAAATGGAAAAATGATGGGGTAAATGATGAAATGAGGGAAATAATGGGGAAGAACTGGGGAAAGAATGGGGAAATGAGAATGGGGGAAATGATAATGGGGAAAGAATGCAAGAAATAATAATGGGGAAATGATAATGGGAGAAATTATGAAATGGGAGAAATGATAATGGGGAAATGATTAAATGGGGGAAATGACTAAATGGGGGAAATGATGAGGGAAATAATGGGGGAAATAAATGGGGGAATAATGAGGGAAATGATGGGGGAAATGATGGGGGAAACGATGGGGGAAATGATGAGAAAGATGGTGAAGATAATGGGAAAAATGATGGGGAAAATAATCATGGGGGAAATGGGGAAGATACAGATCCAGGGATCTGGGCTGGCTGGGAAGGACAGAGCCCCAGGGAAGTGGGAGGATGAGGAGGATGAGGAGGATGAGGAGGATGAGGAGGATGAGGAAGATGAGGAGATGAAGAGGATGAGCAGGATGAGGAGATGAGGATGAGGAGATGAGGAGGATGGGGAGGATGAGGAGATGAGGAGATGAGGAGGATGAGGAGATGAGGAGATGAGGAGATGAGGAGGATGGGGAGGATGAGGAGGATGAAGATGAGGAGGATGGGATAGTTCCCCAGCAGGGCCCAGCTCCCCTCTCACCTCGAAGAAGAAGAGGGCAGCAGGGGAGGATGAGGAGATGAGGAGATGAAGATGAGAGATGAAGATGAGGAGATGAGGATGAGGATGAGGAGATGAGGATGAGGAGGATGCATGGTTCCCCAGCAGGCCCAGTCCCCAGCTCACCTCCAGGAACAAGAGGCCACAGGGGAGGATGAGGAGGATGAGAAGATGAGGAGATGAGCAGGATATGGAGGATGAATTGATGAGGAGGATGAGCAGGATGATGAGTATTAGGAGGATGGATGGTTCCCCAGCAGGCCCAGGCCCCCTCACCTCCAGGCAGAAGATGGCCGCAGGGGAGGATGAGGAGGATGAGGATGATGAGCAGGAAATGGAGGATGAGGATGAGGAGGATGAGGAGGGAGGATGGTCCCCCAGCAGGCCCAGCCCCGCTCACCTCCAGGCAGAGCAGGCCCGCAGGAGAGGATGAGGAAGATGAGGAGATGAGATGAGCAGGATGAGCAGGAAATGGAGGATGAGGAGATGAGCAGGATGAGGAGATGAGGAGATGAGATGAGCAGGATGAGCAGGAAATGGAGGATGAGGATGAGGAGGATGAGGAAATGAGGATGATGAGGATGGGTGATTCTCCCCCAGCAGGCCCAGCCCCGCTCACCTCCAGGCACAGCAGGCCCGCAGGGGAGGATGAGGAGATGAGCAAGATGAGGAGATGAGGAAATGAGGATGATGAGGATGGTTCCCCAGCAGGCCCAGCCCCGCTCACCTCCAGGCACAGCAGGCCCGCAGGGGAGGATGAGGAGGATGAGGAGATGAGGAAATGAGGATGATGAGGATGGGTGACTCCCCCGGCAGGCCCAGCCCCGCTCACCTCCAGGCACAGCAGGCCCGCAGGGGCGCTGCGGCGGCCGCCGAGGCAGAGCCCGGCCAGGCCCAGCCCGGCCAGCAGCAGCACGGCCGCGGCCGCGCCCACCGCGGGGCCCGCGGGGACCGGAGCGCCCCGGGGGGACAGGGGGCTGCCCGTGCCTGCAGACAGAAACAGCGGGCTGAGGGCGCAGAGCCCCACAGAGCCAAACACAGAGCCAAACACAGAGCCAAACACAGAGTGACCCCGCAGAGCCAAACACAGAGCCAAACACAGAGTGACCCACAGAGTCACCCACAGAGCCAAACACAGACTGACCCCATGAGGCCAAACACAGAGTGACCCACAGAGCCAAACACAGGAGCCAAACACAGAGCCGCAGAGCTAAACACAGAGTGACCACAGAGCCAAACACAGAGTCACCCACAGAGCTGACCACCCGCAGAGCCAAACACAGAGCCAAACACAGAGCCAAACACAGAGTCACCACAGAGCCAAACACAGAGAGCCAAACCTACAGAGCCAAACACAGAGTGACCCTGCAGAGGCCAAACACAGCAAGAGCCAAACACAGAGTGACCCCACAGAGTCACCCACAGAGCCAAACACAGAGTGACCCCGCAGAGCCAAACACAGAGCTAAACACAGTCACCCACAGAGTCACCCACAGAGCCCCACAGAACCAAACACAGTCACCCACAGAGCCAAACACAGAGTCACCCACAGGAGTCACCCACAGAGTCACCCACAGAGCCCCACAGCAGAGCCACAGAGTCACCCAGAGTCACCCACAGAGTCACCCACAGAGTCAAACACAGAGTCAAACACAGAGCCCCACAGAGTCGACCCACAGAGCCAAACACAGAGTGACCCAAGTCACCCCACAGAGCCACCCACAGAGTCACCCACAGAGCCCCCACAGAACCAAACACAGTCACCCACAGAGCCAAACACAGAGTCACCCACAGAGTCACTCACAGAGTCACCCACAGAGTCACCCCTCAGAGTCACCCCTCAGAGTCACCCACAGAGTCACCCACAGAGCCCCACAGAGCCACCTGGGGTGCAGCTGCTAACCGAGATTTATCCAGAATTTACCCAGGATTTATCCAGGATTTTTACAGGATTTATTCAGGATTTATCCAGGATTTATTCAGGATGTATCCAGGATTTACCCGGAATTTATTCAGGATTTTTCCTGGATTTATTCAGGATTTATCCAGGATTTATTCAGGATGTATCCAGGATTTACCCGGAATTTATTCAGGATTTTTCCAGGATTTATTCAGGATTTACCAAGGATTTATCCAGGATTTATCCAGGATTTATCCACAATTTATTCAGAATTTAGTCAGGATTTATCCAGGATTTTCCCAGGATTTATTCAGGTTTTATCCAGGATTTTCCCAGAGCTCTGCCCCTCCATCCCTCTCTGTTCCCGCTGAATTTTGGCACAATCTCAGATTTATTCTCCCTCGCTCTGTCTCCTTCAGGGATCCCTCAGGATTTCCTCGGGATTCCTCACAGTTTTTTGGGATTCCTCAGGATTTCCTCGGGATTTCTGGTGGAGCTGCTTCCCCAAAAACCCCACAGAGCCTCCTGCTGCCCCTTCCCAGCCCCATTCCCAGAATCTGGGGAGCAGCTTGGCTAAAATTTGGAATAATGTGGATTTCAAAGGCTCTTTGCCAGCTAAACTTGGCAAGGAGCAAAAATTCCCTCCTGCTTTGCAGAGGACATGACACCAGGGGAAGAGGGGTTGGATTTTTCTAGGATTTCTGGAATTAATGAGGGCACCACAGCAGCAGTTTGGGGCTGGTGGAAAAGCTGGGGGTGAGCCAGGATTCCTGGGAAAAGGGAGGGAAAGGCAAAACTGGGAAAAAAACCAATTTATATTTGGATTTTATGTTGATTTTTTATGTCCCTGCCAGAGAAATTAAAAAGTAAAGGAGTTTTGTGTCTATAAAAATATTGCAAATAACGGGAATTACATGGAAGGAGAAAACTGGAATTGGCACAGTGAGATCAAACAGAAAATTCCCAAATTTTTCCACTGGTTGGGATTGCAGGAATCAGGGTGAGGATAACAGGAATGGCATTTTGATCTCTCTGGTTTCCCCCTGTTCTCCCAGGAATCCTGATTTTCCCTGGAGAAGGGGTGAAGGCCTTACCCTCTCCTCCTGCAAACTGGCTGAGCTTCGTGTCTTCTGAAAAGAGAAAACACCACAGAACAAAAAAAAATCAGGAATTTTCTGTGACATCCTTGTGGCCCCCACCCAATTCCTCCCCCCTGGGATGGATCTCTGGGCAGTTTTAAATCTCTGGGGGAAGGGGAGGTTTGGGAAAATTCCAGGTTTGGGTTCTGAGGTGCAGCACAGACATCCCAGGGCAGGGTTCACTCACAGCCCCCAGCGGGAGCTCGGATCCAAACCTGGCTGTTTGTGCCCAGCCTATGGAATTCGGCCAGTGCATCCCAAAAAATCCATCTCAAAATCCACTTCCATCCCTTGGCTCATCCTGGAAGGGCCAGGGTTCACCAGACAAGGATTTGTCTCTCAGCAGGCTCCACGTGAGCACGAGGGAGAAATCCTGATCCAGAATTCCAGGGATTGGATTCCAAATCCTGATCCTGAATTCCCACAGCTTGGATTGGATTCCAAATCCTGATCCTGAATTCCCACAGCTTGGATTGGATTCCAAATCCTGATCCTGAATTCCCACAGCTTGGATTGGATTCCAAATCCTGATCCAGAATTCCAGGGATTGGCTCCATCTCCAAACCCTGATCCAGAATCCCCAGGGTTTGGATTGGATTCCAAATCCTGATCCAAAATTCCCAGACCTTAGCTCAGCTTCCAAATCCTGATCCAGACTTCCCAGGACTGGGCTTGGATTCCAAATCCTGATCCAGAATGCTCATGGCTTGGCTCAGCTTCCAAATCCTGATCCAGAATTCACAGGGCTGGGCTTGGATTCCAAATCCTGGTCCCAAATTTCCAGAACACGGATTCCAAATCCTGATCCAGAATTCCAGGGCTTGGATTCCAAATCCTGATCCACAATTCCCAGGGTTTGGATTCCAAATCCTGATCCAGAATGCTCATGGCTTGGCTCAGCTTCCAAATCCTGATCCAGAATTCACAGGGCTGGGCTTGGATTCCAAATCCTGGTCCCAGATTTCCAGAACGTGGATCCCAAATCCTGATCCAGAATTCCCAGAGCTTAGCTCAGCTTCCAAATCCTGATCCAGAATTCCCAGGGCTTGGATTGGATTCCAAATCCTGATCCAGAATTCCAGGGCTCAGCTCAGATTCCAAATCCTGATCCAGAATTCCCAGTTATTGGATTCCAAATGCTGATGCAGAATTCCCAGGGCTTGGCTCAGCTCCAATGAGTCCAGCTGAGCTCCAGGAGCTCATCCAGGGAGCTGGAGGGGCTGGGGAGGATGTGGATCCAAAAATTGGGGCTGGTGGGGAGGAGAGAGAGCCAGGAAAGCGGGATGGTGGGGAGGACGAGGATCTAGGGATTGGGGCTGGTGGGGGGGACACAAATCCAGGGATTGGGGCTGGCTGGGGAAAATGTGGGTCCAAAAAATGGGAAGGACACAGATCCAGGGGAGGGGATGGTGGGGAGGATGCAGATCCACCACTCTGGGCTGGCTGGGAAGGATAAGGATCCAGGGATTTGGGATAGTGAGGATGAGGATCCAGAGATCTGGGCTGGTTGGGAAGGACACAGATCCAGAGGGTCTGGGCTGGTTGGGGACAATATGGAGCCACAGAACTGGACTGGCTGGAGAATACAAAGATTCAGGGATTTGGAAAGGATGAGGATCCAGGGATCTGGGCTGGTTGGAGAAAACACAGATTCAGGGGTCTGGGCTGGCTGGAGAGGACAAAGATTCAGGGATTTGGGCTGGTTGGAAGGATGTGGATCCAGGGATCTCTGCTGGTTGGGGAGGAAATAAATTCAGGGATCTGGGCTGGTTGAAGACGATACAAACCCAGGGATCTGGGCTGGTTGGAAGGATCTGAATCCAGGGATTTGGGCTGGTTGCAGAGGACACAAATCCAGGGATCTGCGCTGGCTGGAGAGGACACAGATTCAGGGATCTGGGCTGGTTGGAAGGATCTGAATCCAGGGATCTTGTTTGGTTGCACAGGACACAAACCCAGGGATCTGGGCTGGCTGGGGAGGACACCGAGGGCCAGGTCCCTCCTTTCTGCTCCTCCGCCCTTCCCCAGCTCTTCCCCAGCTCCCCTGGTGGTTTTTTCCCGTCCTAAAATCACAAATTAACTCCATGCCTCGCTGTGTCACACACAGCCTCTCGCTCTTTTTTCCAAGAAGCGGCGATGGGCTGGAAAATACTCTCCGTGCTGGAGTTCCAACCCCCTCCCCGTGCCTTTAATCGCTGCTTTCACAGTCAGCTCCGCTCCCCCACCCCGCCCCTTCCCGGCGCTCCAGGACAATTACTGACGCTCCTTTTATTTATCCTAATTAGCACTTGGCGTTAGGGATTATTAAGCAGCCAAATTGCGGCGCTACCTGCGCCAGGATCGGCGGAGCCGGCCCCGGGTTAATGGGATTATGGAGTTTTGGGGGTCTCTGGGGAAGCTCGGGGGTTTTTGTGGGGCTGGGAGGAGCAGAATTCCCAAGAGAAGGGAGATCAGCAGCGTCATTCCAGCCTGGAGCCAGCAGTGAAATCCTGGCCCGGTGAAACCCGAGCCCCTCTTGGGATTTTCTCCTGTGGATTCTCGGTTTCTGGCCGAGCTTCACAAACAGGAAAAAAAGCTGGAAAATCCCTAAAGCTCTTCCCACTGTCCCTGCCAGCCCGAATCCTTCTGGGATTCCAGAATTTGGGATGAGCTTTGGGGTCCCAAATCCTTCTGGGATTCCAGAATTTGGGATGAGCTTTGGGGTCCCAAATCCTTTTGGGATTCCAGAATTTGAGATGAGCTTTGGGGTCCCAAACCTTCTGGGATTCCGGAATTTGGGATGAGCCTCCCATGGCTCAGGGATTTGGGATCCCCCTCCCAGGGCTCAGAAATGGGGGATCATCCTCACAGGGCTCAGGGATTTGGGGTCACCCTCCCATAGCTCAGGGATTTGGGGTCCCTCTCATCACTCAGGGATTTCGGGTCCCTGCTGCACTCGGGGATTCGGGGGATCCCCTGCTCAGGGATTTGGGGTCTCAGGGATTTGGGGTCACTGCCCATAGCTCAGGGATTTGGGATCCCCCGTCCGGGCTCAGGAACGTGGGATCCTCTGCTCAGTGATTTGGGGTCACTGCCAGGCTTAGGAATTTGGGATCCCCTCTCTGGGGTTCAGGGATTTGGGGTCCCTGTTGCACTCAGGGATTTGGGGTATCCCTGCTCAGGGATTTGGGATCTCAGGGATTTGGGATCTCAGGGATTTGAGGTCTCAGGGATTTGGGGTATTCCTGCTCAGGGATTTGGGGGATCCCCTGCTCATGGATTTGGGGTTCTTGCTGCACTCAGGGATTTGGGGTCTCAGGGATTTGGGGTATCCCCTGCTCAGGGATCTGGGGTCTCAGGGATTTGGGGTCTCAGGGATTTGAGGTCTCAGGGCTTTGAGGTCTCAGGAATTTGGGGTCTCAGGGATTTGGGGTCTCAGGGATTTGGGGTCTCAGGGATTTGGGGGATCCCTGCTCAGGGATTTGGGGTCTCAGGGATTTGGGGTCTCAGGGATTTGGGGTGCTCACCCTCCGTGCCCAGGCTGCCGGGGAGCCCCGAGCCCGTGGGGCCGGGTTTGGGGCCGGGTTTGGGGCCGGGTTTGGGGTCGGGTCCTGGGGGCTCGGGGGAGGCGCCGCCCCCCCCCGGATCCTCGCAGCTCCTCTCACCCGGCTGCGGGAAAAAAGAGAATTTCAGAATTTCGAGCTGTTTTTAACCATTTCCCTCCAGCGGGAATCCCAGCGGGTCAAACACCAGGGGGGGCGAGTCCAGGTGTGACCCAGAGGTGGCAGAAGGGCAAGAAAATTTGGGGAGAATTTCAGGGGAAAAGGGAATAAAGGGATTTTTAAAGGGATATCCCCAAAAAAAATAAAAAAAAGGGATATCCACAGGGTTATCTAAAGAGAATAAAGAGATTTTTAAAGGGAATAAAGGGATTTTTAAAGGGAATAAAGGGATTTTTAAAGGGAATAAAGGGATTTTTAAAGGGATATGCCCCCCCCAAAAATAAAGGGATATCCACAGAGTTATCTAAAGGGAATAAAGAGATTTTTAAGGGGCATAAAGGGATTTTTAAAGGAATATCCCAAAAAAAAGGGATATCCACAGAGTTATCTGAAGGGAATAAAGGGATGTTAAAGGGATATCCAAAAGGAATAAAGGGGTATCCAAAAGGAATAAAGGGATATCCAAAAGGAATAAAGGGATATAAGGAGATATGAAGGGAATAAAGGGGTATCTAAAGGGTTTTCTGAAGGGAATAAAGGGAAATCCCAAGGGATATCTAAAGGGAATAAAGGAATATCTAAAGGGAAATCCAAATGGAATAAAGGGAAATCAATCCAAAGGGATATTTTTAAAGGGAAATCCAAAGGGATATTTAAAGGGAATAAAGGGATTTTTAAAGGGAAATCCAAAGGGAATAAAGGGAAATCCAAAGGGAATAAAGGGATTTTTAAAGGGCAATCCAAAGGGAATAATCCAAGGGATGCTCAGCCTGGTCCAGAGCTCTGTGGGTCCATTTTTTGGATTTCCCTGTCCCAGGAGGGTTTGGGATCCCCTGAGCTCACCTGGGCACAGCCAGAGCTCAGCCACTCCTCCCGGTACCTGTCAAAGCCACTGGAGCACCTGGGGGCAAAACAGAATTAGCAGAATTAGCAGAATTATTATCAGAATTATTATCAGAATTATTATCAGAATTATTATCAGAAATTATCAGAATTATTATCAGAATGATCAGGGTGGGGGTGCCAGGGCTCCAAAAAATCCCAAAATCCCACCCTGCTGGGGAGAACTGGGCAAACAGGGCATGGAAAGGTGAGATCCAAGATTTATCCAAGATTTATCCAAGATTTATTCCAAGATTTATTCAAGATTTATTCAAGATTTAGCCAAGATTTATCCAAGATTTATCCAAGATTTATCCAAGATTTAACCCAAGATTTATCCAAGATTTAATCCAAGATTTATTCCAAGATTTATTCCAAGATTTATCCAAGATTTATTCCAAGATTTATCCAAGATTTACTCCAAGATTTATCCAAAATTTATCCAAGATTTACTCCAAGATTTATCCAAGATTTACTCCAAGATTTATTCCAAGATTTGTTCCAAGATTTATTCCAAGATTTATTCCAAGATTTATTCCAAAATTTATTCCAAGATTTATCCAATATTTAATCCAAGATTTAATCCAAGATTTATTCCAAGATTTATTCCAAGATTTATTCCAAGATTTATTCCAAGATTTGTTCCAAGATTTATTCCAAGATTTATTCCAAGATTTATTCCAAAATTTATCCAAGATTTATTCCAAGATTTATCCAAGATTTATCCAAGATTTATCCAAGATTTACTCCAAGATTTATCCAAGATTTACTCCAAGATTTATTCCAAGATTTATTCCAAGATTTATCCAAGATTTATCCAAGATTTATCCAAGATTTATCCAAGATTTATCCAAGATTTATTCCAAGATTTATCCAAGATTTATCCAAGATTTAACCCAAGATTTATCCAAGATTTATCCAAGATTTATCCAAGATTTATTCCAAGATTTATCCAAGATTTATCCAAGATTTATTCCAAGATTTATCCAAGATTTATCCAAGATTTATCCAAGATTTATCCAAGATTTATTCCAAAATTTATTCCAAGATTTATTCCAAGATTTATCCAAGATTTATTCCAAGATTTATCCAAGATTTACTTTAAGATTTATCCAAGATTTATCCAAGATTTACTCCAAGATTTATCCAAGATTTACTCCAAGATTTATTCCAAGATTTATTCCAAGATTTATTCCAAGATTTAATCCAAGGTTTATTCCAAAATTTATTCCAAGATTTTTCCAATATTTAATCCAAGATTTAATCCAAGATTTATTCCAAGATTTATTCCAAGATTTATCCAAGATATATTCCAAGATTTATTCCAAGATTTATTCCAAGATTTATCCAAGATTTATTCCAAGATTTGTTCCAAGATTTATTCCAAGATTTATTCCAAGATTTATCCAAGATTTATTCCAAAATTTATTCCAAGATTTATCCAAGATTTATTCCAAAAATTATTCCAAGATTTATCCAATATTTAATCCAAGATTTAATCCAAGATTTAATCCAATATTTATCCAATATTTATTCCAAGATTTATTCCAAGATTTGCTCCAAGATTTATCCAAGATTTAATCCAAAATTTTCCAAGATTTAATCCAAGATTTATCCAAGATTTAATCCAAGATTTATCCAGGAGTGTGAGGTTTAAATCCAGGAAGGGAAATCTCCAGGGAATCGAGGAATAAAGGGAATAAAGGGAATAAAGGGATATTGAGGGGAATAAACAACAATACAGGTGATTCCAAAGGGAATAAAGGGATTTTTGAAGGGAATAAAGGGATTTTTAAAGGGAGTAAAGGGAATTTTAAAGGGAATAAATGGATTTTTAAAGGGAATAAAGGGAATTTTAAATGGAAATCCAAAGGGAATAAAGGAATATCTAAAGAGAAATCCCAAAGGAGAGCCAAAGGGAATAAAGAGAATTTTAAAGGAAATAAAGGGTTACCTAAAGGGATGTTTAAAGGGATATCCCAAGGAAATAAAGGAATATCCAAAGGGAATAAAAGGATTTTTAAAGGGAATAAAAGGATTTTTAAAGGGAATAAAGGGATTTTTAAAGGGAAAAAAGAGATTTTAAAGGGAATAAAGGGATTTTAAAAGGGAATAAAGGGATATCGAAATGGAATCTCGAGTTCTGCCACTCCGAGTGTCCCCTGGGTGTGACAGGGACACCCAGTGCCACCCTGGGGGTGTGACAGGGACACCCAGTGTCACCCTGGGGGTGACAGGGACACCCAGTGTCACCCCGGGGCTGCTCTGGGGCGGCTCTGGGGACAGCAGGGGGCTGGCAGGTGTCCCCAGGGTGTCCCAAGGTGTCCCCAAGGTGTCCCCAGGGTGTCCCCAGGAGGTGTCCCTGAGGTGTCCCCAGGGTGTCCCCGAGGGTGTCCCCAGAGTGTCCCCAGAGTGTCCCCAAGGTGTCCCCAGGGTGTCCCCAGGGTGTCCCCAGGGTGTCCCCAAGGTGTCCCCAGAGTGTCCCCAGGGTGTCCCCAGGGTGTCCCTAAGGTGTCCCCAAGGTGTCCCCAGGGTGTCCCCGAGTTGTCCCCAGGGTGTCCCCGAGTTGTCCCCAAGGTGTCCCCAGGGTGTCCCCGAGGTGTCCCCAGAGTGTCCCCAGGGTGTCCCCAGGGTGTCCCCAAGGTGTCCCCAGAGTGTCCCCAAGGTGTCCCCAAGGTGTCCCCAAGGTGCCCCCAGGGCTGTCCCCTCCCTGTCACCTCCCTAGCTGTCATTTTTCTATTATGTTATATGTACTTATATCACTTTATTATGTTCAAATTATATTAGGGTGTCATATACAATGCATGAATGTGATAAAGGGTATACATAACGACAACTCACAATAAGCATAAATAATAATAAAAGAATAAAATAATAATAATTAATTTATAAGTCAATAAGTATACAGATAACAATAATAAATAATAAATAATAGCAATAAATAATAAAGTAAATTTATAAATACAATAGGATAATAAATCAGTAAGCAAGAGTAAATAACAATAATAAATGATATAGTGAAATAGAATAATATATATAAAAATGGAAAATAATAAAATAATAATAAATTATAAATCAATAAGGAAGAACAAATAACAATAATATAATAATAAATAAATAGGAATAATATAATAAAAATTAAAAATAATAAATAATACTAAATTATAAATCAATAAGGAAGAACAAATAACAATAATATAATAATAAATAAATAGGAATAATATAATAAAAATTAAAAATAATAAATAATACTAAATTATAAATCAATAAGGAAGAATAAATAACAATAATATAATAATAAATAGGAATAATATAATAAAAATTAAAAATAATAATAAATAATACATTATAAATAATTATTACATTATAAATTATAGAAAATTATTAAAAATAATGAAATAATAATAAAATAATTTTACAATAGAACAAAAGGCGGAGCATTGCTTTGCCCCCAGGCGCGGGTACCTGTGCAGGGCGCGGCACCAGCTGCAGTTGAAGCTCAGCCCCGAGCCCAGGCAGCGCTCGCAGCTCCGGAGCTGCAGGCAGGCTGGGGGAGAGAGAGGGAGAGAGAGAGAGAGAGGGGCTGCAACCAGCTGCAAACATCTGCACAGCAGCCAGCTGCAAACATCTGCACGGGCAGGCTGGGACCGGGAGAGAGAGAGAGAGGGGCTGCAAACATCTGCACTGCCAGCTGCAAACATCTGCACGGGCAGGCTGGGGGAGAGAGAGGGAGAGAGAGAGAGAGACTGCAAACATCTGCACCGCCAGCTGCAAACATCTGCACAGGCAGGCTGGGGGAGAGAGAGAGAGAGAGAGAGAGAGGGGCTGCAACCAGCTGCAAACATCTGCACAGCACCCAGCTGCAAACATCTGCACGGGCAGGCTGGGACGGGAGAGAGAGAGAGGGCTGCAAACATCTGCACCGCCAGCTGCAAAACATCTGCACGGGCAGGCTGGGGGAGAAGAGAGAGAGAGAGAGAGGGGCTGCAACCAGCTGCAAACATCTGCACAGCACCCAGCTGCAAACATCTGCACGGGGCATCCAGCTGCAAACATCTGCACGGGCAGGCTGGGGAGAGAGAGAGAGAGAGGGCTGCAACCAGCTGCAAACATCTGCACAGGCAGGCTGGGGAGAGAGAGAGAGAGAGAGAGACTGCAAACATCTGCACAGCCAGCTGCAAACATCTGCACAGGCAGGCTGGGGGAGAGAGAGAGAGGGGCTGCAACCAGCTGCAAACATCTGCACGGGCAGGCTGGGGCCGGGGGAGAGAGAGAGAGAGGGGCTGCAACCAGCTGCAAACATCTGCACTGCCAGCTGCAAACATCTGCACGGGCAGGCTGGGACGGGGGGGGGAGAGAGAGACTGCAAACATCTGCACATCCAGCTGTCAACATCTGCACGGGCATCCAGCTGCCAACATCTGCACATCCAGCTGCCAGCATCTGCACACACAGCCAGCTGCCAACATCTGGACAGACATCCAGCTGCCAACATCTGCACACACAGCCAGCTGCCCACATCTGGACAGACATCCAGCTGCCAACATCTGGAAAGACATCCAGCTGCCAACATCTGCACACACAGCCAGCTGCCAACATCTGCACGGGCATCCAGCTGTCAACAGCTGCACGGGCATCCAGCTGTCAACATCTGCACGGGCATCCAGCTGCCAACATCTGGACAGACATCCAGCTGCCAACATCTGCACGGGCAACCAGCTGCCAACATCTGCACAGGCAGCCAGCTGCCAACATCTGGACGGCCATCCAGCTGCCAACATCTGGAAAGACAGCCAGCTGCCAACATCTGCACATCCAGCTGTCAACATCTGCACGGGCAACCAGCTGCCAACATCTGTACACACCGCCAGCTGCCAACATCTGCACGGACATCCAGCTGCCACCATCTGCACGGGCAGCCAGCTGCCAACATCTGGACGGACATCCAGCTGCCAACATCTGCACACACAGCCAGCTGCCAACATCTGGACAGACATCCAGCTGCCAACATCTGCACACACAGCCAGCTGCCAACATCTGCACAGGCAGCCAGCTGCCAACATCTGCACACACAGCCAGCTGCCAACATCTGCACACACATCCAGCTGCCAACATCTGCACACACAGCCAGCTGTCAACATCTGCACAGGCAGCCAGCTGCCAACATCTGGAACGCAGGCATCCAGCTGCCAACATCTGCACACGGGGAGTCCAGCTGCCAACATCTGCACAACTTCCAGCTGCCAACATCTGCACACACAGCCAGCTGCCAACATCTGCACACACATCCAGCTGCCAACATCTGCACGGGCATCCAGCTGTCAACATCTGCACAGGCAGCCAGCTGCCAACATCTGCACGGGCATCCAGCTGCCAACATCTGCACAGTCAGCTGTCAACACCAGCACAACTTCCAGCTGCCAACATCTGCACACACAGCCAGCTGCCAACATCTGCATACACAGCCAGCTGCCAACATCTGCACACACAGCCAGCTGCCAACATCTGCACGGGGATCCAGCTGCCAACATCTGCAGGGCACAGGGGCAGCTCTGGTGTTCAACCCAAACGGGAAATGAAGGAATTGAGGCGGCAGCTCCTCCCCTCGGGGTGGGATCACAGAGTTCCCATCCTGCCCAGCTGGGAATTTTTAAATAAAAAATTAAAAATGGAATTTTGGCCGTTTCTTGTTGTTTGCCAAGGGGGAGGAGCTGAGACTCCCCCACCCCCCCCGAGGGGCGCTGCAGGAATCCTGCTGCTCGCTGAGCACCAGGTTTTGGTGGAGAAAAGTGGTCGGGAAGGGTTTGGATGCCAAAAAAAATAAAGCAACGAAAGGAGGATTTTTCACCAGGCCCTGGATGGCAGAGCCCAGAGGAGGGGGGAGCACGGGACCCTCTCCCCAGCCCACCTGGGACTCGTGGCTGCCTCCCCACCCCCTCCTCTCCTCCTCTCCTCATCTCCTCATCTCCTCTCCCGTCCTGAGACTTCCCAAAGCAGGGAGGAACCTCAGGCCCCTGCAGAGCCTCAATCCCTCCCTTCTCACCCCCAAAAAAATGCTAAAAATGGAACCCCCCTGCTTCTCTCTGCATGGCTCCCATCTCCCTGAGCTGCCAGGGGAGAAAAGAAATAAACCTCCAGCAGGAAAAAAAAAATAAAATAAAGCAGAGAGTTCTTGGCAAATGGTTATTTTTGTTCTGCCTGCTGCTAAAATTGTCACCCCCCACCCCGGGAGAGAGCTGAGTGCAGCCCCGGGGTGTCTCCATGCAGATTTACTCTCAGCCTGCGTTTCAGCGAGGCTCTGCCTCGTGTCCTTGGATGCAGCCGCTAAAATCCCTCCCAAAAAATCCCCAGCGGGGTGCGGAGGCGTCGGGAATGTCTGGGCAGAGCTGGAGTGAGGCAGCGTCCAGCAAAACCGGCTGGGAGGGAACAAAAACGGGATTTCAGCGGGAAGGGGTGTCAGTGCAGGGAGCGGGGTGGGCGGGGGGCTCAGCTGGGGCTGGGGGATCCTGGAATCGCCGCCCTCGCCCCTTCCTGGGGACCCCCGAGCAGAGGGAGGAGGAGATTCCTGCAGCTCCCCCCTGGATCGGATCCCCCCGTGCTGCAGCCCGGCCGCGGGCTGAGCCGGGCTGGAAATCGGGATTGGGGATTCGGGATTTGGGATTTGGGATTGGGATTTGGGATTGGGGATTCGGGATTTGGGATTCGGGATTTGGGATTCGGGATTGGGGATTCGGGGATTCGGGGATGGGATTGGGGATTTGGGTTGGGATTTAGGGATTTGGGATTGGGATTTGGGATTCAGGATTGGGATTCAGGATCGGGATTCAGGGATTGGGGATTCGGGATTTGGGATTCGGGATTTGGGATTCGGGATTTGGGATTTGGGATTTGGGATTTGGGATTTGGGATTTGGGATTCGGGATTTGGGATTCGGGATTCGGGATTGGGGATTGGGGATTTGGGATTTGGGATTTGGGATTTGGGATTTGGGATTTGGGATTCGGGATTCAGGGATTCGGGGATTCGGGATTGGGGATTAGGGATTTGGGATTCAGGGATTTGGGATTCAGGGATTTGGGATTTGGGATTTGGGATTTGGGATTCGGGATTTGGGATTCGGGATTCGGGATTGGGGATTGGGGATTGGGGATTTGGGATTTGGGATTTGGGATTGAGTTTGGGATTTGGGATTCGGGGATTGGGGATTGGGATTGGGGTCGGGATTTGGGATTCGGGATTTGGGATTTGGGATTCGGGATTTGGGATTTGGGATTCGGGATTTGGGATTCGGGATTTGGGATTTGGGATTTGGGATTTGGGATTTGGGATTCGGGATTTGGGATTCGGGATTTGGGATTCGGGATTTGGGATTCGGGATTTCTGCCGGCGGAGCTGGAGCCGGAATCAGCCGGGAGGCGTCGAGGGCGGGGACGGCTGAATGCGGGGTGAGCTGCAGGCAGGGACCCCAACTCAGCCAGGGACCCCAATTCAGCCAGGGACCCCAAATTCAGGGCGAGCTGCAGGCAGGGACCCCAGAACAGTGTGAGCTGGCCCTTGGGGACCCCAACTCAGGGTGAGCTGGTCCTCAGGAACCCAAATTCAGGGTGAGCTGATCCTTTGGAACCCCAATTCAGCCAGGGACCCCAACTCAGGGCGAGCTGGTCCTTGGGGACCCCAACTCAGGGCGAGCTGCACTCAGGGACCCCAAATTCAGGGTGAGCTGCAGGCAGGGACCCCAGAACAGGGTGAGCTGATCCTTGGGGACCCAAATTTCAGCCAGTGACCCCAGTTCAGGGTGAGCTGCACTCAGGGACCCCAACTCAGGGTGAGCTGCACTCAGGGACCCCAGTTCAGGGTGAGCTGCTCCCAGTGACCCCCAGCTCAGGGTGAGCTGCTCCCAGTGACCCCAGTTCAGGGTGAGCTGTTCCCAGTGACCCCAGTTCAGGGTGAGCTGCTCCCAGTGACCCCAGAATAGGGTGAGCTGATCCTTGGGGACCCAAATTCAGCCAGTGACCCCAATTCAGGGTGAGCTGCATGGCAGGGACCCCAACTCAGGGTGAGCTGCATGGCAGGGACCCCAATTTAGGGTGAGCTGATCCTTGGGGACCCCAGTTCAGGGTGAGCTGTTCCCAGTTACCCCAGCTCAGGGTGAGCTGCTCCCAGTGACCCCAGTTCAGGGTGAGCTGCTCCCAGTGACCCCAGTTCAGGGTGAGCTGCTCCCAGTGACCCCAGAGCAGGGCTGAGCTGTTCCCAGTGACCCCAGCTCAGGGTGAGCTGTTCCCAGTTACCCCAGTTCAGGCTGAGCTGCTCCCAGCTGACAGAACCCCATCCCTCCCCGCCTGCACAGACCCCAAACACCGGGAGAGGAGCAGCACCTCCCAGCCCCCCTGGGCTGGAATGCGGATCCTGCTGCGGTTTTGGGTGGAACTGGGGTGGGAAGGGGGCGGTGGGACTCACTGGGCAGCGGGGTGAACTCCACGGCAGAGCGGCTGCGGATCCTGCCGGGGTCCAGCTCCACCCGGTGATACTCGTAGATCGTCCTGCGGCGGGACTCTGCAGCAGGGGAGGGCGGGGCTGGGGAGGGGCAGCCCAAAAAGGGATCCCAAAAAGGGACCCCAAAAAGGGACCGGCCCCCGTGGGATTGGATCAGACGGGATCGGGGATCGGGATCGGGATCGGGATCGGGATCGGGATCGAGGGGATCGGGATCGGGGGTCGGGGGTCAGGGGTCGGGAGTCAGGGGTCGGGATCGGGATTGGGGTCGGGGTCGAGTCAGGGTCAGGGATCAGGGGTCAGGGGTCAGGGGGTCAGGATCGGGGTCGGGATCGGGATCGGGGATCGGGGTCAGGATCAGGGAGTCAGGACCAGGATAGAGGGATCAGGGGTCAGGATCAGGACTAGGGGATCGAGACTGGGGATCGGGATTGGCATCGGGATGCGGGGATCGGGATCGGGATCGGGATCGGGGTCGGGATCGGGATCAAGATCGGGGTCGGGATCGGGATCAGGATCGGGAGTCAGGAGTCGGGGAGTCGGGGTCGGGATCGGGATCGGGATCAGGGGTCAGGGATAGGGGATAAGGGATGGGGATCGGGGATCGAGGATCCGGGATCGAGAGTCGGGATCAGGGATCAAGATCAGGAGTCAGGATCAGGATCCAGGATCGGGAGTCAGGATCGAGGTCTCACCGGGCACGGCGGAGCTGGGAGTTGAGCACCAGGAAGGCGTCGGAGAAACCCGGCCTTGACCGGAGTGCTGAGGCGGGGCTGATCTGCAGCACGGGCACCGGGATCTCTTGAGGGACAGGGACAGCGCCCGGCTGCTGAGCCCAGGACCAGACCCCATCCCAAAACCCAAACCCTCATCCCAAAAACCCAAACCTCATCCCAAACCCAAACCCCATCCCAGACCCCATCCCAAACCCCATCCCAGACCCCATCCCAAACCCCATCCCAGACCCCCAAACCCCATCCCAGACCCAAACCCCATCCCAGACCCCATCCCAGACCCCATCCCAAACACAAACCCCATCCCAGACCCATCCCAAACTCAAACCCCATCCCAGACCCCCAAACCCCACCCCAGACCCAAACCCCATCCCAGACCCCATCCCAGACCCAAACCCCACCCCAGATCCCCAGCCCCCAACCCCCCCGCCCCGTTTTTTCTCACCTCCCTGTAGCCGAAGACGATCCTCCCGGCTGCTGTGCAGGGGCGGCCTGGAAGGTGAAGCTGCCGAGGTCCTCCCTGCCCTGCAGGTAAACCTGGTCCCACTGCACCACCAGCGCCGTCCCTGGGGGCGGCCGCGGCTGCTCAGCCCTGCCCCTGCCCACCCCCTCCTCCCAGCCCTCCCCTGCCCCCTGCCCACCCCTCCTCCCAGCCCTCCCCTGCCCCCTGACCCATCCCCAGCACATGGGGGGCTCTTCCAAACCTCATCCCAAAAACCCAAACCCCATCCCAACCCAAACCCCAGACCCCCAGCTCTGAGCTCTTAATCTCTGCCGTCGGGTAATCTTCCAAACAAGCAAAGCAGCTAAGAGTTAAAAATGTGATTTATCACGCAGCACAGACAACGGCAAACAGCAATGGCAATAAGCAATAAGTGAATGGTAGAAAAAAAGCCAATGGCCAAAAGTAAAACTCTCCCAACACAAACTCTTATATAGAACTTTTCCAACAAGCTGAGATGCAAACTCAGACCACCACTCTTTAACCTATTAGAATTCCAGGTTCTTAGCACACCAGGTTATGTACAGAACTACACATACAATTTATCTTGTTCTAAGAAATGTCAGCAATATCCTTACTATAAATCTATCGTGTTTAAGTTCTGGGCTTGGAGCCTCTGTTGAAGATATCAGAGTGTTTGCAACCTTCACTAGAACACTCACTGCTACTGTGGAATCCACACCTCTCACTCACTGAAAACAGCAGAACTCACTCTGAGACTTATTCAATAAAAACAGCAGAACTCACTCTAACATATTCAATAAAAACAGCAGAACTCACTCTAAGACCTATTCAATAAAAACATTAGAACTCACTCTAACACTTATTCAATAAAAATATCAGAACTCACTCTAAGGCTCATTCAATAAAAACATCAGAACTCACTCTAAGATTTATTCAATAAAAACATTTGAACTCAATCTAACACCTATTCAATAAAAACAATAGAACTCACTCTAACACTTATTCAGTAAAAACATCAGAACTCACTCTAAGATTCATTCAATAAAAACATTAGAACTCAATCTAAGACTTATTCAATAAAAGCAATAGAACTCAATCTAACATTTATTCAATAAAAACAATAGAACTCAATCTAACACATTCAATAAAAAAAATCAGAACTCACTCTAACAATTATTCAATAAAAACATCAGAAAAATAAATAGAGTGTAAATTAGACTGCTAGAATGTAGAATTAGCAGATTTTATGGAATGTTTGTGATAAGGGACACGTGGCCAAGATGGAGAATTTGGGGTGTGGATACCTCTTCCTCCTTCTTCTCCGTGCCATCCGTGCTGGGTGACATGCTGGCACTTTAGATTGGATGGGGACAGAGCTGGATCATGTTATAAGAGTGAATTGTATTGGAAAATAATTGTAAATCCCTAGTAGGTAATTTAGACTATAAAAGATCAGTCCTGCCTGTGCCAGGCAGATTCTGCCTGGGGAGCAGAGCTGTGAGCTGGACAGAGCAATCCTGAGATAAGGAGGAATAAACAGCCGTGAAAAGCTCTCAGAACAGCCTCCCGCAGTCTCTCAGAAAGAGCTGGCTCCAGACCCCCTGCATGTCCCCCCGAGGCGATGTGAGGGCGGAGGAGCCGCCCGGGGCTGCAGCACTCACCGTTGTCCAGGTACTGCACGGTGGAGCTGCGGGAGTAGCTGGGGTTGAAGTTGGCCATCAGCGGGGCGATGTACTGCGTGGCCGTCAGCATGCGGTGCAGGACGTCCCCCACGAAGATGAACCCTGGGCAGGCAGAGATGGAGCAGCAGGAGCTCCCCCTGGCATCCCCATCCCGGTTTTTCCCCCTCTGGATTTCCTCCGTGGCCCCCCCTGTGCCCCCAGGTGCTGCAGGGGTGAGGGGCAGCAGGTCCTGACAGCCCCAGGAGGTTTGGGGTGCAGGGGGGTTGGAGGGGCTGTGCCCCCTTCCCTGAGCTCCCTGGGGTTCAGGGGTGTGGGGTGAGCTTGGAGCAGGCACCAGGGCCATGTGCAGCCCCTCAGTGTGGGAATCACATCCACCCCATCCCATGGATCCCATCCTGTCCCATCCTGTCCCATCCTGTCCCATCCCATGGATCCCTTCCTGTCCCATCCTGTCCATCCCATCCTGTCCATCCCATCCTGTCCCATCCTGTCCATCCCATCTCATCAATCCCATCCTGTCCTGTCCATCCCATCCATCCCATCCATCCTATACATCCCATCCCATCCCATGGATCCCATGGATCCCATCCCATCCCATCCCATGCCATCCCATCCCATCCCCATCCCATCCCCATCCCATCACATACATCACATCCCATCCCATCCCATGGATTCCACCCCATGGATCCCATCCCATCCCATCTCCATTTCATTCCATTCCATTCAATTGCATTCCATTCCATTTTCCCCATTTTCCCTTTTTTCCTGTTATTTTCCCATCATTTTCCCATCCTGTGCCCATCCCGTCCCATCCCATCCCATCCCAATGCATTTTTCCCATTTTCCCCATTATTTTCCCCATTATTTTCCCATTATTTTCCCGTTACTTTCCCATCATTTTCCCGTCTTTTCTCATCCCATCCCATGGATCCCATCCCATCCCATCCCATGGATTCCATCCCATCCCGTCCCATCCCACTCCATTTCATTCCATCCCATCCCACTCCATTTCATTCCATTCCATTTTTCCCATTTTCCCATTTTTCCTGTTATTTCCCCATCATTTTCCCATCCCGTCCTATCCCATCTCATCCCAATGCATTTTTCCCATTTTCCCCATTATTTTCCCATTATTTTCCCATCATTTTCCCACCATTTTCCCATTTCCTCATCCCATTATCCCATCCCATAATCCCGCCCCAGTCCCGGCCCCACTCACCGCCCGTGGCGATGGTCACCTGCCGCAGGGGGTGGCCGTAGAAGGGGAAGTCAAAGGACAGAACAATTCTCTGTGGGGAGGAGAGCAGGGCAGAGCTGGAGCCTCGGGAAAAATGGTTGGGATGGGATGGGATGGGATGGGATGGGGATGGGGATGGGGATGGGGATGGGGATGGGGATGGGGATGGGGATGGGGATAAGGATGGGGATGGATGGGGATGGGGATGGGGATGGGGATGGGGATGGGGATGGGATAAGGATGGGGATGGGGATGGGGATGGGGATGGGGATGGGGATGGGATGGGATGGGATGGGATGGGATGGGATGGGATGGGATGGGATGGGATGTTATCCATGGGATGAGATGGGATCCATGAGATGGAATGGGATGGGATAATGGGATGGGATAATGGGATGGGATAATGGGATGGGATCCATGGGATGTTATCCATGGGATGGGATGTTATCCATGGGATGGGATCCATGGGATGGGACCCATGGGACAGGATGGGATGTGAGGGGAACCCCGCAGGCTCCTCTCCCCCGGAGGAGCAGGGGTGCCCCCAGCCCTAGCCCCCAGCCCCCCAGCCCCCGGTGCCGCTCACCGCGGCCTGCCGGTGCGTGCTGGACAGGATCCCGTGGGTGCGCACGCGGCTCCCGCCGGCCGCCCCCAGCTCCACCCAGAGCCCCCGGGGCTGAGCCTCCCCCGGGCCGTAGAACCGCGACACGTAGTAGCTGTGATTGTCCTCCTGCAGCACAGAGCGGGGACAAACCCGGCATGGATCCGGGACAGATCCGGGACAGATCCGGGATAGATCTGGGAAAAATTCGGGATAGATCCAGGGAAAATCCGGGATAGATCCGGGAAAAATCCAGGATAAATCCAGGGAAAATCTGGGATAGATCCCAGGATAGATCTGGGAAAAATCCTGGATAGATCCTGGAAACATCCAGGATAGATCCAGGAAAAATCTGGGATAGATCCAGGATAGATCCTGGATAAATCCTGGATAGATCCTGGAAAAATCCGGGATAGATCCAGGAAAAATCTGGGATAGATCCAGGATAGATCCGGAAAAATCCAGGATAGATGTGGGAAAAATCCGGGATAGATCCAGGAAAAATCCAGGAAAAATTCAGGATAGATCTGAGGAAAATCCAGGAAAAATTCAGGATAGATCTGAGGAAAATCCAGGAAAAATCCAGGATAGATCTGAGGAAAATCCAGGAAAAATCCAGGAAAGATCCAGGAAAGATCCAGGAAAGATCCAGGATAGATCCAGGATAGATCCAGGAAAAAGCCAGGAAAGATCTGGGAAAAATCAGGGAAAAATCGGGGAAAATCCGAGATAGATTCAGGAAAAATCCAGGGAAAAGTCCAGGATAGATCCAGGAAAATCCAGGATAGACCCAGTAAAGATCCAGGAAAAATCCAGGAATAATCCAGGAAAATGCAGGACAGATCCAGGAAAGATCCAGGATAGATCCAGGATAGATCCAGGAAAAACCCAGTAAAGATTCAGGAAAATCCAGAATCGATCCAGGATTGATCGAGGATTGATCCAGGAAAAATCCAGAATAGATACAGGAATGATCCAGGAAAAATCCAGGACAGATCCAGGATAGATCCAGGATAGATCCAGGAAAAATCCAGAACAAATCCAGGACAGATCCAGGACAGATGCCCCAAGTGACCACTCCAGGCCGACCAAACAGGGCCAGAGGAAATGCTGGAAATGCTGAACCTCGGGAAGAGCAGCTGGGGCAGGGCAGGGCCAGAGAGACCCCCAAATGTCCCCAAATCATGTCCCCAAATGTCCCCAAATCATGTCCCCAGATGTCCCCAAATCAGGGAGCAAAGCTTCACCCTCCGGGGTGGGAGCTGCCTCTCCACACCCCAAATTTGGGATATTTTGGGAGCAGAGATGGAAAAACCCCTCCATGCCCTGGGGTGGCACCCCTGAGGCGGGACAGGGTGAGATGCACTTGTGAGCTCGGCACAGATCCCAAAATCCCAGAAATTGCTGCTCTTCCCTCCAGCCGGCAGCACCACACCCTCCCAGCATCCCCCCGCGGCCGCCAGAGGTTTTGGGCTGGTTTGGGGCGTTTTTAAATATTTCCATATTTAAATTTTATTTTCCCGTATTTAAATATTTGGGAGTTTCCTGGTTTGAGGCTCCTCTCGGTTTTGGGCTGGTTTGGGGCGTTTTTAAATATTTCCATATTTAAATTTTATTTTCCGTATTTAAATATTTCGGACTTTCCTGGTTTGTGGCTCCTCTCGATTTTGGGCTGGTTTGGGACGTTTTTAAAGATTCCAATATTTAAATTTTATTTTCCATATTTCCGTTTTTAAATATTTGGCAGTTTCCTGGTTTGAGGCTCCTCTCGATTTTGGGTTGGTTTGGGGCGTTTTTAAATATTTCCATATCTAAATTTTATTTTCCGTATTTAAATATTTGGGAGTTTCCTGGTTTGTGGCTCCTCTCGGTTTTGGGTTGGTTTGGGGCATTTTTAAATATTTCCACATTTAAATTTTATTTTCCATATTTCCGTATTTAAATATTTGGCAGTTTCCTGGTTTGTGGCTCCTCTCGGTTTTGGGCTGGTTTGGGGCATTTTTAAACATTTCCACTTTGGGACTTTCCTGGTTTGTGGCTTCCTCTCGGTTTTGGGTTGGTTTGGGGCGTTTTTAAATATTTCCATATTTAAATTTTATTTTCCCGTATTTAAATATTTGGGAGTTTCCTGGTTTGAGGCTCCTCTCGATTTTGGGTTGGTTTGGGGCGTTTTTAAATATTTCCATATCTAAATTTTATTTTCCGTATTTAAATATTTGGCAGTTTCCTGGTTTGTGGCTCCTCTCGGTTTTGGGCTGGTTTGGGGCATTTTTAAACATTTTCACTTTGAGACTTTCCTGGTTTGTGGCTCCTCTCGGTTTTGGGTTGGTTTGGGGCGTTTTTAAATATTTCCATATTTAAATTTTATTTTCCGTATTTAAATATTTGGGAGTTTCCTGGTTTGAGGCTCCTCTCGATTTTGGGCTGGTTTGGGGCATTTTTAAACATTTCCACTTTGGGAGTTTCCTGGTTTGAGGCTCCTCTTGATTTTGGGTTGGTTTGGGGCATTTTTAAACATTTCCACTTTGGGAGTTTCCTGGTTTGTGGCTCCTCTCCATCCTCGAGGGAGGAGCTGGAGCAGAGGGAAGCAGCCACTTCATCCCTGGAGTGCTGGGACACAGGGGCCACCAAAAATATCGGGATGAGTCAGCCCACACCAAAAACATCGGGACAAAAACCAAAAAACACCAGGAGCAGTCACCCCACACCAAAAATATCGGGGTGAGTCAGCCCACACCAAAAACACCGGGACAAAAATAAAAAACACCGGGACAAGTCACTCTTCACCAAAAATATCGGGGCAAGGAACACGACACCAAAAATATCGGGACAAGGAACACGACACCAAAAATATCGGGACAAGTCGCTCCGCACCAAAAATATTGGAATAAGGTACTCCCCCCCAAAAAAAATCGGGACGAGTGACCCCAAAAAACACCGGGACAAAACCCAGAAAAAACACCGGGACAAGTCAGTCCCCAACAAAAATATCGGGACAAGGAACACGACACCAAAAATATCGGGACAAGAAACACGACACCAAAAATATCGGGGCAAGGAACTCCCCCCAAAAATATCGGGACAAGGAACTCCCCCCCAAAAATATCGGGACAAGGAACATGACACCAAAAATATCGGGACAAGTGACCCCAAAAAACACCGAGACAAAACCCAAAAAAAACCACCGGGACAAAACCCAAAAAAAACACCGGGACAAGTCACTCCTCACCAGAAATATCGGGGCAAGGAACCCCCCACCAAAAATATCGGGACAAGGAACACGACACCCAAAATATCGGGACAAGGAACTCCGCACCAAAAATATTGGAACAAGGATCTCCCTCCCCCAAAAAAATCGGGACGAGTGACCCCAAAAAACACCGGGACAAAACCCAAAAACACACCGGGACAAGTCACTCCCCAACAAAAATATCGGGACAAGGAACACGACACCAAAAATATCGGGACAAGGAACTCCCCCCAAAAAATATCGGGACAAGGAACTCCCCCCCAAAAAAATCGGGACAAGTGACCCCAAAAACACAGGGACAAAAACAAAAAAAAACCATCGGGACAAAAAACCAAAAAAACCAATGGGACAAGTCACTCTTCACCAAAAATATCGGGACAAGGAACACGACTCCAAAAATATCGGGACAAGTCACCCCCACATCAAGTATATTGGAACAAGGAACTCCCCCCTAAAAATATCGGGACGAGTGGCCCCAAAAACACCGGGACAAAAACCAAAAAAAACATCGGGACAAAAAACCAAAAATAAAAACCAATGGGACAAGTCACTCTTCACCAAAAATATCGGGACAAGGAGCACGACACCAAAAATATCGGGACAAGGAACACGACACCCAAAATGTCGTGACAAGTGACTCTCTGCCAAAAACTGGGACAAAACCCAAAGCCCAGGCTCAGGGAACCCCCCCCGGCTGCCGAGGGACCCGCCACAAATAACCGGGAGCTAATTGAGGGCGCTAATTAGGCTGGGAGCGCCGGGGGAGGTGTCGCCCGAGGCGGCGGCGACACGTGAGTGTCACCGAGTGTCCCCACAGAGCGACACCCCGGATTTCCAGCGGGGTTTGGGGGTCCGCGCGGGGATGGGGGCAGGGGGACCCCCACTCACGACAAAGCGGGTCTCGTTGGGCCGCAGGGTGTCGATGGCCAGGTCCTGGCTGAGGTGGGGCGCGTCCCCAGCCCCTCGTCCCTCGCTCCCGGGGGGGCGGCCTGGGGGACACAGGGAGGGGTCGGGGCGTGGGGACAGTCCTGGGGTCAGTCCTGTCCCCTGAAGGGCGCTGCTGGCTCTGTGACGCGAGTTTTGAGGGGTCTCAGCCTCGGGGGATGGCGACAGGGGGGACAGCTGGGAGTGACACCCACAAATGGCAGCGCCAGCGGAGAGCCGCGCCCGTGTGGCCGTGGCCGTGTCCCCAAGCCGGGTCCCCTCCATGTCCCCAAAACAGATCACCCCCGTGTCCCCAGAGCCAGAACCCTCCATGTCCCCAAACCAGGTCACCCCATGTCCCCATACGGGTCCCCTCCATGTCCCCAAAACAGATCCCCCCGTGTCCCCAAGCCGGGTCCCCTCCATGTCCCCAGAGCCAGAACCCCTCCCTGTCCCCAAATCAGGTCACCCCCATGTCCCCAAGCATCGGTCCCTCCACGTCCCCAAAACAGATCCCCCCCATGTCCCCAAATCAGGTCACCCCCATGTCCCCAAAGCCGGGTCCCCTCCATGTCCCCAAAGCCAGGTCACCCCATGTCCCCAAACCAGGTCCTCTCCATGTCCCCAGAGCGAGGTCCCTCCATGTCCCCCAAATCAGGTCACCCCCCATATCCCCAAATCAGGTCACCCCATGTCCCCAAAGCCAGGTCCCTTCTATGTCCCCAAGCATCACTTCCCTTCATGTCCCCCAAAACCAATCCCCCTTCATGTCCCCAAAGCCAGCTCCTTCCGTGTCCCCAAACCAGGTCCCTCCATGTCCCCAAGCCAGCTCCCTCCATGTCCCCAAAGCCAGGTCACCCCCATGTCCCCAAACCAGGTCCCCTCCATGTCCCCAAGCATCATTCCCCTCCATGTTCCCCAGAGCGAGAACCCCCATGCCCCCAAAGTCAGGTCCCTCCATGTCCCCAAATCAGGTCCCCCCATATCCCCCAAAGCCGGGTCCTCTCTGTGTCCATAAAACCAGGTCCCCCCATGTCCCCAAAGCCAGGTCCCTTCTATGTCCCTAAACCAGGTCCCCCCATGTCCCCAAGCATCACTCCCCTTCATGTCCCCAAAACAAAACCCCCTTCATGTCCCCAAGCCAGCTCCCCTCCGTGTCCCCCAAACCGGGTCTCCTCCATGTCCCCAAGCACCCCCCTCCATGTCCCCAAAGCCAGGTCACCCCCATATCCCCAAAGCTAGGTCCTCTCTGTGTCCCCAAAACCAGGTCACCCCCATGTCCCCAAAGCCAGGTCCCTTCTATGTCCCCAAACCAGGTCCCCTCCATGTCCCCAAAGCCAGGTCACCCCCATGTCCCCAAACCAGGTCCCCTCCATGTCCCCAAAGCCACAACCCCTCCCTGTCCCCAAGCACCGGTTCCCTCCATGTCCCCAAAGCCAGGTCACCCTATGTCCCCAAACCAGGTCCCCTCCATGTCCCCAAAGCCAGGTCCCCCCCATGTCCCCAGAGCCAGAACCCCTCCCTGTGCCTGGGCCACATTCCCTAATGTCCTCAAAGGCAGGTCACCCCCATGTCCCTAAACCAGGTCCCTTTCCATGTCCCCAAACCAGGTCCCCTCCGTGTCCCAAGTTCCGGGCGGGCTCGGGGTGTCGGGCAGGTCCCCGGTCCCCGGTGCCGTCCCCCCGCTCCGCCTCATCTCCCGGGAGCGCGGCTCGGGGGCTTGCGGAGGGTGAAAATCCCGCTTGGCACCGAGCGCGCGGGGGCGGCGGGGACACGGCCGGGACTGTCCCCGAGCGGGGACACCGCTCCGCCCCTGGGACCGGTCACGGCCGCGGCGTTAATTGCTAATTGCCGCCTAATGAGCTCCTGATGAGCTGGGCTCTGTCCCCAGGTCTCCCGGAGGGGAAACTGAGGCACGGACAGAGCGGGCTCTGTGCTCGGGGGTCACACTCGCCATCCCGGGGGGCAGCTGTGGGGTGTCCCAGACAGCAGAGACCCCCCCCGCCCCAAAAGGCTCCCCAAAATCTCAGCGGGTGGCTGCAGCCCCAGCCACGGGTGGGGGGATCCCAGCACAGGTTGGGGGGTCCCGGCACCCCACCTGGGGGGCACGGGGAGGGGAGCGGGACCCCCACGGGCAGGTGGGGTGTGGGACACGCACCTGCGGGCTCGGGGGGCACGGAGACACCCCCAAAGCACAGCACAGCACAGACCCCCGGAGAGACCCCCAGAGCAGAGCTGGGACCCCCCCAGCACCCCAGACCCCCCTGCACCCCCAGTCCCGGCCCCCCCTACCTGCGCCCAGCGCCCCGCGGAGCAGGCAGAGCAGGAGGAGACCCCCCCGAAGCATGGCGGGGGTCGTGGGGGGCTCAGCGCCCCGCCATGGGCCGGGACCCCCGGGAGCCGCGCACCGAGCGGAGCCGAGCCGGAGCCGGGCGGGGCCGGGGGCGGGGCGGGGGTGGAACTGGGAGGGACTGGGAGGGACTGGGAGCGGTGGGAAGGGATGGAGCGGGCAGCGGGACCCCGAAATGTTCCCGAGCACCCCCATCCCCGGGCTGGGCCGCACCTCCGGGCGCTCACCCCTCCCTCCCCGCGTTTTTGGGGGGCTGCCCTGGGGCACCAGCCAGGTTTGGGGTCCCCCGGGCTGTCCCCACTGCTCTGGGCTGAGCCCACCGGCCCCCCAAGCCACAGGACCGCAGCCCCTTGTTTGGGGGGTCCCCTTCACCCCACCCTCGCCCACCCGGCCCCCCATGCACAGCCGGAGGGTTTGTGCCCGTCCCAATGCCGCAGCTTTTCCCTTCCGAGAAGGAGCAGCGGGTTTTGGGGTTTTGGGGTTTTGGGGTTTTGGGGTTTTGGGGTTTTTGGGGTTTTTGGGGTTTGGGGGGCGGAGGAGCAGGAGCGCAAAGCGGGGGGCGCAGGGTGGGGGGCTCAGAGTGGGGGTCCCGCTGGCACCGCAGAGCCCCGCGAGCAGCTCCCGCATCCAGCCAAAGCGACTTCTGGCCACCCCATAATGTGGGCAGCGTTTTGGGGGGGCTCGGGCTGCACCCCAGCCCCTCAGCCCCGGGTGCGGGGTGGGAGGGGGGCTCAGAGCCCCCCAGAAATGTGCCCCGTGCCCAGGGCCTGCAGGGCGATGCTGACCCCTCCCCACCCTGCCCCGCATCCCACGCGCCAAGCCCCCCCGTGGGGGGCGGGGACAATTTTGGGGGTCCTGCGGCCCCGCGGCTGCTCTGAGATGAGGTAGCAAAGGGGGAAATGCAAAATTTTTGGGGATCCCCGAGAGCTGGGTCCTTCCTGCTCCAAAACAAAGCGGCGCCCCCCCCGCGGCCCCCCTGAGGCTGGGGGAGCGGCGGGGGGCGGGACGCGGCCGCCCCTCGCTGCGGGGGTGCTGGGGGGCGAATAGACCGGGTGAGAAAAATAGAATTGGGGCTCCCCCAAAAAAGGGAGGAAAACAAGGGGGCACCCGGATTTGAACCGGGGACCTCTTGATCTGCAGTCAAATGCTCTACCACTGAGCTATACCCCCGCTGCGGAGCGCTGCCCGCCGCCCGCCATAGCACCGGCACCGCCGGGGACCGCGGCGGGACGGCGGGATGGGGACACGGGGATGGGGACGGAGGGATCGGGGACACGGGAATGGGGACAGGGGATGGGAATTCCGGGATGGGAATTTCAGGATGGGGATTCCGGGATGAGGACACGGGATGGGGACAGAGGGATCGGGACACGGGATGGAGATTCCGGGATGGGGACACGGGATGGGGACAGAGGGATGGGGACACGGAATGGGGACGAGGGATGGGGACACGGGATGGGGACATGGGAGTGGGGACACCGGGAATGGAGATTCCGGGATGGGGACAGGGAATGGGGACACGGGATGGGGACACGGGAATGGAGATTCCGGGATGGGGACAGGGAATGGGGACACGGGATGGGGACATGGGATGCGGACACTGGATGGGGACACGGGATGGGGACAGAGGGATGGGGACATGGGAATGGGGACACGGGATGGGGACACGGGAATGGGAGATTCGGGATGGGGACAGGGAATGGGGACACGGGATGGGGACACGGGATGGGGACACAGGGATGGGGACAGGGAATGGGGACAGAGGGATGGGGACATGGGGATGGGGACACGGGGATGGGGACACGGGATGGGGACATGGGAATGGGGACACGGGAATGGGGACACGGGAATGGAGATTCCGGGATGGGGACAGAGGGATGGGGACACGGGATGGGGACATGGGATGGGGACGCGGGATGGGGACACGGGGATGGGGACATGAGATGGGGACACGGGATGGGGACACGGGATGGGGACAGAGGGATGGGGACAGAGGGATGGGGACAGGGATGGGGACACGGGGATGGGAACGGGGACACGGGATGGGGGACACGGAATGGAAATTCGGGATGGGGACATGGGATGGGGACAGCGGGCGGGACGGCGGGACAGGGATTCGGAATGGGGACACGAGAATGGGGACACGGGATGGGGACACCCCTTGGGACAGGGACACCCCCACCCACGGACACCCCAAAAACACTGGAACCCCTCAATCCCTGGACACCCCCAGCCACGGACACCCCAAAACACGGACATCCTTGGGACACCCCCCACCCACGGACCGCCCCACACCCAGGACACCCCCACACCCACTGACCCACCCCTAGGGACACCCCCACACCCACGGACACCCCCCAGGGACACCCCCACACCCACAGACACCCCTGGGACACCCCCACGCCCACAGACACCCCCAGGGACACCCCCCACACCCACGGACCCCCCCACACTCACCCCCCCGCAGTGCCCTCCCCCAGCTCCCCTCCCTCCCCCCGAGTGACCCGGGGGGACCCGGCACCCCAAACCCCCAAACCCCCAAACCCCCAAACCCCCCACTGGGTCAGGGTGCAGTAGCCCCCAGACTGCCGGAGCGGGGTTTTGGGGGGCGGGGGGATGGGGACAGCGGCCCGGACCCCACGGCAGGTCAATATTTGCTCCCAAAGCCGCGGGGCAAACACGGGCCGGGCCCGGCGGCCCCTCCTGGGCCGGGACCGAGGGAGGGAAATTTGGGGTCACCCCGTCAATCCCCGCGTCACCCCTCAACCCCAGCCCGGGAAACTGAGGCACGGGCGCGGCGGGAACGGGGGAAATCCTGGAGGGGGGATCCCCAAATCCCTGCAGAGCCCCAGAGCGCCCCAGTGAACCCCAGTGCGCCCCAGTGCGCCCCAGTGCATCCCAGTGCGCCCCAGAGCACTCCTGTGCACCCCAGAGCGCCTCAGTAAACTCCAGTGCATCCCAGTGCATCCCAGTGCATCCCAGTAAACTCCAGTGCGCCCCAGAGCGCCCCACTGCATCCCAGTGCACCCCAGTACATCCCAGTGCACCTCAGTGCATCCCAGTGCACCTCAGTGCATCCCAGTACATCCCAGTGCGCCCCAGTGCGCCCCAGTGCATCCCAGTGCACCTCAGTGCATCCCAGTACATCCCAGTGCGCCCCAGTGCGCCCCAGCTCCCGTGGGGACATCGCCCCCGGGGGATGCCGCAGCCCCCAAACCCCAAACCCCAAACCCCAAACCCCGCGGGGAGGATCCCGGCCTGGAGGGACCCGGGGTGACTGCGGAGGCCTGGGGGACTTGGGGACACGGAAGTGACACTGGGGGACCCCCTCGGGACACGGAGGTGACACTGGGGGATCCTCTAAGGGACACGGAGGTGACACTGCGGGACCCGTTTGGGGACATGCCGGTGACAGTGTCTGCGGGCTCCGCTTGGGGACACGGAGGTGACACTGCGGGACCCGCTTGGGGACACGGAGGTGACACTGCGGGACCCGCTGGGGACACGGAGGTGACAATGTCTTGGGGACCCGCTGGGGACACGGAGGTGACGCTGTCTGGGGACCCGATTGGGGACACGGAGGTGACGCTGTCCCCCTCGGGACGCGGAGGTGGCGCTGTCCCCCCGGGGGGCCGTGTCCCGAGATAAGCCCCGGGCGATAAGGGCTGGCACCCCATTAGCGCGGGGGGTGCCAATCCTGTCACCCGGCTGGGACGGGGACACGGCGGGGACGCGGGGGGGACACACGGACACAGGGGGGACACAGGGGGAACACACGGACACAGGGGACACACGGACACGGGGACATGGGGGACACACAGACACCCGGGGACATGGGGACACACAGACCACGGGGACACACGGACAGGGGGGCACGGGGGGGACACACGGACACGGGACACACAGACACGGGGACACACGGGGACACACGGACACGGGACACCCCAAAATGTACCCACAGCCCCCTGAGCTATGGGGGGACACAGGGAACCCCGAATTTCACCCAAAATCACCATTTCGAGCTCTGGGGGGACACCGGACACCCCAAACATCACCCAAAATCATAATTCCGAGCTGCGGGGGGAAACAAGACACCCCAAACTTCACCCAAAATCAACATCCCGAGTTATGGGGGGACACAGGACACCCAAAGTGCACCCACAGCCCCCCTGAGCTCTGGGGGGACACAGGACACCCAAACTTCACCCAAAATCATAATTCGCAGCTGTGGGGGGACCCAGGACACCCCAAACTTCACCCAAACCACCACTCCGAGCTCTGGGGGGACACAGGATACCCAAATTTCACCCAAAATCAACATCCCGAGTTATGGGGGGACACAGGACACCCCAAACTTCACTCAAAATCATAATTCCGCGCTGTGGGGGGGGGACCCAGGACACCCCAAAATGTACCCACAGCCCCCTGAGCTATGGGGGGACACAGGGAACCCCGAATTTCACCCAAAATCATAATTCCGAGTTATGGGGGGACACAGGACACCGCAAAATCACTCCGAGCTCTGTGGGGACACAGGACACCCCAAACTTCACCCAAAATCACCACTCGGAGCTCTGGGGGGGACACAGGACACCCCAAAGTGCACCCACAGCCCCCTGAGTTATGGGAGGACACAGGGAACCCCGAATTTCACCCAAAATCATAATTCCGAGTTATGGGGGGACACTGGACACCCCAAACTTCACCCAAAATCATAATTTCGCTCTCTGAGGGGACGCGGGACATCCAAACTTCACCCAAAATCAACATCCCGAGCTCTGGGGGGACACAGGACACCCCAAACTTCACCCAAAATCATAATTTCGAACTCTGGGGGGATACAGGACGCCCTAACATCACCCAAAATCAACATCCCGAGTTATGGGGGGACACAGGACACCCCAAACTTCACCCAAAATCATAATTTCGCTCTCTGAGAGGACACGGGACACCCCAAACTTCACCCAAAATCATAATTTCGCTCTCTGAGAGGACCCAGGACACCCCAAACTTCCCCCAAAACCACCACTCGGAGCTGTGGGGGGGACGCGGGGCTGGCGCCGCAGCCAGACCGCCCCGGGGGGGGCTGTTTGCTCGGGGCCGCTGCCCCCCCCGAGGGGAAGGCTGGCAATTATGGAAATCCCTTAAGCCCCGGCCGCCTCCCCGCGCCCCATTAGCCGGGCAAACACTTTTAGCGGCGGGGGGCGCGGGCGGCCCGCGGCTACTTAAACCCCGCGGGCCGGGCGGGCTCCAGCAGCGGCCCCGCCATGGTGAGCGCCGCGGCCGCGCTCTGCCTGCTCGCCGGGCTGCTGCCGCCCGCCGCCGCGCACCTCTGGGCATGGATGTTCTCCCTGCCGCAGCAGCCGCCCGACGCGGCCGCGCTGGGCAGGAGCCCCGCGGAGCGGCTGGAGCAGGTGAGGAGTGGGGCTGGGGGGAGATGGGGAGAGAGGGTGGGAGAATGGGGGGGTGGGCACAGAGCTGGGTTTGCTGGATTTAGAACCGGGACGGGCACAGGGCTGGGTTTGCAGGATTTAGAGCCAGGGTGGGCACAGAGCTGGGTTTGCAGCATTTAGAACCGGGACGGAGCTCAGGGCTGGGTTTGCAGGATTTAGAGCCAGGGTGGGCACAGGGGTGGGCACAGGAACCGGTGGGGGCAGAATTTACAGCCAGGGTGGGCTCAGGGTGGGCTCAGAGCTGGGTTTGCAGGATTTAGAACGGGACGGGCTCAGGGTGGAGCTCAGAGCTGGGTTTGCAGGATTTAGAACGGGACGGGCTCAGAGCTGGGTTTGCAGGATTTAGAACCGGGGCCCGGGCACAGGGTGGGCACAGAGCTGGGTTTGCAGAATTCTGACCAGGGTGGGCTGGGGTGGGCACAGAGCTGGGTTTGCAGGATTTAGAACCAGGACGGGCACAGAGCTGGGTTTGCAGGATTTAGAACCAGGACGGGCACAGAGCTGGGTTTGCAGGATTTAGAGCCAGGGTGGGCACAGGAACCGGTGGGGACAGAATTTACAGCCAGGGGTGGGCTCAGGGTGGGCACAGAGCTGGGTTTGCAGCCTGGGTGGGCTCAGGGTGGGCACAGGGATCTGTGGGGCAGGATTTACAGCCAGGGTGGGCAGAGGGGTGAGTGGGGCAGGATTTAGAACCGGGACGGGCACAGGGGTGGGCACAGGAGCGGATGGGGCCAGAAGTTTACAGCCAGGGTGGGCACAGGGATGTGTGGGGCAGGATTTACAGCCAGGATGGGCTCAGGGTGGGCTCAGGATGGGCTCAGGGTGGGCACAGAGCTGGATTTGCAGGATTTAGAACGGGGGTGGGCACAGGGTGGGCACAGAACTGGGTTTGTAGCCTGGGTGGGCTCAGGGTGAGCACAGAGCTGGGTTTGCAGGATTTAGAAGCAGGATGGGCTCAGGGTGGGCACAGAGCTGGGTTTGCAGGATTTAGAACCAAGCGTGGGCACAGGGGTGGGCACAGAGCTGGGTTTGCAGCGTGGGTGGGCTCAGGGGTGGGCACAGGGATCTGTGGGGCCGGAGTTACAGCCAGGGTGGGCAGAGGGGTGAGTGGGGCGGATTTAGAACCAGGGTCGGCTCGGGGTGGGCACAGAGCTGGGTTTGCAGGATTTAGAACCGGGACGGGCTCAGGGTGGGCACAGAGCTGGGTTTGCAGGATTTAGAACCAGGGTGGGCACAGGGATGTGTGGGGCAGAATTTAGAACCGGGATGGCCACAGGGTGGGCACAGTTTGCAGGATTTAGAGCCTGGGTGGGCTCAGGGTGTGTGGGGCAGGATTTAAAGGTGGGCACAGGGGTGAGTGGGGCACAGAATTTACAGCCAGGGGTGGGCACAGGGGGTGAGTGGGGCAGGATTTAGAACCAGGGTGGGCACAGGGTGGGCAGAGGGGTGAGTGGGGCAGGATTTACAGGGTGGGCACAGGGGTCGGAGGGGGGTACGAGCATGGTTCGGAACCGGGGCGGGCTCAGAATTGGCAAAGTGTGCGCAGGGGCAGAAGGGGAGTTCGGAGCCAGCACTGACAGCTGGGGGTGCAGAGGGGCGGCGTAACCCGCGGTGACCCCAAAATGTTCCGGGGGGGGCGGACACGGTCCGTGTGCGGCCAGGGGCGGACACGAGATGTCCCTGTCCGGCCAGGGGTGCACACGGGGTGTCCATCTCCATCCAGGACCGATCCCTGCTGTCCCTCACATCTCTCGTGTCCCTCGTGTCCCTCGTGTCCCGGCGGGGGCCGTGCAGAGGGCGATGGGTGCACACGGGGTGTCCCTGTCCATCCGTGGGTGGACACGGGGTGTCCATCTCCAGCCAGGACCGGTCCCTCGTGTCCCTCCTGTCCCTCCTGTCCCTCCTGTCCCTGGAGTCCCTCCTGTCCCTCCTGTCCCTCCTGTCCGTCGTGTCCCTGGCGTCCCTGGCGTCCCTCGTATCCCTCGTGTCCCGCGTGTCCCTGCGTGTCCCTCCTGTCCCTGGCGTCCCTCCTGTCCCTCCTGTCCCTCCTGTCCGTCGTGTCCCTGGCGTGCCTGGCGTCCCTCGTGTCCCTCGTGTCCCTCTCTCCCGGCGGGGCCGGCAGGGGGCGCGGTGGCGCGGGGGGCGCGGTGGAGCAGGACCGGCAGGGGGCGCGGGGGGCGCGGGGCCGGCAGGGGGCGCGGTGGAGCAAGGACCGGCAGGGGCGCGGGGCCGGTAGGAACCGGCAGGGGGCGCAGTGGCGCAGGGGGCGCGGGGGCGCAGAACCGGCAGGGGCGCTGGGCCGGCAGGGGGGCGCGGCGGGCAGGTCCCAGCAGGGGGCGCGGCGGAGCGGGGGGCGCGGGGGGCGCAGGAGCCGGCAGGGGGCGCGGGGCCGGTAGGGACCGGCAGGGGGCGCGGTGGCGCGGGGGGCGCGGCGGAGCGGGTCCAGCAGGGGGCGCGGTGGCGCAGGGCGGCGCCGGGCGCTCCAGTGGCGCAATCGGTCAGCGCGCGGTACTTATAGGGCGGTACGCGAGCGATGCCGAGGTTGTGAGTTCGAGCCTCACCTGGAGCAGAACTTTTGTGGGGGGTCGCGCCGCCCCCCCTGTACTTCCTCACACCGGGTTTTCTTTTCCTGGATCCGCCCCCAAAATCCCTCCAACACCAGAGCCGCGGTTTTGCGCCATTTCTGCCGTGTCTCGGGTGGGGGATGGGGCGTGACCCCCCTGACGCTCCGTGTCCCCCCCCCCGCAGGTGGCGCCGTGCAGCGCGACATCCCCCTGCGCCCAGGGCCACTTCTGCGACGAGCACTTCGGGCTGTGCCTGCCCGCCCGGCCCGCGGGCCACTACTGCCGCCGCGACCCGCACTGCGCCCCGGGGCTCGTCTGCATGTTCGGCAAGTGCCAGCAGCCCGCGCCCCCCGGGCACGACGGTGAGTGCATGTCGCGACAGGCGGAGAGTCGCGTGTGATGGCGACAATGGCTTGCTAAGCGTGAGAAGCGAAAGAAGCGCTTCATTAAAAACCCGAACCGTGTTTATAGGTTCGCAAGTCTCAAACAGGAGAGTAATTCACTGGACAAGAGGAGAAAACATCTCCTGTCACCTAAAGCACAAAACTGTTTCTCAGCGTTAATCTCTGTTTATTAATTCCTTTCTGCTTACCAGAAAGTTATCTCAGATTATTAAGGAATGGCGGGGTTGTTTTGGGGGTTTTTGGGGTTTTTTGGGGTTTTTTTTTCCCTACCGGTCACAGCCGCAGCCCCCCCGTGTCCCCCTCAGCAGGCTCAAGCACGGGACACCCAAAAAGAGCACTGAAAATAGAAGGACTGGTCTACAAAAAATTTAATTATTATTTAAGTGGATTATTCTGAAATGTTTGTTGTTCAGAAAATTGCCTCATGAAGATAGTAGATGCGATTTCCTTCAGCTTTCTGACACCCTGGTAACATCTGTGATTGAATTGTGACTGCAAAAAAAAATCCCTCTGAATATTTGACTGACCCTGCAATGTAGCACTCTATATATTTATATTTATTAATATAGCGCTCTGGCATTCTTCAGCAGTGAATTTACAAGACGAACCGCATGGAACACAGATTTAATCACTTTTATTCAGCTGAGATTTTAACTTGTTTGTTTTACCGTGTTTTGGTTACCCAATCAGTGAGGAAAGGCTCGGACTGGAGTTGTCCCAGCCTGCGAAAAAGAACTCAGAACCTGAAAAATACCTGGCAAACTCTGCCTGGGCTTTCAGGGGTGTGCACAAGAACTGGGCACGGGGTTTTTCTCCGGCCAGGGGGTGTGCACGTCCAGCCGGGGCTGCACACGGGAGGTTTTTCTGTGGCCAGGAGAGGACAAGGAATATTTTTCTCTATCCGGGGTGCACACGGGATGGTTTTTTTTCTGGCCAGGAATGGATAAAGAGTATTTTTCTCCATCCGAGGTTGCACACGGGATGTTATCTCTGGCCAGGAATGGACAAGGAATATTTTTCTCCATCCGGGGTTGCACACAGGGTGTTTTTTTCTGGCCAGGAGTGGACAAGGAGTATTTTTCTCCATCTGAGGTTGCACATAGGGTGTTTTTCTGTGGCCAGGAGTGGACAAGGAGTATTTTTCTCCATCCGGGGTGCACACGGGGTGTTATCTCTGGCCAGGAGTGGACAAGGAGTATTTTTCTCCATCTGAGGTTGCACACAGGGTGTTTTTCTCTAGCCAGGGAGTGGACAAGGAGTATTTTTTCTCCATCCGGGGTGCACACGGGGTGTTATCTCTGGCCAGGAGTGGACAAGGAGTATTTTTCTCCATCTGAGGTTGCACATGGGAGGTTTTTCTCTAGCCAGGAGTGGACAAGGAGTATTTTTCTCCATCCGGGGGTGCACACGGGGTGTTTTTCTCTGGCCAGGAGTGGACAAGGAGTATTTTTCTCCATCGGGGGGTGCACACGGGGTGTCCATCTCCAGCCAGGAGTGGACGTGGGGTGTCCACCTCCATCCGGGGTGCACACGGGATGTTATCTCTGGCCAGGAATGGACAAGGGAATATTTTTTCTCCATCCGGGGGTTGCACACAGGGTGTTTTTTCTGGCCAGGAGTGGACAAGGAGTATTTTTCTCCATCCGAGGTTGCACACGGGGTGTTATCTCTGGCCAGGAATGGACAAGGAATATTTTTCTCCATCCGGGGTTGCACACAGGGTGTTTTTTTCTGGCCAGGAGTGGACAAGGAGTATTTTTCTCCATCTGAGGTTGCACACAGGGTGTTTTTCTGTGGCCAGGAGTGGACAAGGAGTATTTTTCTCCATCGGGGGGTGCACACGGGGTGTCCATCTCCAGCCAGGTGTGGACGTGGGGTGTCCATCTCCAGCCGGGAGTGCACACGGGGTGTTTTTCTGTGGCCAGGAGTGGACAAGGAGTATTTTTCTCCATCCGAGGTTGCACACAGGGTGTTTTTCTCTGGCCAGGAGTGGACGCGGGGTGCCCATCTCCATCGGGGGGTGCACACGGGGTGTCCATCTCCAGCCAGGTGTGGATGTGAGGTGTCCATCTCCATCCGGGGGTGCACACGGGATGTTTTTTTTCTGGCCAAGAGTGGACAAGGAGTATTTTTCTCCATCTGAGGTTGCACACAGGGTGTCCATCTCCGGCCAGGAGTGGACAAGGAGTATTTTTCTCCAGCCGGGGGTGCACACGGGATGTTATTTTTCTAGCCAGGAGTGGACAAGGAATATTTTTCTCCATCTGGGAGTGCACACGGGGTGTTTTTTTTCTGTCAGGAGTGACAAAGAGTATTTTTCTCCATCCGGGGTTGCACACGGGGTGTTTTTCTCTGGCCAGGGTGGACAAGGAGTATTTTTTCTCCATCGGGGGGTGCACCGCAGGGTGTCCATCTCCACCAGGAGTGGGCGTGGGGTAATCCACCTCCAGCGGGGGTGCACTGCAGGGGTGTTTTTCTGGCCAGCAGTGGACAAAAGTATTATTCTCCATCCGAGGTTGCACACAGGGTATTTTTTTCTGGCCAGGAGTGGACAAGGAGTATTTTTCTCCATCGGGGGGTGCACACGGGGTGTCCATCTCCAGCCAGGAGTGGACGTGGGGTGTCCATCTCCAGCCGGGGTGCACACGGGATGTTTTTCTGTGGCCAGGAGTGGACAAGGAGTATTTTTCTCCATCTGAGGTTGCACACAGGGTGTCCATCTCCGGCCAGGAGTGGACAAGGAATATTTTTCTCCATCTGGGAGTGCACACGGGGTGTTTTTTTTCTGTCAGGAGTGACAAAGAGTATTTTTCTCCATCCGGGGTTGCACACGGGATGTTTTTCTGTGGCCAGGAGTGGACAAGGAGTATTTTTCTCCATCTGGGGGTGCACACGGGGTGTCCATCTCCACCAGGAGTGGACGTGGGGTGTCCACCTCCAGCCGGGGTGCACACGGGGTGTTTTTTTCTGGCCAGCAGTGGACAAAGAGTATTATTCTCCATCCGAGGTTGCACACAGGGTATTTTTTTCTGGCCAGGAGTGGACAAGGAGTATTTTTCTCCATCGGGGGGTGCACACGGGGTGTCCATCTCCAGCCAGGAGTGGACGTGGGGTGTCCATCTCCAGCCGGGGTGCACACGGGATGTTTTTTTTCTGGCCAAAAGTGGACAAGGAGTATTTTTCTCCATCCGGGGGTGCACACGGGGTGTTTTTCTCTGGCCAGGTGTGGACGTGGGGTGTCCATCTCCATCCGGGGGTGCACACGGGGTGTCTGGGGGGACACGAGGGGCAGGGACGCGGCTCCCCGTCCCCTGATGTCGCTTTCTGTGCCGCCAGGAGCGCGCTGCCAGCGGGACGAGCAGTGCGGGGCCGGCTTCTGCTGCGCTCGCCAGCACGGGGAGCGCGTTTGCCAGCGGCGCCTGGCGCTGGGGCAGAGCTGCCACGTGCCGCCCGGGGGACTCGCCTTCAGCATCAACCAGGTGTGCCCGTGCCAGGCCGGGCTGGTGTGCCGGCCCGCCGTGCCCGCCCGAGAGTGAGTGCGGGGCGGGGGGCGCGGGGGGCGGCTGCCCGGGCCGGGGCGGGGTCGCGATGCGAGCGGGAGTCGCGACGGTTCGTTCGACCGCGGGGTGGAAAGGCAAAAGCGAGAGAGTCAGAGAGTAGCAATGCAGATTATTGCGTGAAAACAATTCAGTTTTGTGATAGAGAGGGTGGGGATAGAGAAAGGATGTCATCCTCGGGTTGTCCCATGACAGACACGACTTCAATCCCTTGGGGAGAAAGAGATCTCAGATCTTAGGAAAGTCATTTTTATTGTCCTTTTCCAAAGCCAGTGGCGTCTGGCCAAAACGGGGGGAGATTTATGGACTGTTGTGTGTGGCGATCATTGCTCCAGGTAACAGCTGCTGGAACAGGGAGCTGTGAGCAGCACCCTGAGAGCAGCACCATGGCAGCACCAGCACAGCTACAGACAGTCCTGGGCAGCACCAGAACAATCACAGACAGTGCTGGGCAGCACCAGCACAGGCACAGACAGTCCTGGGCAGCACCAGAACAATCACAGACAGTGCTGGGCAGCACCAGCACAGGCACAGACAGTCCTGGGCAGCACCAGAACAATCACAGACAGTGCTGGGCAGCACCAGCACAGGCACAGACAGCCCTGGGCAGCACCAGCACAGCTCAGACAGTCCTGGGCAGCACCAGAACAGGCACAGACAGCCCTGGGCCAGCACCCACCTGGGCCAGGCCAGATCTCAGGTCCAGAGCGAACGGTGGGGTCCTGGGGTGTAGAAGATGTTACTCCCCCCAAAGTAACCCCTGGGATTCCATCCCATGACACAAAGAAATTCCTTGAAACAAGACTCCCCTTCCTTATCGAAAACTCTGTTATCTCTTAGGATTTCTATTGGCTCTTAAAATCACACGTTAATCGGTCCTTTTCCTTACTTAGAGTTTTAAGATAATTGCTTAGTTTGTAATTTGTAGTTTTATTGGTTAGAAAATCAATCCTCTGGAAACCTACATAAACTCTTTGTTATCTGAAGTAATCAGACCGTTTTAGCATTTCCCTTCGAAGACAATAAAGTTATCTTGGGAACCTTCGCTGCACGGTCTCAGCCTTTCACACCTCGCTGGTGAGGAGCTGCGGGTTCTGCAGCCGGGGCTCGGAGATATCAGACCCCGGAGCTGGAAAGCAACAGCTTAAAAACAGCTACACGGGGCTCTCAGTCTCTGATGGTGACGTGAGGCAGATCAGAGAAATTTCGGACTGACTCTTACAGGTGGTTCTGGGCTCGGTGTGGAGAGCTCCAGGAGCCCCCGAGGCAGAATTCAGCTTCTCTGCTAGCCGGGAATGAGACCTGGGGAGTTGCTGCAGATGTTCTGAAAGCAGCTTTATTTCTTGCAGCAAAATCCGGATACACAGCACAGCAAGGGCTCTTCACAGATTTTAGGGGGATTGAAATTCTAACCGGTAAAATTATAAATTGAGAGCTCCCCAATTACTTTAATATTCTAGGTGAGGAAAGACCGATCATGCAGCAGAGTTAAAAACCAATAGAAATCCTAAATTATTCTGGTTTCGGTGGGGAGGGGGGGCATCTCTCATTGTCTCGGGGACAGTTGTGTCACCCGCAGCGGGGACACCTGGGTGGGGTGAGGTGACACCGGTGTCGCTTTCCGCAGGAGAGAATTCGAGTACCGGCCGGAGAAGAGCGAGTGGCGGTGCCGGCAGCCCTGAGAGCCCCGCCCTGTATTTATTTTTTGTTATTATCTGTAAATAGCGCGTCCAGAGCCGGCCCAGCGCCGCGCTGAGCCCATCCCGGGGGGGCTGGAGCCCCCCGAGCCTCGCCCCTTCCCCGGAGCCGGGCGGGTCCCAGCTCCACCCCTGCTCACCCCCCGTGCCCCCCCAGCAGGCTCAAGCACGGGACACCCAAAATATTTAGTTTCCATGTCTCACCGAAATGTTTATTACAAAGAACCAAGCGAGCGGGGCGAGTCCCCCCCCCCCACACCCACGCACACATCAACGAGAATAAATAAATAAAATAACTTTTTTTTCTTGTCGGGTCTTTAAATTAAAAGTTTGTGGAGTGACGTAAATCATAAATACGGGACGTCCCTCTGCCCGCGGGGGGGGCCGGGGGGGCCCCACTGCCCGGATTTTGGCTGTTTGGGCAGGGGGGGCTCAAAGCACTTGGCAGGCAGTGACACCGAGTCCCCCTCCCCAAAAAAAGGGGGAAACTGAGGCACACAAGGGTGGCTTGGCAGCGGGGCGCCCCCCGAGCCCCCCGAGCCGGGCTGGTGGTCTGGGTAAGGCAGCGGCCCCGGGGGGGGGACGGGCTGGACTTGGGGTCACCCCGCGGAGTTGGGGGGCGCAAGGGACGCCCCGGGGCGGGCACAGGACAAGGCAGTGCCCCGGGGTGAGGGGGGACGGACAGAGGCTCACGGACGGACGGACGGACGGACGGACGGACACGGCTGGACAGGGCGAGCGGGGGCGAACGGGAGGGGAAGGGGGGCTGGGGAAGGGGGGGCGCGGTCCCAGGAGAGCGGGACCCCCACGCGCCAGGCAGGCCAGGGCAGCTGTTAGCACAGGTTAGACCCCCAAAACCGGCTCAGATTCACCCCCCACCCCCCAATTCAGGCAGAGCCCCTCCGAGGCAAACACATGCAAACCGCCCCCCACCCACCCCCCTCGGGGGGCGGCGGGGGGCGGCGGGAGCCCCCCAAAACCCGCACACCGCATGCACCCCCGGCAGGGGCTGGGGGGCAGCGGGCAGGGACCCCCCCCCACCGCCGGGGCCGCAGCCCGGGGGTCCCACAGCCCAGAGCACCATGGAGAAGCGGGGGGCACGGCCCCCCCACGCCGGGCCCCCTTTGGTCACTTGCTGTCCCTGGGAGAGCCCGAGGCACCGGGGGGGGCTGCGGCAGGGGGAGACCCCCCCTCAGCAAACAGCGGGGCAGAGCGGGGACCCCCCGGGGCACTGCGAGCGGGGCCGGGGGGGGCTCGAAGGCACCGCGCCCCCTCACCCCTAACGCGGGTGAGCCCCCCGCCCCCAGCCCTGCCCCTCCCGCAGCCCCCCCGCCTCCTGGCCGGGCTCGGCCCCCGGCTGGGCGCCGCTCCCGGGGGGCTCCTCCTCCTCCACGGGCTCCATCTCGATGTCCATGCAGCACGAGTCGCCGCGCTCCGCGCCCGCGTCGAACGTGTCCTGGCGGGACAGGCCCGGCCGGGGGGGCGCCGCCGGGGGTCGGCCCTGCCCGCGACCCCCCGAGTCGTGCCGGGGGCGGCCGTGCTCCCCCCATCCGGAGTGCGGAGCCTGGAGAAGCAACCACAGCATGCGGGGGATGGAGGGGCGGGGGGCGCCCGGGGTTACTGGGGTTACTGGGGGGGTTACTGGGGGTTACTGGGGGTTACTGGGGGTTACTGGGGTGTTACTGGGGGTTACTGGGGGGGTTACTGGGGTGTTACTGGGGTTACTGGGGGGTTACTGGGTGTTACTGGGGTTAGTGGGGGGCACACGCCGCTGGCCAGCCCGGCCTGCCCGTGTCACTCGCTGGTGACAGCAGCAGGGCTCAGAACGGGGAGGGGGAGCAGCACAGGGCAGGGGGGGTCAGGGAAGGTTTAGCGACAAACAGCACAGGACACGTGTCCCCCCTCTGTCCCCACCCCCGGCTCAGCACAGGACACCCCAAACCCTCGCCCCCGCCACAAAGGGGGGGGCAGTGGGGGTCTGGCAGCCCCCAGGAAGGCACAGGTGGGTTTTGGAAAAGGCAAATCTGGGGGGGGTCCCGGGGAGACCCCCAGGGATGGCCCCAGGCCAGGAGCGGGTCCCCGGGGTGACCCCAAAACCAGCGACAGTCCCCAGCAGGGGCCTGCAGCACCCCGGGGGGCACAGGCTGCCAAAGGAGCGACCCCAGGGATGGCCCCGCCCCTGGGGGGCTCCCCACGGTGACCCCAAAACCACGGGTGGGTGATCACAGGGACAGTCCCACACCTGGGGAGGAACACAGACCCCCGGGGTGACCCTGATCCCAGGACAGGTGACACCAGGGACAGTCCCACACCTGAGGTGGCTGTGACGCCCTGGGGTGACCTGACAGGTGACACCAGGGACAGTCCCACGCCTGAGGTGGCTGTGCCTCCCTGGCCTGTCCCCATCCCAGAGCCCTCCCGAGCAAGGGCTGGGCGGGTGTCCCTTATGTCCCTTATGTCCCTTATGTCCCTTATGTCCCCAGTGTCCCCTGGTGTCCCTGTGCCCCCCATGTCCCTGTTGTCCCCAGTGTCCCCGTTGTCCCCGTTGTCCTGGTGTCCCCTGTGTCCCCGGTGTCCACATGTCCCGTTGTCCCCGTTGTCCCCGTGTCCCATTGTCCCCGTTGTCCCCAATGCCCCTGGTGTCCCTGTGCCCCCATGTCCCTGTTGTCCCTGGTGTCCCTGTTGTCCCCAGTGTCCTTGTTGTCCCGTTGTCCCCGTTGTCCCGTTGTCCCGCTGTCCCCGTTGTCCCCGTTGTCCCCAGTGTCCTTGTTGTCCCGTTGTCCCCGTTGTCCCCGTTGTCCCGCTGTCCCCGTTGTCCCGCTGTCCCGTTGTCCCGTTGTCCCGTTGTCCCGTTGTCCCGCTGTCCCCGCCGCCGCCTCACAGCGCGTGCTCCTCCAGGGCTCCGGGGGGGCTGGGGGTGGCCTGGCGGCCCCAGAGGTTCCTGCGCAGGGAGGTGAGCACCTGTACCTGCAGGTTGGAGACGGGGGCGGGGCTGGCGGCCAGCGCGGCCGTGGCCATGGTGCGGCTCAGCAGCGGGTTGGGCGGGTTGCTGCTCGGCGGGTGCGTGGCCTTCCAGTACGCCTCCAGGTACTCGGCCAGGTGCTCGCACGCCTCCTCCAGCTGGTTCTCGTCCAGCACGATGTCGAACATCTCCTGCGGGAGAGACACGGCTGCGAGCGGCGGCTGCGAGCGGGGAGTGGGGTGGGGAGATGGGATGGGGAGGGACAATGGGACAGGGAAGAGCAGCTGGATGTGGGGTGGGGATATGGGACAAGGAGGGGATATGGGACAGGGGTGGGGATAATGGGACAGGGGAGGGACAGTGGGACAGGGTGGGGGATAATGGGGATGGGGGAGGGATAACGGGGACAGGGTGGGGATAATGGGATGGGGGAGGGGATAATGGGACGGGGAGGGGGCGGCTGGGCGGGGGGTGGGGATATGGGACGGGGTGGGGACACTGGGACAGGGGAGGGACAATGGGACAGGGTGGGGACAATGGGATGGGGAGGGGGCAGGCGGGGGGTAGGGGGGAGATGGGAGAGGGAGGGGATAATGGGACAGTGAGGGGATAATGGGATGGGGGAGGGACAATGGGATGGGGGAGGGAATAATGGGACAGGGGAGGGATAATGGGACGGGGTGGGACGGTGGGACGGGGTGGGGATAATGGGATGGGGGAGGGACAATGGGACAGGGGGAGGGACAATGGGATGGGGGAGGGATAATGGGACAGGGAGGGACAATGGGATGGGGGAGGGGGCAGCTGGATGTGGGGTGGGGGATATGGGACAAGGAGGGATATGGGACAGGGGTGGGGACAATGGGACAGGGGGAGGGACAATGGGACAGGGGAGGGACAATGGGACAGTGAGGGGACAATGGGACAGAGAGGGGGATAATGGGATGGGGGAGGGTACAATGGGACAGTGAGGGGATAATGGGACAGGGTGGGACAGTGGGACAGGGGTGGGGATAATGGGACAGGGGGAGGGATATGGGACGGGGGAGGGACAATGGGACGGTGAGGGGACAATGGGACAGGGGAGGGACAATGGGACAGGGAGGGGCAGCTCGACATGGGGGCGGGGACAATGGGACAGGGGAGGGATAATGGGACAGGGGAGGGACAATGGGACAGGGAGGGGCGCCCTGGACATGGGGCAGAGCCCACAGGGACAAGAGGCGTGGCTGCCGGACCAAGGGCGGAGCCCATGGGACAGGGAGGGGCTGCTGGTCCTGGGCCAGAGCCTGTGGGCGCAGGGGGAGCCAGCGGGGCAAATCAGGGACAGCGGGACAGGGGCGGGCACAGTGGCACAGGGACAGTGGGACAGAGACAGTGGGACAGAGGCGGTGGCACGAGGCGGTGGCACAGGGACAGTGACACGGGGACAGTGGCACAGGGGTGGTTTCACAGGGACAGTGGCACAGGGACAGTGGCACAGGGTGGTGGCACAGGGGCAGGGACAGTGGCACAGGGGCAGGGACAGTGGCACAGGGACAGTGGCACAGGGTGGTTTCACAGGGACAGTGGCGGTGGCACAGGGACAGTGGCACAGGACGGTGGCACAGGGACAGTGGCACAGGGACGGTGGCACAGGGACAGTGGCACAGGGACAGTGGCACAGGGTGGTTTCACAGGGACAGTGGCACAGGGGACAGTGGCACAGGGACGGTGGCACATAGGGACAGTGGCACAGGGACAGTGGCACAGGGTGGTTTCACAGGGACAGTGGCACAGGGACAGTGGCACAGGGCAGGGACAGTGGCACGGTGGCACAGGGACAGTGGCACGGGGGTGGCACAGGGACAGTAGCACAGGGACAGTGGCACAGGGACAGTGGCACAGGACAGTGTCACAGGGCGGTGGCACAGGGCGGTGGCACAGGGACAATGACACAGGATGGTGGCACAGGGGCGGTGGCACAATGACACAGGGACGGTGGCACAGGGGCAGGGACAATGACACAGGGATGTGTCTGGCAGGGCGGTGTCACTGAGCGGTGGCACAGGGACAATGAGCACAGGACAGTGGCACAGGACAGTGTCTGGGGCGGTGGCACTGGGGCAGGGACAGTGGCACGGGGACAATGCCACAGGACAGTGTCTGCTGGTGGCACATGAGTGGCAGGGGACAATGCCACAGGACAGTGTCTGAGCGATGGCACAGAAGCGGTTTCACGGGGACGGTGGCACAGGGGACAGTGTCACCGGCTGCGCACAGGTGGCGACAGTGGCACAGGGGCAGGGACAGTGGCACAGGGACAGTGACTAGGGCGGTGACAGACAGTGGCACAGGGCAGGGCAGTGGCACAGGGCAGTGACACAGGGACAGTGGCACGGGACAGTGCCACAGGGCAGTCGTGTCGGCACAGAGCGCATGATGGGTCACAGGCAGGCGCTGTGCCAGCAGTCCCGACATACCATCTGCACGTTGAGGTGCTTGGCCTGCGACTTGCCGCGGGACTTCACCAGGCGCTGCAGCACCTGCGGGAGGGGACAGCGGGTGGCGCTGGGGACACGCCCGGCCCCGCCCGCCCGCCCCGGCCCCACCTTCGGGGAGGCGATTTTGATGTAGACGATGATGGGCGCCAGCGAGGTCTTGGCCAGCTGCGCCGGGTGGTTGATGGTGTCGGCGTCCAGCGCCACCAGCTGCAGCGTCCGCGCCAGCTCGAAAATGCGCTCGGTCTCGCTCTGCACCTCGGCTGGCAGGGAGGGACCACGGGTTTCCTGGTGAGGGGCGGCCGAGGGACCTGCAGGGGATCGCGGTGAGGGACAGCCGAGGGGACAGGGACGGTGAGGACGGCGAGGGACAAGGGGTGAGGAGCACGGCCGATGGGGACACGGGGACACGGTGAGGGGACGGCCGAGGGGACAGGGTGAGAGCACAGCCGTGGGGACACAGGGACAGGGTGAGGGGACAGCCGTGGGGACAGGGTGAGAGCACAGCCGTAGGGGACCCGGAGAGGGACAGCAGTGGGGACGCAGGGGACCTGGGAGTGAGGGAGCAGCGAGGGAGACAGGGTGAGGGACTGCCATGGGGAACAGGGTGAGGGGCACAGCCCAGGGTGGGGACTGAGGGGACGGCCGATGAACGGGGACAGCAGTGAGGGACAGCCCTGCAACAGGGAGAGGGACACATAGGGTCGAGGGACACAGGGGTTTCCGCAGTGGGGACCGCTGAGGGACTACGATAGGGTGAGGGAGACCCTGACCTAGAGGGACAGGGATGAGGGGACAGCCCTGGGGACATGGGAAAGGGGACAGGAGTGGGGACAGAGGGAGAGGGACACGGTGGGGACAAGGGGGACAGTGAGGGACACGATGACATGTAGGGGTGAGGACGGGACAGGGGACAGGGTAGGGGACAGGGACGGAGAGGGACAGTCCCGGTAGAGGACACAGGGACAGGGAGGAAGGAGGGACCGAGGACGGTGAGGGATCCTGGGGACAGGGTGAGGGACAGCCAGTGGTTTCCTGAGGACAGGGTGAAGGTTGCAGGGACACGAGGGACAAGGTGAGGGACAGCCAGTAGGGGACAGAGGGGACAGGAGTGAAGGGGGACACCCGAGGGGACCGCGGGGACAGGGTGAGGGACAGCCCACAGGGACAGGGTGAGGGGACAGCCATGGGGGACACTGGGGACACGGCGAGGGGACAGCCCTGGGGACACATGAGGGACACTGTGAGGACAGCCTGGGACACGGTGAGGGGACAGCCCCTGGGGACACGGAACACGGCGAGGACAGCCCCTGGGGACAGGGTGAGGGGACAGCATGGGGACACAGGGACATGAGAGGGACAGCCCTGGGGACACAGGCTGCAGCGAGGGACAGGCAGGGAGCCGTGCTGGAGGGCTGCGAGGCAGCTCCTCCACTTGGCACGCAGGGGGTGCTGCTGCATGCCGGCCCTCGGGCGGTGCCCACGGCCAGCGGATCAGCTCGTGCAGTATCTGCAGCAGCAGGGAGGAGGGAGGAGGCGGCGGGAGGGGGAGGAGGAGAGCAGGAAAACAAGGACGGGAGAGAGACAAAAACAAAAATGAGAGGATAAAGGAGGGAGGAGGGAGGAGGGAGGAAGGGGGAGGAAGGGGAGGTCGGGAGGAAGAGGAGGGAAGGAGGAGGAAGAGGAGGGACGAGGAGGGAAGGAGGAGGTAGGGAGGAGGAGGAGGACAGGAGAGAGAAGGAAGAGGAGGAGGAAGGAGAGGAAGAGGGGAGGAGAGGGGAGGAAGGGAGGGAGGAGGGAGGAAGGAAAGGAGGAGGAAGGAAGAGGAAGAGAGGGAGGAGGGAGGAGAAAAGGGGAGGAAAAGGGGATGGGAAGGAGGAGGAGGAGGAGGAAGGGAGGAAAGGAGGAAGGAGGGAGGGAGGAGAAGAAGGAAGGAGGAGGGAGGAGGAAAAGGGGAGGAGGGAGAAGGGGGGAGGGGAGGGAAGGGAGGGAGGAGGAGGAGGAGGAAGGAGGAGAGGAGGAGGAGGAGGTCGGGAGGAAGAAGAGGGAGGAGGAAGGAGGAGGTCGGGAGGAGGAGGGAAGGAGGAGGAGGAGGAGGGAGGAGGGGAAGAGGGGGAGGAGGAGGAGGAGGAGGAGGAAGAGAGGGAGGAGCAGAAGGAGGAGAAGAAGGGAAGGAGGAGGGAGGAGGAGGAGGAGAGAAGTAGGGAGGAGGAGGAAAGAGGGAGGAGGGTGGGAGGGTGGAAGGAGGAAGGCGGAAGGAGGAGGAAGGAGGAAGAAGTGGGAGGTCTGGAAGGGGAGGAGAGATTTAGGAGGAGGAGGAGGAGGAGAAAAGGAGGAGGAGAGAGGAGGGAGGAGGAGGAAGGGAGGAGGGGCTGTGACCGAGTCAGGGCAGCGGATGAGCGTCTGAACTGAATGGAGAGCTTAGAGGGGGATCCGCTGGGTTTCGAGGGGTTTCGAGTTTTCTGAGGAGTTTCTGGGGAGTTTTTGTTTCGCCATACAGGTTTCTGGGGAGGTTTCGATGGGGTTTCTAGGGGTTTCTAAGGTTTTAAGAGGCCGTGTCCTAGGGTTTCGAGGTTTCTGTTTTGTAGAAAGAGTTTAGGGGTTTTAGTTTCGTGGCCTGCCAAGATTTCAGAGGCTTTAAGGGGGTTGTTTGTGGGTTTCAGGGTTTCAGGGGTTTCAGTTTACAGGGTGTCATGGGGGTTTCGGGGTTTCTGGGGGGTTCGGGTTTCGCGAGTTTCAGTTTCGTGGATCTGGGTTTTCTGATTTTGGGATTTCTAGGTTTCTAAGGGCCGTACCCAGGCTGGGCCCTTCGATGATCGGGTATTAACTTGCTGTTTCTAGTCGTTCGGGGTTTATGGATTAAGGGGGTTTCGAGATTTCTGAGGCAGTTTTCTGTTTCTAGTGTCTTTGTTTCTGGGATTTCTTTGTTTCTGTGTCTTTGTTTCTGGGGATGGGTATTTTCGCCACATCGCCCAGGCTCGGGGCCTTCGATGACCGGTGTGCTTGATCGGTTTGAATTACGTCTGGTGAGTTTCTGGTGCTTTGGTGGGTCTTTGGGGAGGTTTCTAGTTTCTGTAGGGTCGTTTCGGTTTCTGTTTCTTTGGGTGGTTTCGGTTTCTGCCATTACCCAGGCTGGGCCCAGCTGGGGCGCTCGATGATGCGGGTGTGCTTGCTGTTTCTGTTTCTGCGATTTTCGGTTTTCGAGTTTCGGAAGTTTCGTTTCTGTTTCTGTGCTTTTTGTTTCGGATTTTCTTTGGGGTTTCTGCCAATACCCAGGCTGGAGGGCTGGGCCTATCGATGATGGCTCGTACTGTTTCAGGAAAGGTTTTCGTTTCTGTTTTCTGAGGAGTTTTTAGCAGGGTTTCAGTTTCTGTTTCTGTTTCGGTTTCAGATTTTCGCCAGTACCCAGGCTGGGGCTGGAGCTGTCCTCGATGATGCAGATGTGCTGCGCTGGGGGTTTTGTTTAGTTGGGGTTTTGGGGGATTTTTGGGGGTTTTGTTTTTGCGGATTTTTGGAGTTTTTGGATGGTTTTTGGGTTTTGGGGTTTTGGGGGCGTACCCAGGCTGGAGCTTGATGATGGTGTGCTTGCTGGGGTTTTGAGGGGTCTTTAGGAGCGTTTTGGGGGTTTTTGGGGGGTTTTTGAGGTTTTTGGGTTTTGGGATATTTGGGGGTTTTGGGTGGTTTTGGGTTTTGAGGCCATACCCAGGCTGGAAGCGCTGGCGCTGGAGCTCGATGATGGTGTGCTTGCTGGGGTTTTGGGGGTTTTGGGGGGTTTTGGGTTTTGGGGTTTTGGGGGTTTTGGGGGGTTTTGGGGGTTTTGGGGGCCGTTACCCAGGCTGGGCGCTTCGATGATGCTGTGATTGCTGGGGTTTTCTGGGAGAAGGTTTGGGGGTTTTTGGGGTTTTGGGGGGTTTTGGGGGGTTTTTGGGGGTTTTTGGGGGTTTTTGGATTTTTGGGGATATTTGGGGTTTTGGGGGTTTTGGGGTTTTGGGGCCATTACCCAGGCTGGGCGTAGCTGGGCCTTCGATGATGGTGTGCTTGCTGGGGTTTTAGGGGGTTTTGGGGGGTTTTGGGGTGGTTTTGGGGGTTTTGGGGGGATTTTTGGGTTTTTGGTTTTGGGGTTTTGGGTTTTGGGGTTTTTGGGGCCCGTTACCCAGGCTGGGCCCGGCTGGGCTCTTCGATGATGGTGTGCTTGCTGGGGTTGTTGAGCACCGAGCGCTTGGCCAGCGAGATGTCGGCCGTGACCCGAGTGATGGAGATCCTGGGGACACGGGGGGCACCCCAAAATATCCACAGCCACCCCCAAAATATCCACACCCAGGACCCCAAAATATTCACCCCAGGACCCCCAAAAATCCACAGCCAGGACCCCCAAAATATCCACAGCCACACCCCAAACCCCAAAATATCCACAGCCAGGGACCCAATAAAACCACCCCCAAACCCCCAAAATATCCACAGACATCCCCAGGACCCCAAAATATCCACAGACATCCCCCAGGACCCCAAAATATCCACAGCCACCCCCCAAATATCCACAGCCAGGACCCCAAAAATCCACAGCCACCCCCAAAATATCCACACCCGGGACCCCAAATATTCACCCCCAGGACCCCCAAAATATCCACAGCCACCCCCAAACCCCAAAATACCCACAGCCAGGACCCCAAATATCCACCCCCAAACCCCAAAAATCCACAGCCAAACCCCAAATATCCACAGCCAGGACCCCAAATACTCACCCCCAAACCCCAAACCCCACAGGCACCCCCAAACCCCACTGTCACCCCGTCCTGACACCCCACAGATGGGGAGTGAGGAGCTGGACCCGCCCTGCTGTGGGTTTGGGGGTCCCCCCGTGGGATTTGGGGGTCCCTCTGTAGGATTTGGGGATCCCTCTGTGGGTTTGGGGATCCCTCTGTGGGTTTGGGGTCCTCTATGGGATTTGGGGTCCCCCCATGGGATTTGGGGATCCCTCTGTGGGTTTGGGGTCCTCTGTGGGATTTGGGGTCCCCCCATGGGTTTGGGGTCCCTCTGTGGGATTTGGGGTCTCCCCATGGGTTTGGGGTCCCCATGGGATTTGGGGTCCCCCCATGGGATTTGGGGGTACCTCTGTGGGATTTGGGGGTCCCTCTGTGGGTTTGGGGTCCTCTATGGGATTTGGGGTCCCCCCATGGGATTTGGGGGTACCTCTGTGGGATTTGGGGGTCCCTCTGTGGGTTTGGGGACCTCTATGGGATTTGGGGTCCCCACGTGTATTTTGGGGTTCCTCTATGGCGTCCCTACATGGGGTTGGGGGTCCCTCTGTGATTTTAGGGGTCTCCCATCAGTTTAGGGGTCCCCATATGGGGTTAGGGGTCCCTCACAGGTTTGGGGGTCTCCTACGAATTTAGGGGTCCCTATATGAGCTCAGGGGCCCCCTCACAGGTTTGGGGGTCTCCCATGAGTTTAGGGGTCCTTCTATGTGCTCAGGGGTCTCTCCCAGTTTTGGGGGTCCCTCCCAGTTTCGGGGGTCCCTCTATGTGCTCAGGGGTCCCTCCCAGTTTGGGGGTTCCCTCCCAGTTTCGGGGGTCCCTCTATGTGCTCAGGGTCCCTCCCAGTTTGGGGGGTTCCCCTCCCAGTTTTAGGGGGTCCCTCCCAGTTTCGGGGCCCCCCTCCCAGATTGGGGGGTCCCTCTATGTGCTCAGGGGTCTCTCCCAGTTTTGGGGGGTCTCTCCCAGTTTGAGGGGTCTCTCCCCAGTTTCAGGGGTCCCTCCCAGTTTGGGGGTCCCTCTGGGCTCAGGGGTCTCTCACAGGGTTTGGGGGTCCCTCCCAGTTTGGGGGGTCCCTCCCAGTTTGGGGAGTCCCTCCCAGTTTCAGGGGGTCCCCTCCCAGATTCAGGGGGTCCCTCTATGTGCTCAGGGGTCTCTCCCAGTTTTGGGGGTCCCTCCCCCTTTTCAGAGTCCCCCTCCCAGTTTTGGGGGTCCCTCCCAGTTTGGGGGTCCCTCCCAGTTTAGGGGTCCCTCCCCAGTTTCAGGGGAGTCCCCTCCCAGTTTGGGGGTCCCTCCAGTTCAGGGTCCCCCACCCCCACCTGCCGTCGAAGCGATGCTTCAGGAAGTCGAACAGCGCCTTCTGCATCATGTCCGTGACCTGGCACGGGGGACGGGGAGCACCGTGGGGCTGGGGCCGCCCCCGAGACCCCCAGACAGGCCCCCGAGCCCCCTGAGCCCCCCAGGCCCCCTGAGCTCCCCAACCCCCTGAGCCCCCAAGCGCCCCCAGCCCCCAATTCCCCTAGCCCCCAGCCCCCAATTCCCCCCAGCCCCCGACCCCCCGAGGCCCCCGAGGCCTCCCCGAGCGCCCCCAGCCCCCGGGGACCCCCAGGCCGACCCTCCCAGCAGCCCCCCAGCAGCCCCCCAGCCCCCGTCCCCCGAGCTCCCCCAGCCCCCAGCCTCCCCCGACACCCCAGAGCCCCCCGTGCCCCCCCAGACCCCCCAGCCCCCCAGCCCCCCACTCACCTCGTAGCCCTTGAGGGACGGCCCCACCAGCACGATGGGGCGCATGGAGGGCACCACGTCATGCAGGGGGCACGTGCTCAGTCTGGGGACAGAGCAGTGTCACCCACTTGGGGACACAGGGGGGCTGCAGGCAGGGGGATGGGCACTCCCTCCCTCCCCCCGCCCGGTCCCGGTACTCACCGACTTCTGCTTCTGCTTCGCTACAGCCGGGCGCGGGCAGAGAGAAACGGCATGCGAGTTAGAGGGACAGGGACGGGACAGGGCAGGGAGACAGGGACAGGGGACACACAGGGACAGGGACAGGGACAGGGACACACAGGGACAGGGACAGGGAACACACACGGACAGGGACAGGGCAGGGGACACAGGGACAGGGACAGGGACAGGGACAGGGACAGGGCAGGGACAGGGACAGGGACAGGGAACACACAGGGACAGGGACACACAGGGACAGGGACAGGGGACACACAGGGACAGGGACAGACACAGGGACAGGGACACAGGGACAGGGACACAGGGACACAGGCACAGGGACAGGGACAGGGGACACACAGGGACAGGGACACACAGGGACAGGGACAGGGGACACAGGGACAGGGACACACAGGGACAGGGACAGGGACAGGGACAGGGACACAGGGACACAGGCACAGGGACAGGGACAGGGGGACACACAGGGACAGGGGACAGGGACACAGGGACACAGGGACAGGGACAGGGACAGGGACACAGGGACAGGGACAGGGGACACACAGGGACAGGGGACACACAGGGACAGGGACAGGGACACAGGGACACAGGGACAGGGACAGGGACACAGGGACAGGGACAGGGGACACACAGGGACAGGGGACACACACAGGGACAGGGACAGGGACAGGGACAGGGACACACAGGGACAGGGACAGGGACAGGGACAGGGCAGGGACAGGGACAGGGACAGGGACAGGGACACAGGGATAGGGACAGGGGACACACAGGGACAGGGGGACACACAGGGACAGGGGACAGGACAGGGCAGGGACAGGGACAGGGACAGGGACAGGGACAGGGACACAGGGACAGGGACAGGGACACAGGGACAGGGGACACACAGGGACAGGGACAGGGACAGGGGACACACAGGGACAGGGACACACAGGGACAGGGGACAGGGACAGGGACAGGGGACGGGGACTGGGGACAGGGACACACAGGGACAGGGACAGACACAGGGACAGGGACACACAGGGATGTGGGTGTGTGACCCAGGGTGAGCCAGGGACAGAGGTGTGACCCATCCAGGGTGACCCAAGGACACGTGTGATTGACCCAGGGACACGGGTGTGACCCCCTGGGTGACTCAGGGACATGTGTGACCCAACTAGGGTGACCCAGGGATGTGTGTGTGACCCACCCAGGGTGAGCCAGGGGCACGTTTATGACCCAGGGTGTCACCCAGGGACACATGTGTGCCCAGGGACACTGTGTGTGACACAGGTGACAGTGTGTGTGTGACACAGGTGACAGTGTGTGTGCGACACAGGTGACAGTGTGTGGCACAGGTGACACTGTGTGTGTGTGACACTGTGTGTGTGTGACACAGGTGACACTGTGTGTGTGGCACAGGGTGACATTGTGTGTGTGTGACACAGGTGACACGGTGTGTGACACAGGTGACACTGTGTGTGTGACACAGGTGACACTGTGTGTGTGTGACACAGGTGACACTGTGTGTGACACAGGTGACACTGTGTGTGTGTGCCCAGGTGTGACACAGGTGACACTGTGTGTGTGACACAGGTGACAGTGTGTGTGTGACACAGGTGACACTGTGTGTGTGTGACACAGGTGACATTGTGTGTGTGGCACAGGTGACACTGTGTGTGTGTGACAGGTGACACTGTGTGTGGCACAGGTGACACAGGTGTGGCACAGGTGACACTTTGTGTGTGACACAGGTGACAGTGTGTGTGTGACACAGGTGACACTGAGTGTGACACAGGTGACACTGTGTGTGGCTGACAGGTGACACTGAGTGTGACACAGGTGACACTGTGTGTGTGACACAGGTGACACTGTGTGTGTGGCACAGGTGACACCGTGTGTGGCACAGGTGACACTGTGTGTGTGGCACAGGTGACACTGTGTGTGGCACAGGTGACACTGTGTGTGACACAGGTGACACTGTGTGTGACACAGGTGACACTGTGTGTGTGACACAGGTGACAGTGTGTGTGACACAGGTGACACTGTGTGTGTGTGGCACAGGTGACACTGTGTGTGACACAGGTGACACTGTGTGTGTGTGGCACAGGTGACACTGTGTGTGTGTGACACAGGTGACAGTGTGTGTGTGACACAGGTGACACTGTGTGTGTGACACAGGTGACACTGTGTGTGTGACACAGGTGACATTGTGTGTGACACAGGTGACAGTGTGTGTGACACAGGTGACACTGTGTGTGTGTGGCGAGTGACACTAGTGTGTGTGACACAGGTGACACTGTGTGTGTGTGGCACAGGTGACACTGTGTGTGTGACACAGGTGACACTGTGTGTGTGACACAGGTGTGGCACAGGTGACACTGTGTTTGTGTGACACAGGTGACAGTGTGTGTGACCCAGGTGACACTGTGTGTGTGACACAGGTGTGGCACAGGTGACACTGTGTGTGTGACACAGGTGACACTGTGTGTGACACAGGTGACACTGTGTGTGACAGGTGACAGTGTGTGTGTGACACTGTGTGTGTGTGACACAGGTGACACTGTGTGTGTGTGTGTGTGACACAGGTGACACTGTGTGTGTGTGACACAGGTGACACTGTGTGTGTGACACAGGTGACACTGTGTGTGTGTGGCACAGGTGACAGTGTGTGTGACACAGGTGACACTGCGTGTGACACAGGTGACACCGTGTGTGTGTGACAGAGGTGACACTGTGTGTGTGTGGCACAGGTGACACCGTGTGTGTGACACAGGTGACACTGTGTGTGACACAGGTGACAGTGTGTGTGTGTGACACAGGTGACACTGTGTGTGTGTGACACAGGTGACACCGTGTGTGTGTGACAGAGGTGACAGTGTGTGTGTGTGACACAGGTGACACTGTGTGTGTGACACAGGTGACACTGTGTGACACAGGTGACACTGTGTGTGTGATACAGGTGACACTGTGTGTGTGGCACAGGTGACACTGTGTGTGTGACACAGGTGACACTGTGTGTGTGTGACAGAGGTGACACTGTGTGTGTGACAGGTGACACTGTGTGTGTGTGGCACAGGTGACAGTGTGTGTGACACAGGTGACACTGCGTGTGACACAGGTGACACTGTGTGTGTGGCACAGGTGACACGCGTGTGTGTGACAGAGGTGACACAGTGTGTGTGTGACACAGGTGACACAGTGTGTGTGTGTGACACAGGTGACACTCTGTGTGACACAGGTGACACAGTGTGTGTGTGACACAGGTGACACTGTGTGTTTGCCCCGGGGGGCAGCGGGACCCCCCGGGCCTGCCTGACCCCCCCGTCCCGTGCAGTGGTTTTGCCCGACCCCCCAGATTATGCCGAGTTTGGGGGGCAGGAACGATCCATTCTCAGTCGCGGGGGGATCAAACAGCGGCCGTGCTGGAACACACCATGCGCACACTGCGGGGGAGCCAGCGGGGGGGGCACGGGCTGAGCCATCCCATGGGCGGGGGGAACAGCCACGGGCTGATCCATTCCATGGATGGGGGGAACAGCCACAGGCTGGTCCATCCCCATGGATGGAGGGAACAGCCACGGGCTGATCCATCCCATGGGCGGGGGGGAACAGCCACGGGCTGATCCATCCCATGGATGGGGGGGAACAGCCACGGACTGATCCATCCATGGATGGGGGGGAACAGCCACGGGCTGATCCATTCCATGGGCGGGGGAACAGCCACGGGCTGATCCATTCCATGGGCGAGGGGGAACAGCCACAGGGCTGATCCATTCCCATGGATGGGGGGGAACCAGTCACAGATTGATCCATTCCGTGGACTGGGGGTGGATCACAGCCACGGGCTGACCCATTCCAGGGACTGGGGGGGACCACAGTCAAGGGCTGGTCCATCCCATAGACTGGGGGGGGAAACAGCCACGGGCTGATCCATCCGATTGACAACGTGGGGGTGTCAGCCACGGATTGATCCATCCCACGGCCCACAGGGGGGAGTCAGCCATGGACTGATCCATCCCACTGACAGCAGGAGGGGTCAGCCATGGACTGATCCATCCCACTGACAGCAGGAGGGGTCAGCCATGGACTGATCCATCCCTTGACAGCGGAGGGTCAGCCCGGACTGATCCATCCCCACTGACAGCAGGAGGGGTCCAGCCCCGGACTGATCCCATCCCACTGACAGCAGGAGGGGTCAGCCCCGGACTGATCCACCCCACTGACAGCAGGAGGGGTCGGCCACGGACTGATCCATCCCTCTGACAGCAGGAGGGGTCAGCCATGGACTGATCCATCCCGCTGACACAGGAGGGTCAGCCCTGGACTGATCCATCCCGCTGACACAGGGGAGGGTCAGCCCCGGACTGATCCACCCCGCTGACAGCAGGAGGGTCAGCCCTGGACTGATCCATCCCGCTGACAGCAGGAGGGGTCAGCCCCGGACTGATCCATCCCGCTGACAGCAAGAGGGGTCAGCCATGGACTGATCCATCCCGCTGACAGCAGGAGGGGTCAGCCCCGGACTGATCCATCCCGCTGACAGCAGGAGGGGTCAGCCCCGGACTGATCCATCCCGCTGACAGCAAGAGGGGTCAGCCATGGACTGATCCATCCCGCTGACAGCAGGAGGGGTCAGCCCCTCACTGTTCCCCGGGTGCAGGGCTCATCCCGTGCTGCGGCTCTAGGGCAGAGCGTGGCCCCAGCCCTTGTAGGGCGACCCCAGCCCCTGTAGGGTGACCCCATGGGGTGCCCCAGCCCCTGTAGGGGTGGCCCAGCCCCTTTAGGGTGCCCCAAGCCCCTTTAGGGTGCCCCATGGGGTGCCCCAGCCCCTGTAGGGTGCCCCCAGCCCCTTTAGGGTGCCCCCAGCCCCATGGGGTGCCCCAGCCCCTGCAGGGTGCCCCCGCCCCCGGCGGTGTTAGGGCAGCAGCGGGCAGGCGGGCGGGCGGGGCGGCGCCGTTACCTTCCTAAAGAAGGGGATGCGCTTGCTGTGCGCGGGGGGGGTGGTGACACTGCTCACGCTACTCTTAGGGGAGCGCTGGGTCTCCACGGCCTCCTCCTCCTCCTCCTCTAACTCATCGGGGTCAAAGGCAAAGCCAGGCGCCTCCAGGCCACCTGGGCACGGCCGGAGCCGGACGGCGGGGAGAGAAAAGAGCGATAATGGCCATGGAGGAAAGGGGGATGGAGATGGGGAGAGGGAGAGGAAAGAGATAATGGTGGTGGGAAAGGGGGGGATGGAGATGGGGAGAAAAAAGAGGGATAATGGTGATAAAAAGGGAGGAATGGAGATGGGGAGAGGGAAAGAAGAGGGATAACGGTGGTGGAAAAGGAGGGGCATGGAGATGGGGAGAGAAAAGAGGGATAATGGTGATGGGAAAGGGGAAATGAGATGGGAAAAGGGAAAAGGGATAATGTCGATGGAAGAAGGGGGGAAATGGAAGTGCGGAGAGGGAGAGAAAAGCGATAATGGTGGTGGAAAAAGGAGGGAATGGAGATGGGGAGAGAAAAGAGGGATGATGGTGATGGAAAAGGGGAATGGAGATGGGGAGAGGGAGAGAAGAAGAGAGATAATGGTGATAGAAAATAGGAATGGAGATGGGGAGGAGAGAAGAGGGATAATGGTGATAGAAAAAGGGAGGAATGGAGATGGGGAGAGAAGAAAAGGGATAATGGTGATGGAAGAAAGGGGAATGGAGATGGGGAGAGAAAAGAGGGATAATGGTGATGGAAAAGGGGGAAATTGAGATGGGAAAAGGGATAATGGCGATGGAAGAAAGGGGGATGGAGATGAGGAGAAGGAGAGAAAAGCGATAATGGTGGTGGAAAAAGGGAGGAATTGAGATGGGGAGAGGGAGAGAAAAGGGATAATGGTGGTGGAAAAGGAGAGGATGGAGATGGGGAGAGAAAAGAGAGATAATGGTGATGGGAAAGGGGGAATGGAGATGGGGAGAGGGAGAGAAAAGGGATATCGGTGATGGAAAAGGGGAGGAATGGAGATGGGGAGAGAAGAAGAGAGATAATGGTGATGGGAAAGGGGGAAATTGAGATGGGGAAAGGGAAAAGGGATAATGGCTGTGGAAGGAGGGGGGAAATGGAGATGGGGAGAGAAAAGAGGGATAATGGTGATAGAAAAGGGAGGAATGGAGATGGGGAGAGGGAGAGAAAAGGGATAATGGTGGTGGAAGAAAGAGGGATGGAGATGGGGAGAGGGAGAGAAAAGAGATAATGGTGATGGGAAAAGGGAGGAATGGAGATGGGGTGAGAAAAATGGATAATGGTGATGGGAAAGGAGGGGCATGGAGATGGGGAGAGAAAAGAGGGATAATGGTGATGGGAAAGGGGAAATGGAGATGGGGAGAGGGAGAGAAGAAGAGAGATAATGGTGATAGAAAATAGGAATGGAGATGGGGTGAGAAAAGTTTCATAATGGTGATAGAAAAGGAGGGAATGGAGATGAGGAGAGGGAGAAAAAAGGGATAATGGCGGTGGAAGAAAGGGGGATGGAGATGGGGAGAGGGAGAGAAGAGCGACAATGGCGATGGAAAAGGAGGAATGGAGATGGGGACAGGCTGGGAAAGGCGCGGGGCTGGAAGAGGAGCAGCGGAGGAGGGGGAGCCCGGGGCAAACTGGGGTCACGCTGCCTGCACCAGGGGCACACCCGCGGCCCCCCGAGCCGGGGCGCTCTTACCGCTGGCCGGGGGCGTGGGGCGGCGCGTCCCCGTCACCGCATCGCCCAGGCTGGCGCTGGAGCTGTCGCCCGACTTGCTGCGGGGGGAGAGCGATGGCTGAGCGATCGGGGGGCTCGGCAGAGCTGGGGAGGGGGTCAGGGCGAGCCCCCACCTGGAGCTCAAGCGGTTCTGCCTCATCTTCTGCTCCTGCAGCAGCCGCATGTGCTCCAGCTTGACGGGGCTGGGGATGAAGCCCACCTCGCAGCCCTCCTTCACCAGCCGCCCGATCCACCAGTCGTTGTTGTATTTCTGCGCCGGGCAGGGAGGGTGGGGGGGAAAAAACCGCTTTAAAAGGCGCCCGAAGCGCGGCCCCCCGCCCCTGCCCGCGCCCCCACCTCCTTGATGTGCAGGAAGTCCTTGGGCTCGAAGCAGATGGCCATGCCCTGCACCGGCACGTCGTCGCCGGCCGAGGGGTTGTAGCCCACGTTGGTGCGCACGGCGAAGGCCACGGGCTTGGTCTGCCGCGGAGAGGGGTGGGCGTCTCCCCCCGGCCCCAACGGGGAGATGCCGCCCCGAAACCGGGAGAGATCGCGCCCCCAGACACCCCAAAATGGGGAGATCCCACCCTCAGCCACGCCAAAATGGGGAGATCACACCCTGAGCCACCCCAAAACAGCGAGATCCCACCCTCAGCCACGCCAAAACATGGATATTGCACCCTCAGCCACCCCAAAATGGGGAGATCACACCTTCTGCCACCCCAAAACAGGGAGATCCCACCCCCAGCCACCCCAAAACAGGGAGATCCCACCCTCAGCCCCCCAAAACAGGGAGATTGAACCCTCTGCCACCCCAGAACGGGGAGATCACAACTTCTGCCACTTCAAAATGGGGAGATCCCACCCTCAGCCACCCCAAAACGGGGAGATCCCACCTTCTGCCACTTCAAAACGGGGAGATGCCGCCCCGAAACAGGGAGAGATCGCACCCCCAGACACCCCAAAACATGGATATCCCTACCCTCAGCCACCTCAAAATGGGGAGATCACAACTTCTGCCACCCCAAAACAGCGAGATCCCACCCCCAGCCACCCCAAAATGGGGATATCCAACCCTCTGGCACCCCATAAACGGGGACATCACACCTCCTGCCACTCCAAAACAGGGAGATGCCGCCCCGAAACGGGGAGAGATCGCACCCCCAGACACTCCAAAATGGGGAGATCCCACCTTCTGCCACTCCAAAACGGGGAGATGCCACCCTCAGCTACCCCAAAATGGGGAGATCACACCCTCTGCCACTTCAAAACGGGGAGATCACAACATCTGCCACCCCAAAACAGGGATATTCCACCGCCAGCCACCCCAAAACATGAATATTGCACCCTCAGCCACCTCAAAACAATGAGATCCCACCCTCTGCTACCCCAAAATGGGGAGATGCCGCCCCGAAACAGGGAGAGATCGTACCCTCAGACACCCCAAAACATGGATATCCCACCCTCAGCCACCTCAAAACAATGAGATCTCACCCTCTGCTACCCTAAAACGGGGAGATCCCACCCTGTGCCATTTCAAAACGGGGAGATGCCGCCCCGAAACAGGGAGATCCCACCCTCAGCCACCCCAAAATGGGGAGATTGAACCCTCAGCCACCTCAAAATGGGGAGATTGGACCCTCAGCCACCTCAAAACAATGAGATCCCACCCCAAAATGGGGATATCGAACCTTCAGCCGCCCCAAAATGGGGAGATCCCACTCTCAGCCACCCCAAAACAATGAGATTCCACCCTCAGCCACCCCATAAACGGGGAAATCCCACCCCAAAACGGGGAGATCCCACCCCGAAACAGGGAGAGATCCCACCCTCTGCCACCCCAAAATGGGGAGATCACAACTTCTGCCACCCCAAAACAGCGAGATCCCACCCTCAGCCAAGCCAAAACATGGATATTGCACCCTCAGCCACCCCAAAATGGGGAGATCACACCCTCAGCCCCCCCAAAACAGGGAGATTGAACCCACAGCCACCCCAGAACGGGGAGATCACAACTTCTGCCACTTCAAAATGGGGAGATCCCACCCTCAGCCACCCCAAAACGGGGAGATCCCACCTTCTGCCACTTCAAAACGGGGAGATGCCGCCCCGAAACAGGTAGAGATCGCACCCCCAGACACCCCAAAACATGGATATCCTACCCTCAGCCACCTCAAAATGGGGAGATCACAACTTCTGCCACCCCAAAACAGCGAGATCCCACCCCCAGCCACACCAAAATGGGGAGATCACAACTTCTGCCACCCCAAAACGGGGAGATCCCACCCCCAGCCACACCAAAATGGGGAGATCCCACCCTCAGCCACCCCAAAATGGGGAGATCACAACTTCTGCCACACCAAAACAATGAGATCCCACCCTCTGCCATTTCAAAACGGGGAGATGCCGCCCCGAAACGGGGAGAGATCGCACCCCCAGACACCCCAAAACATGGATATCCCACCCTCAGCCGCCTCAAAATTGGGAGATCACAACTTCTGCCACCCCAAAATGGGGAGATCCCACCTTCTGCCACCCCAAAATATGGATATTCCACCCTCAGCCACCCCAAAATGGGGATATCGAACCCACAGCCACCCCAAAACGGGGAGATCCCACCCTCTGCCACTTCAAAACGGGGAGATTCCGCCCCGAAACAGGGAGAGATCCCACCCTCAGCCACCCCAAAATGGGGAGATCACAACTTCTGCCGCCCCAAAATGGGGATATCGAACCTTCAGCAGCCCCAAAACGGGGAGATTCCGCCCCGAAACAGGGAGAGATCCCGCCCTCAGCCACCCCAAAATGGGGATATCGAACCCGCAGCCACCCCAAAATGGGGAGATCCCACTCTCAGCCACCCCAAAACAATGAGATTCCACCCTCAGCCACCCCATAAACGGGGAAATCCCACCCCAAAACGGGGAGATCCCACCCGAAACAGGGAGAGATCCCACCCTCTGCCACCCCAAAACGGGGAGATCCCACCCCGAAACAGGGAGAGATCCCACCCTCTGCCAGCCCAAAATGGGGATATCGAACTTACAGCCACCCCAAAACAGGGAGATCCCACCCCAAAACAATGAGATTCCACCCTCAGCCATCCCAAAACAGCGAGATCCCAACCCCTGCCACTCCAAAACATGGATATTGCACCCTCAGCCACCCCGAAACAGAGAGATCCCACTCTCTGCTTCCCCAAAACGGGGAAATCCCACCCTCTGCCACCCCATAAACGGGGAGATTCCGTCCTCTGCCACCCCAAAATGTGGATATTCCACCCTTTGCCACCGCAAAACAAGGAGGTCCCACCCTCAGCCACCCCATAAACGGGGAGATCCCACTCTCTGCTACCCCAAAATGGGAAGATCCCACCTCAGCCGCCCCAAAACGGGGAGATCCCACCCTCTGCCACCCCAAAACCGAGACCCCACCCCCTCACCCATCCCCGGCCAGGCACGGGTCAGGCGGGGATGGGGAGCGGGGGGTCCCTGTGCTGGGGCGGGGGGCTCAGGGGGTGCTGGGGGGTTTTGGGGGGCTCCGTCCCGCCTGTCCCACCTTGGCTTTCTCCAGCTGAGCCATGGCCTGGCGCTCGGCCTCCTTGCGCAGCGCCTCCCGATCCTCCTCCAGCGACACATCCGAGTCCGAGGGGCGGCTGGTGTAGGACTCAGCCGAGCCCTGCGGCAGCGGGGAGGGGGCTCAGCCCACCCGGAACCCCCCCCCAGCACAGCCAGACCCTCCCCAGTTCCGCCCCGCGCTCTCACTGGTGCCGGCGCCCATCGCAGTGGGCGCTGCGAGACACCCGCGGCTGGGACAGGGCAGAGAGGGACGGGACAGGAGAGGACAGGGACAGGAGAGGGACAGGGACAGGAGAGGGACAGGGCAGAGAGAGGGACGGGATAGGAGAGGGACAGGGACAGGAGAGGGACAGGGACAGGAGAGGGACAGGAGAGGGACGGGACAGGAGAGGGACAGGGCAGAGAGGGACCCAGGGACAGGAGAGGGACGGGACAGGAGAGAGACAGAGCAGGACAGGGATGGGACAGAGAGGGACAGGAGAGGGACAGGGACAGGAGAGGGACAGAGCAGAGAGGGAAAGGGCAGAGAGGGACGGGAGAGAGGGATAGGGACAGGGACAGGGACAGGGACAGGGACAGGGACAGGGACAGGGACAGGGACAGGGACAGGGACAGGGACACGGCAGAGAGGGACAGGGACAGGGACAGGAGAGGGACAGGACGGGACAGGAGAGGGACAGGGGACGGAACAGGAGAGGGACAGGGACGGGACAGGAGAGAGGGACAGGACGGGACAGGGACAGGAGAGGGACACGGCAGGACAGGGACAGGACAGGGACAGGACAGGGACAGGAGAGGGACAGGAGAGGGGCGCGGCAGGACAGGGACAGGACAGGGACGGGACAGGGACACGGCAGAGAGGGACAGGGACAGGGACAGAGCAGGACAGGCACACGGCAGGACGGGCACACGCAGCTGTTGTCGCCGCTCCGGCCGGGAACGTGACACCGGCGCTGCGGCCGCTGCTCTCCCAAACCCGGGACGGCAGCGGGGACCCCCCGAGTGCCCCCGGCGCTGTCCCCGCGCGATTTGGGCACAGGGCGCTGTGCGGGGTCACCCCGGGACAAGGCTGGGGGACGGGGGACCCCCTGCTCAGCCCACCGTGACAGCGGGGACACCCGAGGGACGCCCTGCCGCGGTGGGTGACATGTGGGACATCCCCCCGCAGCCCCCCTACAACGCCCCCAGCCCCACCAGAGTCCCTGCGGGCTGCGGGACCCCTAACCTACCCAACGTGGGGATTTGGGGTCACTCAGCCCCTCTGCACAGCCCCCCGTGGACCCCTCCCCAAAACTCACGGGGCGCTGCCCCCTCCTCCTCCTGCCGCACCGACGCGACTTTTTGGGGGGGCCCTCACCCCATAACCCCCCCCAGGGAGCCGGGCGGGCAGGGAGGGTCGGGGGCGGCGGGGGTCGCTCACCGCGGCGGCGGGGGGGTCCTTGCCGGGGATCTCCATGGTGGCCGGGCCGGGGGAGCGGCGCGGGCGCAGGGCCGGGCCGGGGGGCTCAGGTTTCACCCCGGGTAAATTTAGCCCAGGGCCGGGCAGGGGGTGGGGGCCGGGGGGGGCCCACAGGGGTTGGTCCCTTCCTTGGCACCCCAAAATGGGAAAGGGGATCCCTGGGGGGGTGCTGCAATTTTGGAGGGACAGAGGAGCGGAGGGCACAGCTCGGGGTGACCCCACCTCAATTTTGGAGGGACAGAGGAGCGGAGGGCACGGCTCGGGGTGACCCCACCTCAATTTTGGAGGGACAGAGGAGCGCTGGGACCCCCCAAAAATGCCGGGGGCCCCTCACCTGGCGGACGAAGCTGTTGGAGGTGGTGTCGGAGGAGGTGCTGCCGTCCGAGCGCTTGAAGCGGCTCTTGCGCCGGCTGTACTTGCCCTGGGGACAGGGGAGGGGGCGGCAGGGCAGCGCTGCGCCCCCCAAAACTCCGCACAGAGATCGGGGGGCAGCGCTGAGCCCCCCAAAACTCCCCACAGAGCTCGGGGGGCAGCGCTGGACCCCCCCAAAAACTCCTCACAGAGCTCGGGGGCAGCTGCGCCCCCAAAACTCTTCACAGAGTTCAGGGGCAGCGCTGGGCCCCCCAAAACTCCCCACAGAGCTCTGGGGCAGAGCTAGACCCCACAAAACTCCTCACAGAGCTCGGGGGGCAGCGCTGGATCCCCCAAATTCCCCGCAGAGCTCGAGGGGCAGCACTGGACCCCCCAAATTCCTCGCAGATATCGGAGAGCAGCGCTGGACCCCCCCCCAAAATTCCCCACAGAGCTCGGGGGCAGCGCTGAGCCCCCCAAAATTCCCCACGGAGCTCGGGGGGCAGCGCTGGATTCCCCAAATTCCCCACAGAGGTCGGGGGGCAACGCTGAACACCCCAAAACTCCTCACAGAGCTCGGGAGGCAAAGCTGGACCCCCCCAAATTCCTCACAGAGATCGGAGAGCAGCGCTGGACTCCCCCCAAAATTCCCCACGGAGCTCGGGGGGCAGCGCTGCGCCCCCCAAAACTCTTCACAGAGTTCAGGGGCAGCGCTGGACCCCCCAAAATTCCCCACAGAGCTCGGGGGGCAGCGCTGGATCCCCCAAATTCCCCACAGAGCTCGAGGGGCAGCGCTGGACCCCCCAAATTCCCCACAGAGCTCGGGGGGCAGCGCTGAGCCCCCAAAACTCCGCACGGAGCTCGGGGAGCAGCGCTGGGCCCCCCAAATTCCCCACAGAGATCGGAGAGCAGCGCTGCGCCCCACAAAACTCCCCACGGAGCTCGGGGGGCAGCGCTGGATCCCCCAAATTCCTCACAGAGCTCGGGGGGCAGTGATGGATCCATGGGATAATGGGATTTATGGGATTTATGGGATTTATGGGATTTATGGGATTTATGGGATTTTTGGGATTTATGGGGGGTGTGACACCTGTGGGGGGCTCCCCACGCCCCCCTCCACCACCCCACTGCCCGAGACCCCCCCCGGGGGGGAGGTAAAAGGTGGGGGAGGGGGCTGTCACCTCCCCAGTGTCCCCGGGGGTGGGGGGTCCCCGTGTTGGGTATTTTTAGGTCCAGGACCCCCCCACAGGGCTGGGGCTCGGCCATGAGGTTCCCCCTGTCCCCAAAAACCCCAAAACCCGCCCCCCGCCCTCCCCGGCTGGCGCTCCCCACGCGCTCAGAGAGGGGGGGTCTGTCCCCAGTGCCCCCCACCCCTCTGGGACCCCCAAACCGGAGGGGACAAGAAGCGGGGGGGCAGCACCCCAAGAGTTTTCCCAATTCCTTAAACTTTCCCTCTGGACACAACCCCCCAAACCCCCCTGCCCGCTCGGTGGGGGAAGCTGGGGGGGCGTGGGGTCTCCCCGAGGCGCAACCCTTTTTTGGGGTGCTGCGAGGGCGGCATCACCCCAATATCGCTGCGGGGATTTGGGGGGGGGGTGAAGGGGCGAACCCCACGGGGGGGGATCGCCGTGGGGTGAGCCCCCCGCCCCCTCCGCTGGCTCTGGGGGTGCTGCCGCCCCCCGAAACGCGCGGGGGTGTCACCTGGAGCGCGGCGTTGTCCAAGACGTCCATCTGGATGTCCTGCGTGGAGCTGGAGGGGGTCCGCGCCATGCCGCCTCCCGCACCATGGAGGCGCCGCGCTCGGCGCGATTTTGGGAGTGGGTGGGTGGGTGTTTTTGGGGGGAGGTGGGGGAAGCACACGGAGGAAGATGATGACGATGACGATGAAGCTCAGGCCTGGCCCCCGCGGTGACGGAGCGGCAGGAGGAGGAGGAGGAGGAGGAGGAGGAGGAGGAGGAAGGAGGAGTGGGGATGGCGCAGGGGGGGCGAGGCCGCTCCCGCACCGCCTCCCCCGGGGGGGGTGGGGATGCGGGAATGCGCCCCCCGCCCCAGCTCGACCCCACGTGCGGCACCCCCGCAGCGGCTCCTTCCAAAAAAAAAAAAAAAACAGGGCGCTCAGGGTGTCCCCTCCCTCCCTCCCCAAATTGGGGGGCGCCGCTGTTTGCTCACATGCGGACTTGGGGGGGACCCCAAAAAAGAGTCGGGGGGGTCACAGGGAGGATCTGCCAGTTCGGGAATCCAGCCCAAAAATGCATCTTTATCCCCAAATCCTCCCTGAGCCCCCCGAGCACAGGGGGGACCCCCCACACCCCTCGGGCTTCTCCTGGCACGGCAGTGTCGCCTATCCCCCCGGGGCACCTTGGGGACAATCCTGCCCGCAGGGACCAGGATGGAGGAGCCGAACCCCCCAGTCCCAGCTGAGCCCCCCAGCGCTCCCTCCGGCTGTTGGAAAGTTAAAAATTCCTTTTCCCCATCCCCCCGCTCCAGAGGGGCTTTTCCTGCTCCCATCCCGCCTCCCGGGACAGCTGACAGCGAATTTTCCACCCCCGGCCCCCATCCATCACCCGCGACACTTCCATGGGGACGCGGGGACCCCAAAACTCCCCCAACCCTGCTTCTCCGAGGGGGGGGATGAAATTTCTGGTGATCCCAGGGGTGTTTTTGGGGGGGCAGGGCAGAGCCGGGGGGTTCTTCCAGGCAGGATCCTGCCCGGGGAGCGGAGGCGAAGCGCACCATAGCCTGGCACAGCGTGGGAGAGCAGCAATCACGGCATCAAACCCTCGCTGCTGCAGCTCCCGGGACGAGCATCCAGCCGGGGATATTCCCAAAAAAAAAAAAAAAAAAAATTTGAGGAGAACCCCGAATTTCCTTAGAACCGCCCCACGCAGCATCATCATCATCATCTTCATCCATCCCTACCTGAAACTCCTCAGATTTGGGCTCGGCCGCGTTTTCTCCTCCTGGCATCCTCGGGAAGCGCGGGGTGGCACTGGTGTCACCGCCATGGCCCCGTCCCCACGCGGGGGACACAATTCCCACCCCGAGCCCTTCTCCCGCCTCGGATCTGGCTGTTTGTTTAAGGAAAACGATGAGTCAGTTTTGAAACAGCGGGAGCCTGTGTTTACCCGTGTTTTTTCTGGGCAAACCAACCAAAAATCTGGCGGCAGCGGCTCCGCGGCTCGAGCCATATGTCGGAGGCGCCGCGGCCGCCAGATCCCCCCGGGAACCGGCGGCAGCCGCGGCCCGGGGTCACCGGGGGGTTTCGGGGGATCACCGGGGGGTTTGGGGGATTATCCGGTGATTTTAGGGGATAACCGGGTGATAACCGGGTGATTTTGGGATATAAACGGGTGATTTTGGGGGATGACCAGGTGATTTTGGGTGATAACTGGGTGATGTCGGGGGATAACCGGGTGATTTTGGGGGATAACCGGGTGATTTTGGGGGATAACCGAGTGATTTAGGGGAATAACCGGGTGATTTTGGGGGATGACCAGGTGATTTTAGGGGATAACCGGGTGATTTTAGGGGATAACCGGGTGATTTTGGGAGATAACCGGGTGATTTGGGGGGTTCACCAGGTGATTTCGGGATAACCGGGTGATAACCAGGTGATTTTAGGGGATAACCAGGTGATTTCGGGGGATAACCGGGTGATAACCGGGTGATTTTGGGAGATAAACGGGTGATTTTTTTAGGATAACCGGGTGATTTCGGGGCATAAACGGGTGATTTTGGGACATAAACGGGTGATTTTGGGGGATTATCAGGTGATTTTAGGGGATAACCGGGTGATGTCGGGGGATAACCGGGTGATTTCGGGTGATAACCGGGTGATTTTTTGAGATAACCTGGTGATTTTGGGATAACCAGGTGTTTTTTTGGGATAACCAGGTGATTTTTTGGGATAACTGGGTGATTTTGGGTTAACTGGGTGATTCTGGGATAACCGGGTAATTTCGGGGGTTCACCAGGTTATTTCAAGGCATAACCAGGTGATTTTGGGGGATGACCGGGTGATTTTTGGGATAACTGCGTGATAACCGAGTGATTTCAGGTGATAACCGGGTGATTTTGGAGATAACCAAATGATTTTGGGGATAACTGGGCGAAAAGCGGGTGATTTTTCGGGATAACCGGGTGATTTCTGAGATAACCAGGTGATTTTGGGGATAACGGGGTGATTTCGGGTGATAACAAGGTGATTTTGGGGATAACTGAGAGATAAGCGGTGATTTTGGGATAACCAGGTGATTTCTTGTATAACTGGGTGATTTTTGGGATAACTGGGTGGTTTTTTGGGATAACTGGGTGATTTTGGGATAACCATGT